>JAQMYJ010000036.1:20621622-20656065 GCA_030014305.1 Clarias laeviceps | reverse complement strand
TATATAAATTTTTATTATTATTTTTTTTATTATTTTGCATGATGTTTTCACATCCTATAGAATGCATGATGAATTTGTTGGCTTTTGACACCTTTTCCTAGATCAAGACAAGAACTAATTTTTTATTACAGCTAATAATTTATTCTACAATTCATGGTTCTCCTAAAATTCGAATTTCATAACCAGTTGTTAGACTACAACAGTCTTAGGATAAGTCAGTGTCCATCCATCCATACAGGAAGCTTTGTAATCCAATTAGGGACCCTGGAAGCCAATGGTGATTACCATTGTATTTATTACTATTTTACTTAGTAGGACCTCCATTCAACATTCGCACACTACAGGCAATTTGAAAACTCCAGTTATCCTAATCTGCATGTCTTTGGACTGTGGGAGGAAACCAGAGTACCTGGAGGAAACCCACCAAACATGCACACAGACCCTTAGGTGGGAATCAAGCCCAGACCCTGAAGGTGCAAGATGACGGTGCTAACCACGAAGCCACCGTGCCACCAGGGCAGAGTACATGAAGCAGAAAAGTTGCTTTCTCTCACCCCTTACACTCTCACCCTCAAAAACTGTAGTCTCAGCTCCCAAATGCTGAATCTAAGATGAAACTAATAGCTGAATTCACAAATACCTTTGACTGGATAAAGTGTTTTACAAAAAAATGTTATGTATAAAGATTCATTTGTGAAATGCAACTGTCTGTGGAATATTTAATTTAATGTAAATTTAAGTTATTGCGATTATCCCAGTATAGCCTGTTACTGGTTCCTGTGAGAGTAAAAAAATGCTGCAGTGAGGATAGGGATTAGGATAATGTTCCATATCTGTGTGTTTCCAACCAGGCTTAACCATTTAATCACTGTTTGCCCTGAGTCATCATATCTGGAATTCCATTCTCAGCCTGGCACATCCTGTTGGGAAAGAGTTATTTTTAGCTCTCTCTCTCTCTATGTGAGGGGGTTGTGGATGTGTGAATCAACTGACATGGTCTTGGGCCATCAAGGTGTCAAGACAGACCTGATACGAGGTGTTAAGCCTCATCTTGCACCCAGCACATGGCAGCCCTATGCAGTTCTTTCCTTTTCTCATTCTTATATTATATATATGTGCTACAGGGAATTGTTTACACATGTTTATACAAGAGATATTTGCACATGTGGGTGGGTTTAGGGGTAATCAAAACTGACTACCTGTATCAGCAAATTTCCCAAGGTTCCCATAGAGGTTAAACAGAGGACAGCAAAGGCAGAAGAGCTCATCATGAGAAGTCATTAGATCTCCTGAGTATACACACACAAATCTGCCTCATTTAATTCCTACTAAAAGTACAATCAGTCCGAGGGGATATCCATATGGCAAATCCAGGCTCATTGAAAAGTTACTTACCAACCAATAAGAACACAATTAGGATTGTATAATAACCGATCCCTTAAGGTCCTAAACTTGCAGACATAAATGCATATCCATTAAAGGTTTCTAGGTTACGGAGAAATCTCTTTACCTGAGGCAGAAGAAGGAACATTGCTTTGAGTTTCATTTGCATGTAAATCTATACAGTAAGCCTTCTAACCTGAAATAGTTTGATCTTTTGAATAGGACTAGCTTAAAGCACCACAGCAAATATGTACAATCTTCTATCATATTGGCTATATTTGTTTTTCTGATTTATTTTAGTGTTACTAAATAAATGCACTCTTGTGCCTTAAGTGTCTAAGCAGATATTTTACTTAAATGTGACAGATTGTACTATTTAATTACTTTGCTTACCTATTTGAGGACACTCGTGGCTCAGTGGTATGTTTAATGTGTTTCGCCTGCCATGCGGAAGGCCTGGGTTTGATTTCCAGCCAATGCCCAAACCCCAACCACTGGATGCAGTGCCGGTCCCAAGCCCGGATAAACTGGGAGGGTTGCGTCAGGAAGAGCATCTGGCATAAATCCTGTGCCAAGCTTGTATGTGCGACCAGATGGTCCGCTGTGGAGCCCCCTGGCCGGGAGCATCCGAAAGACCAACAACAAATTGCTTACCTATTTGATTTACTTTATTTATGCTTGAGTAAAAGTCTTCACTGAACTGTCCTCATAGCTAACTTCAAATAAATGTCCATCAATTCTTTCAATTACTTGTAATGGAATAGTCAGTCATCAACTCTCTATCTAGTAGTCTAGTCATCTAGACTACCTCTAATACTACCTAATACTTCTTTTTATGGATCCATTATGAGTAGCAAGTATGCCCTGTCTTTGTTAATTTAGGTTTCCACTAGCCATTCCATCAGTGATTTTAAAGGTTAATGGAAGCCATGAGGCCAATTCCCTTTAGGATATGTTTCAGCAAGAGTTTGATGTTAGGATTATGACTGAATTCATGGGGATTATGTGTCAACCTAAATATCTAATTTTGTTATGCTTTAATGTTTCACAATTCCTAAAGCATGATGCTTAACATCCGACCACCTGCTTGTCTACACCGCCACCAATAACAAGCTGTATTTGTACAGCCAATATAGAAAGATTTTTTTTTTTTTTTCATTTCTTGTCTTTTAAAGGTGCTCAGTGCATATATTTGTACAGGAATTTAAATTCAATTTGAGTGTAGTGCACTTGCCGTTATCAGTAAATGGAGTCCATAAAGAGACATTAGTGCCAGACCAGCTTGAGTCTGTGAAGGTGATGGATGCAAGAAGAGAAAGTAGGCAGCCAAGATAGTTTAATATATCTTTTATACATTATTAACCTCCACTGCACAGATCTGCATGCCCTCTGTCAACATCATTCACAGTCACACAGAATCACATTAGGCTTTAGGAGTGCATGAAGAGCTGTAATCTAAATGAGTTTTTAGAGACACAGGCACATGTGCCAACTTTCACTATTCACATGCATTAATAATTCGCTAGGGATTCTCACGTAACCATTTGAAACCAGCCTAAAGTATATCATGCATATTTGTTGTAGACTATCCATTTCTTTGATCAGTTTTCATAGCTGGTGAACATAAGCTGTTTGATAGGCTCTGAAATACGAATCCTTCTGTCAAATTTCCAGTGCGATAGCCTCCTGACCCACAGGCAGCAGAGCTGATCTGTGTTTGTGTGAGAGGGACAGATAACAGGCATGTGTCATGTTCAGTACTTGTTTAAACATCGGTGCATGTGAATGCAGACCGGTTGTATGATGTAGACTGAAGAGCTTGTTGAGTGAAGCCTTTCTTGTATGTCTCCAAAAGCTGGATTGCTGTCATTACAGTATAGCAGCTCTTTCCGACCCTCCCTAAGAGGTTTTCCGCGTAGTTTTCACCAGAATGCATGTATATTGCATTCTGTACCAGTGTGGGCTGTTTACTACATACTATTCTTTATGCAAGATTTCATTTGCTGTCCTATACAGTCATGTGACCAGTCATGAGACCAAAAAGTATCATTCCTTCCTCTTTAGTAATCATATTATCCTGATTAGTGTACTGTAGTGTTGCAGTAGATTTGTAACATATCTCAGGTACACTGGGCACAAGATAAAAATATGTCCTGGATGTGATGCCAGTTCATTGCAGGGCACAATTCACACACTCATTATACTGTATTAAATGCATTGCGCAATCATTTCTAAAAATACATTGGCTAAACTACAGTATATACACAAGACTAGACAGCTAGCCGACAGCACAGTAATAAGGTTTATACAGCCTGATGTATCCTGTTACTATTAATAAGATAACACTATTGCCTTTTCTTCCACACTTTTCAATTCATACTTTGGAAATTGTTCTAGGAAGCAATATATTGTTTAGGTATAGTACTGCATCCCACAGTGGATGATCTATGTGTAGTATGCCATTTTGAAGACAGATGATATTACTGCATGGAAGAGCTTTTAAACTTTATATAGACTTGTCAACAGACCATCATTTACTCCCTCAGTGTAGACACCTGCGTCTAATTAACAAGTTACTTAGCAGATGCTTCTCATTCTGAAACTAACTAGATATATTGATTGTAAATAAAAGCCAGTAGTCGAGGCAAAAGCTGAATTGGTGCTCATGATAATGAAGCTGTATTAAAATTTAGGCTGTAGCACATAGAAGTGAGTTTAAAAAATATACAATCACCAGCTACTGTATAATATGCAATATTTTGATCTCGCTAAGGTTAACACTCAATTTACTGTACTTACTTACTTAATTATTTCCATACTTTATACCTTATTTACCGAATGCGTAGCAATATGACATTATGCATTTTAGATGTATCTAAAAGTTGAGCCATGTATATTTATATGTACATTTAATAAAATGGCTCATTTTTATACATTTTATAAAACATGTACATGTAAATTAAACACATACTGTACTAAGACTACTACACAGATATAATAAAGCCTGCAATGTTTCCTGCAGCTGAGATATTACAATCTATATCTGAAAATGGCCCTTTTGTCCTTTGGGTTTTCTTTAGAAAATGTGAAGGCCTATTAAAAGTCTCCGAAGGGGGTCTTAGTCAATACATTTTCCCAATATCAATAAAATGATGAATGCAGTATTCTGCGATGCAATAACCTATAGGGGATCTTCGATACCCTCAGACGTCATGTTTTTATTTAATTACAAAACTCTTTTTTTTTTTTTAAATGATCTAATATGGCTGTTAATGTCATCAAGGGTGAAAGGTTACTTAGGACCAGAAACTGGGCAGACACTTGATATTGATAATGCTTTTCCACTGAAAACCTGTTATGAACTGTATTCTTTTTTTTTTTATATATATATACTAACAGGCTGAGCAACTCAAGGTCATTTATATGACTTCTATTTAAATAGAATGTGAATAGTTCCAGGTTTTAGCTCTCTCCCACTCAGAATAAAGTTAAAGTTGTTAAAGCATCTGTTCCTAGGCATAGTGCATACTGAGGTCACACCACATTTTGAACATACTTTTTATATAATAGGTTGTGGCACAAACTAATCCAAGTTCTTTTACAAAATCACTTTTTCATTACAAATTTTAATGAAATGTCCCCCGTATGATAAAATGTGCATCTAGGTGGCAGTTTACAGCTGCAAGTAACTTTCTAAGTGCATTTCTTTTGTGCCAACCATGTGTCTGAATGCACAAAACAATGTAATTGTATTTATTTATAGAAATCTGGTTTAATATTACATAGTAATTTTAAATAGTTATCCTACTAAACCATCTGTTATTTTATGATTGCCTGAAGTGTATGAAAAGCAGGTCTCACTATAAATGTTGCCAGAACACAGAAGCTTAACTTTTCTTAAGCTTAACGAGATCACTCGTGAGAAATACATTTCATGCCAGATAGCCTTAGATAGATAGATAGATAGATAGATAGATAGATAGATAGATAGATAGATAGATAGATATCTGTACATACATACATACATACATACATACATACATACATCCCTATGGGGAAATTCACATATCTTTGGTCATGACCAAAATCCAGATTTTTCTATGATTAGAATTCCTGGCCTCTACCAGGTTCCACCAGTTTTTGTGTTTATGTTGCACATGACTACAGGTTTGTGGTGTATATGAAAATAAGGGTAGATTCATATTTTTTTTTTTCCTGAATCAGCACCAGCTCCTGCACCAGGATTATTACTGTGTTGATGTAAAAGGGATATAGTAACAGATTGTGCAATAGTATGCCTCACCAGTTAATGTACATACAAATAAATAATCTGTTCTTTATATTTGCATGAACAGATTGAAAATAACCAACATGTTTCATCTGGCTTTATTTGTAAACTATGTGGCATCATCTGTTCAGCATGTGGGTAGTGGTGGCTTAGGAATTAAGGTCTTAGGTTACTGATTCGTAGGTTGTGCATTCAAACCCCAGGACCGGCATGCTGCCACTGGTGGATCTTAAGAAAGGCTCTTAACCCTCACTCCTCCATGGATGCTGTATCAAAGCTGACTATGACCCAAAGCTATCTATTGGAGAGGAAAAATAATTTCATTGTACTGTAATTTATATGTGAAAAATTTAGACTTTATTAATTTGTAAGGTTATATAATTACAAGAAACTCCTTTATTCTTTATTTTTTTCCTCTATCCACTCTTAATTTATGACCTTTTATTTCTGGAAAGAGTTGATGCCCTCTATTTAAAGACCCATGCGAATGTCATTCATTTTCTTGCTCTAGTTTCCCATTAAACTCCTCTGTGTTTTACAAATCTCTTCTCCTCCATGCCAAAGTATAATTTTTTTGCTTCTCATGGAGAATATACACCCACACCGAGATCCTATGCCCAATGTGACATATTGTCTTTGTGGATTTAGAGTTGCCTTCTTTTTTCATGTTTAATTCCTTTTTTTCCCCTGTTTATTTTTTTTAATAATGGCATAGAATGTTCCAGGCTAAAGAATATCTTCACAGAAACCTATTTTCTGCTGCAATTGTTAAAATCATTCTCTATTCTGTTCAAGATTGCAAAATACACCTAAGCTGCAGGCTATGCCTGTTGAAATTGCCTATATATTTTTCCCTTGTCTTCTCCAGGGAAAGGAAGATTCTTCAGGCTCCGCCTGCCTTCCCTGAACCTGTTAGGTTCCAGCAAACAGTCTTTGCCCCAGGAAGACCCTGACACAGTGATGGTAGACTCTCCCAAAGCCAGCAATGACTCTGTGCCCTTGAGGGACTTTCATTCTCTGACTAAGGACAGCTGCAGTCCTGCTGACGCCAATGACACACAGGCCCTTATCAGCTCCAGTCCCCACTCATCCCCAATCAGTGTGTCCGGACCCCTCGACCACTCATCCCCTAAACAACTGTGGGACCGTCCAAGTCTGTCTCAGGCCCAGTCCACCACCTGCTTGGCACAGTCCATCTCCAGAGACAGTGTGTGTAGCAGAAGACGAGCTTCCTCCGTGCATGATATTGAAGGTCTCAGTTCCAACTCCAAACGCCCATTGAGGGATCGGCACACTAGTGAAGGTAACTAAACTCAGAGACTTATTTCTTCTGTGCTGCAAGACGGGATTGTGAGACTTGTGAGACACAGAGTTAAGACCTTGAACAGAAAGGCCTGTAACTGGAAAGTCAGTGTTTGTTCCCAAATAAACATTAGCCATATACTATATTGTGTATGTTTTTAAATTTTAGTCAAATGTCTGACGGGACTTAATGTTGTTTGGGTACAGAAATATTGGCAGAAGGAAAATAATTTATTTTGATTGTAAAACTATCGTTAATTTTGTCTACAAAATATTGATAAACCGCCCTGCATATTGTTTTTTAGATAGAGGCTTACCTTAAGTAAATGAAATCCATAAAACTAACATAACCAAAGCCTACTGGTAACTGAATCTTCATCATTAATTCCTGATCACTGATCAATGTTCTCCCACATTTCAGACCATGGCCGAAGTGTGAAAGGTAACAGTGTTATGATTGAATGATTTGCAGTGTTGGCCTGACTACTGCACGTTTCTAAAGGACAGTTATTGTCTGATTTCTCTATGTTGTATAACTCCTATTAATAGATCAGTGTGATAGACTCAAAGCACTGTAAATCTTCTTAGCATCTAATATCAGATCCACCTCTACCAGAGAAATTATGATATTAAAATTATAACCCTTCTATTTTGAAGAGTCGTTCCCGAAATCGCTGCTTTAGCCTGATATCACTTCTCAAAGCATCAGTCCTCAGGAAAATGCTTCATAAAGTGACGATCAATGACAAGACAGCATGTGGAATGATGAGTGAGGAGTCAGAGGTCTGGCTATGGTCAGACAGTAATTTAGAGTACAGTGCAGGACAAGTGTGTGTGTGAGATTATGATAAAATGATCATTTGCTCCTAGCTAGAACTGAAAAGGCTCTTCCCTTTCTCACCCCCTTGCATGAAACTGATGTGCCGTCATGAGATCTGATAGGAAATCGGTCCTACGTTTATATATATATAAACGTTATTTATATTTATATATATCTGTATATTTGTTCCTTACAAATCCATTGTCAGGACCATATTAGGAGTGTCCCAAGAGTATCCATATATTGGGGGAAAACAGAATTAACAGAATTAATCAATTGGATGTATAACACCAGATGTGTTAACAAGAGTTCATCATGAAAGGGAGTGTGCCTACAAAGAAATACCAATCATGTAGATGATGTTTTTGTAAATAAAGTTACGTTATTTTCCCCTGTGTTTGGAGAATTTTGGGCACAACCAGTATATACTGTAACCTTTGAAGCATGCATTAACAAAGCCAGTTTCTTACACTTTTTGTGTAGTAGGTGTACCATTTCAGTGTTTTACATACTTCAAAATCATTGTCATTATTTACTATTGTATGCTTTATTTTAAAATTAAACGGCCACCTATACAGGAAAGCCATCTTTTTTAAGAGACAATAACCTTGTAATGAGTTACTGTACATGTCAGTGCTTTTTACAGTCAAGTCTAACTATGGTCTTAAATACCTTCTCAATCTTTATCATCAGGTCCTTTTAACCATCTCAAATCCAGCCTGCTGGGCTCTACCTCAGACTCCAACCTGAACAAGTACAATACAATTAACAAGATCCCCCTTATTGCACTTAACTTTTCTGAAACTAACAATGACAGAAGAGCCCCATCACCTCCTGTCTCTGAGAAGACCATCATCGCTCCGAAAGTTAAAGACCGTACACACAATGTCACTGAGAAAGTCACACAGGTGAGATCCATGGTGTTTTCCTACTCTAGAATCGAATCTCATATAAAATTACCAGAGTATATATTATTTAGCTTTTTTATTTTAGATAAGCAAATACTTGCTTTGAATGCATATTTACTGCAATGATTCATATTTTTCTGCTGGCAAAAACAATTGGTTTGGCTCTCCCATCATCAATACAGGAAGTAAACCAAAATTGGATGCAACAATCCAAAATAATTGTTGTGACATTGTATAAGGTTGTCAAAACAGTGCCCCTGTCAATAAATGCTTTAATCACAGCTAAAGGCAGTCAAACAAAATAGATGCTTTTCTATTTCTTTGACCATGCGTTGTGTATAGGATGACAAAATTATGAATCAAAGCTTTTTAGGGAAATTGCATTGCTGCATTGCATTGCTTCATGTTTTAGAAATTCATCATGTTAATCAAATGCAAGTGTCAGTTGTATAAAACATGTAAGAATTAAATTCTTTTAATTGGTTATTCATTGATCTGAGGCACTGCTTTATAGATCTAATCTTTAGAAAATGCAACTACTTATAACAATGGGCTATGGACTAAAAAAAGAAAGAATAAAAAAGATATATGATATCCAGGAATAATCAGTTTAAAACTGCAGAGTTAATGAGGCAGTACATTTGAGTTCATAACCCTGGGCGAGTTTCTTTACAGTTCCACTACTATAGAACAGCGAATAGGCCACTAATAAACAGGAAGCTGCCCGGTTCATATGAGTGTAAGGTTTGTCTTGGTCCTACGCAGTTGTTTACGCGCTATTTTTATTTTTAGTGGGGTGGTGTCCTCAGTCACATCAAACTTGAGTGATCTTTAGGATCTTTGACAATTTGACTGAATAAATATAATTAATAATAAATAAATAATTACCTTCCAAATATTGTATTAAGTGTTAAGCATACAATTTAATAACGTATATACAGTAATTGTGTTAAGCATACAACATGAACTCATAAACAGTTTGAATTCAGTTAAAATAACAGTTCAGGTGCTGTTAATTTCTTTGCTTGAAGTTATGAGTAGAGTTCCAGTAGCTGGCTCACCTGTATATAACAGTAACAGACAATTGATTTTTTTTATTTTTATGCCTTATGTTTTCTCTCCCAATGCACAACAAATGCACAGCACGTTCTGTTAAAAATCCCATACCGACAAACTAGGTTATTTTATCATATTTGCATCATATATGTACAGTAATATTTAAAAATTAAATAGGACAAATGAGACAGAAGTCAGAAGCCACTTACTGTACAATTATTTTCTCTCCCGTCACTGTAAATGTTCAACTCGTACAAGAGAATTATTGACCTACAGCTGCATTGTTCTGCTGCCAGTAAGAATGTCTAACAGCTACCATTTACCTTGTTACTACAGACTATTGTGCAGTTAAGAAATCACCAGCCACTTGCTTCCATTATTTAACACCCATCTCTGTCTCCCCATCCTCCCTCTCTCTTTCTCGCTTTCTCTCTCTTTCTTTCTCTCTGAAACTGCAATGCATCAAAAGACCATCTGAGCATGAAGATGGATTTCCTACTGCTGTGCACAAATATATGCCCCAATATTGGCAGAACAGAATTCAATAGCACCGTGGCAGCCGTAGTGTTAGCATACCCCTTCCATCCGCAGGCTTGATCAGACAGTGGGTTTACTCTAGGGACAGATAAATACTAAAAGTGTCCTTTTGTTAACCCACAGTCATTATGCAGACTGAATGGCAGTCGCTCTCATATGTATCACTTTCCTAAACAGCTGTGGAAAGAAATGAGAAATGCAACAGACATATATTCAGGAAAAATAACGCAAAGCTTCTTACATGGAAGCCTAAGCAACTGTTATTCCTCAAGTCATCTAGCTTGGCATTTGAGTCAGCCATGTGCCTTGTCAGCTTTGACTGATTTTCACATTACCTTACTGTGACCATCTGCATGTGTGAAAGACAGATAACAGAAAAAGGTCAATGTATCACTCCTTACTGAAGAGAGTGAGAAAAAATACTGTAGAGGCAGCACAAAACAAGCTCTACTCATGTTGGCATGATAATTAATGATGTACTAATCAGGGTAAGATGCCTCATTTGCTGTCTGTCAGTGGCAATTTCTTTGTGTTGCTGTGTGTACAGTAAGTGTTTGTGCTTTAGGCTTACTGACAGTCACACTCTCCCTGGTTTACAGTCAGTTTTAGCTACACAGCATGAGTTTGATCCTTTCGGGGTTTGAAAATATGACATCTGCTCTCTTGCTGACCTCGTAAAAGATGAATATTGAGACAGGGGAAAAAGTAGAACAAATCTTACTGCCCTGGAGAGAGCATGACATTGATGCTTACCCAGCAAAACAGACAAAGCTCAACATCTCAGCCTTTCCCACCAAGAAGAAATCCCAGATTCATGCTTCTGCAGTTATGCGAATGCATTGTCAGCCTTCATTTCATAGATTATTTTCATGCATCTCTGGCCTATTACCCAAGTGTGGAACTGCACACACTACCCCACACCAGATCCAGATTCCACTTTATGTGCACTTTCTGCCAGAGTTATGACTTTTTTTTCTCTCTTTCCATACCCCTGAGCAATGAACTTAAACTCAGCTCACTCCTGCAATAACCTGACATGGGCAGCAAGGAAGCTTCGTCTTCTCAACATTCTGCAGGAAATAAATGAGTTTGGACTGGAATGAGATTAATGTTTTGGTGTGGGACTCCTCCACATTGCATAACAGTGAAATTTGTGAAGAAGGTTGTCAGTAGTAATGAGATGTTGAAAAAATCCTGATGCAATCTACATCTTACACAAAGCTCTGCACTGGTACACCAGCTAGTAGTTAAAAAATACAATAGCAGTCCAAAATGGAACAGATAGCAGAGCCAGTATATTTTATTCATCACCATTTCCTACGTTTCCTTTGTCAAAAATCCAAAATTTCCCATAAACGTTTAGTTTGATTGAGATCTGCAGCCAAATAGTGGGCATACCAATCTCATCTTTATCTATCTATCTATCTATCTATCTATCTATCATCAGGTATTTTTGTCTAAAGCTCCTTTTTGTGACTTTAAATAAGTGATAATTAAATGCAGTCTTGCTGCTATTTATGCAGCTTGGGAGCTACTACTGTATAATAGTACAGTATAGTATAGTACAATTCCTGTATATAAGGAAATTATTATTATTTTTTTTTTTTTATTCATTCATTCAATAATCTTCAGTAGTCACACATCCTAACAAGAGTCAATGAAAACCATGCACACATACACAACGACACACTTATTTACATTTAGGTACTTCAATTGAGTTTCAGTTTATTGGAATTCAGTTTCTTAGAATATATGCAATCATACATAAACCACATAATTTGTTTCCCATTTTCAGTCAGTTTACAGTTTGCATATAGCCATGCAGCCGACCTTAATAAACAAGTGAATTTCCCATTATTATTATTTTATTTAAAAGTATAATGTATTTTTATTTTGTTTTTCCATTGTCCAGGTGTTGTCACTAGGTGCAGATGTATTACCAGAGTACAAGCTCCAGTCTCCACGCATGGACAAATTCACCATCCTACACTACAGTCCGTTTAAGGCCATGTGGGACTGGCTGATTTTGCTCCTTGTCATTTACACGGCCATTTTTACCCCATATTCTGCTGCCTTCCTGCTGAACGATCGTGAGGAACAGAAGAGAAGATTATGTGGCTACTCGTGCAGCCCCCTTAATGTTGTCGACTTAATGGTGGACATCATGTTCATCATTGACATCCTTATAAACTTCCGGACGACTTACGTAAACTCTAACGAGGAGGTAGTGAGTCACCCGGGGAAGATCGCTGTGCACTATTTTAAGGGCTGGTTTCTTATAGACATGGTGGCAGCCATTCCCTTCGACCTGCTCATCTTTGGATCAGGGTCAGATGAAGTAAGTGTTCAGCTACATTAACATTCTCTTACTGCCCTCTCTTGGATGAGCTGTGTTTATATCTGTACATTTATTTCTCTTGGAGGAATTATATGTCCATTAGTGATCGGTGCATATGTTGTTAATATCAATTAAGAATAAACTAACTCCTAATAGCTTACTGCATCTTCCTTGGTAACTGAAGTATTTTTTTATTTGGCTGTACATAGTATGCACTTTGTTAGTCCATTTTACTTAGATGATTGTCTTGAATGTAAAATGGCAATCAGAGAGGTATCTAGACACTTCTTGTTAGCACAGTTTACAGACCACAGTCTGGGCCAGCCTGCACACAGGCTTATTTATGTCTATGAGGATATTTCAGCTGTTTAATATAATGGCATATTATAATTGTGCATTATAACCACTGTAGTATAAGGTAATAAGGTAAGAACATATGGAAGCTGTGTGTAGATATTACTTCATAACTTCTACTGAGTGTGTGAATGTAAGCAAGTTTGATATTTACCTGCTAATTTTTTTATAAAAAGTAGCAAAATGTAACAACTTTTATGTAATCAACAGTTTTTTCCTGTGAAACATTAATTTTAATAGGAACTTATCAGGGCCTTAAATAAACCTTGCTTGAGTCTTTAAAAGCAATACTGATTTGCTTATTTGAAAGAGGAAAATAATATAAAGGCTTCAGTTACTAATAACAATCCTAAGATTCTAAGATATTGGTTTGTTTTTATTAATCACCAACAATACTAAAGGTGTGAGATGTGTCAGATGAAATGTGCACAGTTTCTAAGTTAAAAAGTTCACTTATTTACCTTTCTTTATATAGGAGAATGGATTTTTGTCATTTAAGCTTACGTGATGGGCCACTTCTTTAAAATATTGTTGTCCACTGTTCTAGTACATCTTATCAGAAGTCTGAACTAAAAGTCTATACACTGATAACATTAACACCACCACCAGGTGAATAATATTGATTCACTTGTATACCAGTAAACTGGAGACAGGATCAAGGTCACCCAAGGCTCATCTCCATCAGTGAGGAACAAAGCCCAGGCCACCCAACCCGATGAAACAGAAACTCCAATGCAGCACAAACAGCCAAAAAAAGTCAATGCCGGCTCCAAAGAAAGCTGACCAAAGCTTAACCGGCAGATCACACTCTGATAAGCCACCTTGTTTTATGTTTAAATCATTGTGTATTTATTCTACAATATATCTTTTATATATATAATCTATATGATTTATATATTAAGTCATTGTCAACTGAACAGATGAACAGGACAAGGAATTCAAAATCATAAAAGATGTTCAAAGATTGATAAATGTGCTACCACTAAGATGAGGATAACATTTACAGTATCTGTGAAATATGATGGTGTTGATAATTTGGGCTGATGATTATTTTCTCTTTTTTCTATGTAAAGATAAAATAACATAAAAACATACATTTGTACAAAGGTTTTGACATTTATAAAATCTTCCAACATTACGAATGTATTACAAGGCCAATTAGGAAAGAATTTTACTGTCATCTCAAAGCCCATAACATTATGGATTGTTTTCAAGGCATGATACTTTCAGTTTCCCAGACAAATGACTGATTTTCATGTAATTATTTGTTCATTTTTGCCTAACGTCTTTCAGCGTCAACCAGGCAATGAAAGAATGGTAATTTGAGGCTATTTGAATGTGATTACGTCACTGAGAAACCAGGGGCAGTACCAGAGTTTTTTCTTTTGCTGGTGCTATGGCGTGATTGACTTTTCAGCAAGGATGCTCAGAAGTTTAGGGTTTACCATTAATATGTACTGCTTGGCACATTTAAATTTCTATTTCGGCACCCCAGCACAGATGCAGAGTAACATGTCTGTGACATCTTTAATGTCCATTCTGTGTTAAACACCAAGTGAGATATTTGTCTCATATTATATAGATCCAAATTCACAAGTCAGCAATCTTAAACAAATGTTTATAATATAAAATTTTGTAAGAGTATGCCCTAGATAGGGCTGTCCCCGGTGTGAGCTACGCTGCCACTGTTGGACCCCGGATGGCACATAGATGGACTCTTTCTCCTTTTCCGGTCAGGGCTTTAAGCCACACACAGGTCTATGTACATTTCAGCCTTTGATTTAGAGATCTTTTGTTTTAGAGTTGATTTAGAGATGATTTAGAGTTTTGTTTGCTAAGATATAACGTTACATGAACGAGCATTTCAAAGGGAAACCTATAAGGAGTCAGAAGTAGCGCCTAAACTAATAAATGTAGAATATGAATTAAAATTCATAACAGGCAACAAAGGGGATGAAAATCACTTGAAAAGCACTTACTATTAGACAGCTTTCATACAAAACACTGTATTTATGGAGGGAAATATTATTCATTATAAATCCTTGCCTCACTAATGCTAATTTACAAAACAAAAAGGTGCTCTTGCTAACAGGACGCAAGAGTTGGGTCAAAAGTTCAGTGTGTGCTTCGCCCACTGGCTGAATCAAATCACCTGTGCTGGTTTTATGTTTTAAGCTTATTTTTAACATTTTATTTATTATTATTATTATTATTTTTTTATTAAGTCATAGTATTCACAGGTATAGATATCATTTCTTGGGGTACTGAGGGGGTGGGTGGGTGCTATGGCTAACTTATGGGTGCTATGGCTATCTGTAGCTACAGCACCCCAATCCCCTTCTTGGCATCACCTATGTGAGAAACCCCTGAGGAAAATGAGATATGTAGAGGTTATGTATCTTTGCATTGCATTCAATGCATGCATTCATTCTGTTCAATCAAGAGGCAAAGAACAGAACCGTGTAGAAATGACCAGGTGCTGGATGATGTTTCTGTGTAATATCCTGCCCATCAGATTTCCTTATACTGTACATACTGAATTCAAACTTCCTCTTTGTTATGCAATGCTGTGCAAATCTGCTACTTCTCATACAAACCCCAAAATAGGCATACAGCCTGCTAAAAGGCTTTCATGTACTGAATGAATGGGTCAGGCCATTTTGTTTATTGATTTTCCATTGGATTTTAGTTTTATTTATTGAAAGGGGATCCCTGTAACCCTACTCCAGAGTGTGATATGGGTAAGCATATTGTAACCAAAAGAAACATTACTCTCCAGTGTGTGTATATAGTACTGGATATTGTGCTGTTATAACCCCCTGCCATTAATGAAATGGACTCAGATGACACATCTAAAGTGACTCACATCAGGAGAGCCCATTCTTGCTGGACTGGTTTATGTTTGTCTGCTTTGTTTGTGTTTGTGTATGTTTTTATGCCCATGGTTGGACAGATGGGGCAGTCTGTAGTCAGTGCGTTGCATGTTTTGTATAGTACAGAGAGACAGATGGCAGGTGGCCTCAGGACATGTCTCATTTACAGGATTTACATCAAGTGATTTTAGGTCTCCAGCCTTCTCCTAAACCTTATTTGACATTGCTTTCCAACACGGTTTCCTTTTTCTAAATACATACCTAGTTTATCAAGGTTTATCAATGCTTTTTTTATAATAATGTTTTAAAATGTTTTTTTTTTACAAGACTGTTACAAGCACTAGCATTTTAACAATATTTTTAATCGTACCCTAATTATATAAAGTCAATTGCAAAGATATTCAGAAGCTGTAGACATTCATATCAGGATCGTTTTACCGGTCAGGATTTTGCTGATGATGATGTCAGTAGAAAGTCCACTTTGCCAAGCACCATGGTCATAACAACTTTGCTGTAAAACTAATGGAGAGATATTCATTTAAATTTATGATAATTTTATACTATACTGAATTTACAAACTATACATTTGTTTTACATTGACTTTTATAATTTCACATATTGAAATTGACAACTCTACTAGGAAGCTCGATATAATAACATAACAAAAGACATACATTTACAGTATTAGACATAAGAAATAATGTAAGAATGACTAAAGCTAAAACGAATCTAAAGTAAAGAAAATATAAAGCAAAACATTTTTTAAACTATCCCATAGAATAGGTGTAATGTAATCTGTAAATATGTAACTATGCTAAGGTGCAAGAAGTACAGTATATTTTGTTGAAGTTTTAAAGAATGTAATGTTTATGTATACAGTTTTATCCACATACTGTATGAGATCATTATCCACCAATGAGGTGGATAATGCTTCATAATGCTTCAGTAGTTACAGTTGCAGTATTAAGCCCAATACAACAGATAATGCATAGGATAATGATGGATAAAAGGCTAGATTAGAGAGCAGTTGTATAATCTGGCGACTGATAGCTAAAATGACCTGTGAAAGCATTCCTTCCTGCAGCAGGACAGGAGCAATCTGTTCTCTACTCCTGTAGTGTTTTATTAGAGTGAGTGGGAGGGGTTCTTCACGACTACTGACATCATTGCCAGCAGGTGTTAAAATGTTAATTACAATATTATTAGGTGCTTAATTTCGAAATTGATGATACAGACGATTGGACAGCCAATAAATGTTATCATAGACTTTTGATACAAGTACCTATTTATTTTTGAGTAAAACTACAGATGAGATTGTTATTTTCACTATTATAAATGATGTCCAGCTATAACTCTATATAGATTTTTTGAGGGTCACTATAGGGTCATTTACATTAAAATTGAAATTGTTCTGATTAGAGTTTCTAACACATGGACACCAGTCTGAATACATGTTTACATTCTTAAAGCTCTTACCTAGAATTTAACATTTCTGACATGTGCAAAGGAGTTCTGAGGACTGTAAAGTATTGAATCTGCTAGACATACAGTATAACAGAAATAAGTAATGTTTTCTTAAATTTGAGGTTAAGCTAGGCGTCCCACTTTTTTCATTAAATCCTGTCATCTGCAAAAATCCATCAATTATAATTGGTTAAATGCTTTACTACTGTACATGAGAAGTGTAAGCCATTCTGTTCCCCTTCTTCCACAAAAGAAGCAGACAGGAGTGAGTTCTTCTCACTGAGTTTACCAGTCAGGAATGGAATCTAAATTTCCCTTCTGGAAATTCATCACATAATTTTAGCCTCACGTGGGGCAAACATACACAGAAACAATGATATTGGACGAAGAAACAATCAGATCAAGTGTTTACATGGATATTATTTACCTACTAAACAATTGTCCACAGTTTAAACCAGACTGTTCTAATTGAGGTTTTCTCCAATTTGTTTTCTCATTTGGCTACTTACTCGTTTTATTTTAGACTAAACTTAAGAAAAAAGGCAATTTGCTAACTCAGTGTTAACATGAATGTATGCAACTGTACTGGCAGACACATCTTTTAAAATGAATTTTAAAAATACTCTCCACACTATCCCATTTTATTCCCTTTACAGAGCCACATATAATTGGCAGGTAAATAAATGATCCTCTGCCAGGGGCCAGTTTGTAGTGTTGCAGGAGCCTGTTTCAGATGAGACAGGACATCGTGTAAACGCCATGGGGCTCATTTGCAGGGTTTACAGAAAGAAAGATAACCTTCCACAAATTAGAATGTATGTCTTTTCTGCAATAGTTGCAATAGTACTGCTGAGTTGAATATATACTGTATCGTGAATTAAAGACATATGAAAACACATTCCATTACCACTTTCTCATTTCCTTTTCTTTCAGTGGCCGGGGCATTAGTGGATGTAGTGCCGGTCTCTAGGGGTAAAGCATGTAGATAGGACTGTATAATGGGCAATAATTACACATAATTATAAAACTGGTAATTGGTGAAACATTTGTTTAAAGGCATTACTGAGGGAATAAGCTACAGAGATTGGAGCTCTAGCCAAATTAGTCTATAAAATACAACCCTTCTAATTTGTCCATTGGCCTTAATTGCATGGTGGCTGAAGAAAAACATTTTGTACTATATAATTCTGAAAATCACAGGCTTTCCTAAATTTAAATTTGATACATTAAAATGATAAATAATAATATATATTAAACAAAAGTAAAGTTATATGATTTGAGTTATATGTAAAAATGGGGGAAAAAACACATTAAAAGATCCCTTTCCATTTGGACTCTGCCTACTTTTACATTTAAGTAATCTAATTATGGAAAAACAATGCTACCAAATGAAAAATATTTACAACTGGAAATGAGTTCCCGCTAAAGGTTTTGGATGCCTGACCATCACACCCATATGTGGGCTTTCTCCAAACTCTTGCTACAAAATTGTAAACGCACAACTATGTCAGATGTTTTTGTATTCTGTAGCTTTGCAGTATACCATCACTGCAACTTAGGGACCCAACATGTTCCAGCATGACAGTGCCCCTGTGTGCAAAAATAGGTCCATGAAGTCACAGTTTGCCAAGGTTAGTGTCAAAGAATCTGAGTAACCTGTGGAACGCCCTGACGTTGAACCCAGTAAAGAATTTTGAGGTGAATTGGAATCCCTTTTGTGCCCCAGGCCTCCCCATCTGACGAGTGCCCAACCTCTAACAACTTTTTGTTAAAAAAAAAAACAAAACAAAGAAATAAAGCTGTAATTTAAAGCACATACAGTACGGGGGTGACAAATGGGTCCAAAACCATTTATGCATAAATGCCATGAATTTTTCCAGACATCAGCTTTAACATTTGACAAGTTTTACAAAAGCATGTGAGATTTTCTGTGCTTTTCCAAATTTTAATGGTGTCCATGTGAATGAAAATTGCTATCCACCACACTGGTTATGCTTTGTAGGTTTCAATTAAGAGAACAAGAATCTAATTGGATTCACTATAATGTCGTCTGTTTGTTGAAATCACTTGTTTCAGAATTCATTTTGATTGCATTGCATCAGTGTAAGTTTATTTTTCAGTCTCTCTAACCTGGTATCTCTTTTGTCTTTAGACAACTACTCTGATTGGTCTTTTGAAGACGGCCCGGCTGCTGAGATTAGTTCGGGTGGCTAGGAAGCTGGACCGCTACTCTGAGTATGGAGCAGCAGTGCTTATGCTCCTCATGTGCATCTTCGCTCTTATTGCCCACTGGCTTGCCTGTATCTGGTATGCCATCGGCAATGTAGAGAAGCCTTATCTGGAGCACAAGATCGGCTGGCTGGATAATCTTGGAGTGTCTATCGGAAAACGTTACAACTACAGTGATCCCAACTCTGGGCCCTCTATTAAGGACAAATATGTCACTGCACTGTATTTCACATTCAGCAGTCTGACCAGCGTGGGCTTCGGCAACGTGTCACCAAATACCAACTCAGAGAAGATCTTTTCTATTTGTGTCATGCTTATTGGATGTGAGTATAAGTTGTTTTAGGTTCAGTTATGCAGTGTAACTTCATGGTGATAAAAAGTTATTATTGAAAAGAGATTGACATGGCCAGCTGTTCACCGTATTATTATTTGGGTGTTTAATAAATTCTCAGAACAACAGTGACACAATCATGAGTGTATCACTGTTGCTGGAGTTTTTAAACATGTCATTGAGACTACTTGGTGGAAAGAACAGACTGCCAACCAAATGTATTTAGGCGATAACATTGTTGTGATGATCCACTGACATTGATGAAGACAAGGCAATTATTATTGTTTATACTTTGGAAAAGAAGAGCCTAACTCATTAACTGCACACCTAGAATATGGCCAGTCTTATAGGTGTGTCTAATGTATTTACATCAATATTTACATGGGGAAAGTTATAGGTATTCAGTGATGGTCTACACACCTGTTTAAGTAAATTTTGTACACCTGTATGTAGTGTTGACAAGGTTGCCAGATGTTTCTTGAGTAGAAGTGTCTAAGGTGGATATTTTAATAAGTGTCAAAATCGCTGCTTTTAAATATTTTTAAAAAATCAGTGAAGGAAACTGAAGACTTGGACTAGGGAAACAGCATTTTTATTCTATTTGTAATTGTAAAACAATGCAAATAAAAACAAAATTATTTTTTAAATAAAATTTAAAAAACGGTTAGTATCTTGTTAATATCGTCGTCTATACCGCTTTATCCTGTATTCAGAGTCGCGGGGAGCATGGAACCTATCCCAGGAGGCTTAGGGCACAAGACAGGGTACACCCTGGACAGAGTGCCAATCCATTGCAGGGCACACACACACATACCACACACATACCACACACGCAGGGCACTCACACACTACAGGCAATTTGGGAATGACAGTTAGCTTAATCTGCATGTCTTTGGACTGTGGGAGGAAACCGGAGTACCCAGAGGAAACCCACCAAGCACAGGGGAAACATGTAAACTCCATCGAACTCAGACCCTGGACGTGCAAGGCGACAGTGCTAACCACTACACCACCATGTCACCTTTTTGTTAATATATTTCTGAATAAATAATCCTAGTTGTAATTATAACAATCATGAGAAGTATGCTTTAATTTAATAATATGGCTTCTACCCTAATTTTCTGGGTTGTAAAATAGCACTTGATCCAGCACACACAATTTTTTTATCATTATTTTTTCATTTTTTTATTTTTATTGTGCACTCTAAAGAAAATGTACCTGCAGTTCTTAACATACAATTGCGGTCTTATATGAGAAATTAAGCTGTCCAGTTATGGCACTGGACTTGATGTTCCTCATTTCTTCATGAAAAATGGGCTTAAGTCCAAGGTCAG
Organism: Clarias laeviceps; assembly: GCA_030014305.1. Lineage (NCBI taxonomy): Eukaryota > Metazoa > Chordata > Actinopteri > Siluriformes > Clariidae > Clarias > Clarias laeviceps. The sequence goes on along the minus strand of JAQMYJ010000036.1, from coordinate 20,634,848 downwards.
ACCTGCATGAAATGCCACCCTGTATGTCAACCTTTTGGCCAGCATTTAAACGTAAAACACTAAGTTTATTGTTATGTTCCACTCTACTGCTAATATGTCTCAAAATGTTTAAATATTCATGATTTATTCATGCCAGCACCACACACACTATCATGGTAGTTTCACTGCTGTGCTGAAAAAGATTCATCAGTCAAGTCATATCCAATAACTTGTTCTCTTGCCACTGACCAAGAAAGTTAAGACATGCTGACAAAGTTTGCATAACAATAGATAGACTACAGTTAGTTATTGTATATTACAGTATCTACACAATATGGCCAAAAATATGTGGACACCTGACCATCACACCCAAAAGCAAAAGGTGCAAAATTGCATGGAATGTATTTGTACTGTATATGGTGGGTGGAATGTGATAATATTTAATACATTGACATAAATTGACGCTTACATATTTAAAAATACTTAATTGCTTTTTAAACGCTTTATTTTTTTTCCATGATGCATTTAATTAATAGATGCTAGTCTGACATACACCATAAAATAGTTAAGCCTGTGTACGTCAGCTATCAAACTCAGCAGGCAGGCTTATGACCTCACTTACAGTATGACCTCAGTTGACTGCCTAACTAAGGGTAGTAGTTATTAATTACCTGACAGCAGCTTCCAGTTTAAAAACAGTTGCTAATTATTGTTAATAATAGAAAGCAGAGGATGCTAAATCATTTAACTTGAAACTAATGTGTTGTCTGTATTGTTGTGTCTTACATTCATATGAATATGTACATTAAAACTCTGTAATATTCTTGTCCTGGTTAGCCCTAATGTATGCCAGCATCTTTGGGAATGTATCTGCTATCATTCAGCGGCTCTACTCAGGAACAGCACGATATCATACGCAGATGCTGCGTGTGAAAGAGTTTATCCGCTTCCACCAGATCCCCAATCCACTCAGGCAAAGGCTGGAGGAGTATTTTCAGCATTCCTGGAACTACACCAATGGCATTGACATGAATATGGTGCGTTTATATGTTGGGGATGGAGGGGTTGCATGTATTACCTATCTTTGTGTAGCCCAATATATTTGATGGCTGTCATTATTAGCACTTTGAACAAAAAAAAATAAAAAATTGCAATCCGCAGTACTCATTGTGGATGATGTTGAATTTGTGAGATAATCTTAATTTAGTTTATTGCTTATTTTTTCTAGTGATTGTCAGCATTGTTGAGTTGCAAATCTATTGTGGGTTTTAAATTAGCTCCTCTAAGACATGTGAATAACAAATGAAATGTGTTATATGTATGCATAATGAACACAAAACTTCTCTCTCCATTTTGCTCCTTACGAAATGGAATGACCTCATCACACTGGGATGCAGGAGGTATTTATAAAAAAAAAAAATGCAGGATTCTTCTTAACCATTCTCATTCTCATCTCCCCCACTACCTGTTATGTGCAGAAGCTCCAGACCTTTACTGCATAGAGCACTTTTCATCTTACTTTAAATTATTTTATTTTTTTCAATAAGAGTTCCATTTCAGCTTTGCATCTGCTTTGATATGTTATGTAAAGGTCTTTTAGCCTTTTAGTTGCTTCCACATCAGGTGCTTGTGAAAAAAAAGAAACAAACATTCCCAAATTTGTAAGCTTTAGAGGCTGCTAGCAAGTTCAATAAGTTATCTCTGTAGTGGCTGAATTTGTTATTATTTAGTATTATTTTTGCAGCATTTGCATGTTCATCTTTATCTTTTCCTTTATTTCTTTTTTGTGGGATGGCCATTACCACTATTTCGGTGTAGTTCAGGAAAAAATTATAGACCAAGCCTGAAAACTTTTTCCTGAAAAATTGGATATGTCACTATGTAGCTCCATCCATGTATGTTCCATACACTAAGCTATGTAATACAAGATACATGTGTATCATTAATATTGTTTCTGAAAACATTTTGCTGTTCCTTAAGTTCAAGCTTTCTGCTTTATTGTTTCTGTCTGTTTTTTCATCTTTTTTTATCCAGGTGCTAAAGGGCTTTCCAGAGTGTTTGCAAGCAGATATCTGTCTCCATCTAAATCGGAGCCTGCTGGAAGACTGTAAGGCCTTTAGAGGGGCCACAAAAGGCTGCTTGCGTGCTCTGGCCATGCGCTTTAAGACGACCCATGCTCCACCAGGAGACACACTGGTTCACTGTGGGGATGTCCTTACAGCGCTTTACTTCCTGTCTCGAGGTTCTATCGAGATCTTGAAGGACGACATTGTAGTGGCCATTCTAGGTAATTTTTGCAATTAAATGATTTTTAGATCATGTTTTTAAAAAAAAAACATTTTATGTAACTTATCAGGATCTACTCCAAGGTTATCTAGTTTGTCAGCTAAAGCTGTAAGTTGATAATGTTGCCCTATTGTTATATTGTAAATATACCCGGTCTAGCTATAGTCTCATGTGTTCCCAATTCATTTAGCCAATTGTATTGTCTTTTTTGTGTGACGATAATGGCATAATCTCATATTGCTCAGTCACAGCTGACGTCAATAGGAGTTCTGAAAAAGAGCACTTTGGATTGTTTTATTAGTCTGGAGTTAAAAGCAGGAATCTTATTATTTATGAGCTTTGATCGTATTGTCAATATTGATTTGTCTGTCTCAGTTTTCTTATATTGCCCGGCTAAGAATGACTGCAGTACATTTTAAAAGGTTTTGGTTCCTGTTAATGTGTTTGGTGTAGCCTGTTTATTTGCTTCAACCAATAACAATTACAACGGGTCTATTTGGCTTGGGCCTGGTATACAATAAAGAGCATAAGAGCACCTTTATAAAGACTGATGTTGACTAATCCTTAGCTAAATCGTTATAAAAAGAATAGTTAAAAAGTTATTAGGAGTATATGAAGATCTATTAGTGAATATGGAAGCTTAGATTGTAAAAACAATACTACTACTACTACTACTACTAATTTTAATAATAATAATACTTTATATGTGGAACAGTGATTATAAAATTATATATTTGATAAGTGCAATTTTGACAAATATTTGTTACTGTAAATACATTATAGTTAGACTGGCCTTGATTTAATTAATGAGGCTTTGACATTTCAATCATTTCTCTGCTGATTTAAAAACAGTTAGCTCTCCTAAGTACTATAATTAAGACTACTGTACATTGCAGTACTATTGCTCTGTCCCAAATTTAAGTAACATCTTGGGCTAAATGTGCCGCCAGACATCCATTGTGGCTGTTTTAATGGAAATTGTGCTTTAATAGAATGCTTTATGGTGTGTTTGAATGAATATGTACTCGTTTTTGACATTTAAATATCAGTAAAGCTAAACGTTTTGGCATTACAACAGTGCTCTATTGAATAGCTTCCACATATGCTCAAACACTGAAACACTGTGCCAGGAACAAAGAACCGGACAATTTAGGTTGTTGGTGGAACTAGTTAGATTTTGTTGTACAAAAAAGTAAAATGGGAGTTACTACATTAAATAAGTAATTGAAGCATAGGAATGGACATAAGCTGGAAATTGGCCTGCCAGTATAGACACAGCCAGTCAAATTTTTAGACAAACCATCACACAGAATTCGTTTCTTTATTTATACACTTGTTGACTATTTTTGACCGTAACATGAAATTATAGCATAATCAAAAATATGCTTGTAAAAAAGTAATAAAAATTAATTTATACATGCGACATGCACTTCACTATTTGCCTACATCTTCATACAATTTTTAACAATAAGACTTTTTTTGCTGTAAGCCTTTAACTGTCTCTGAGGCGAATTCTCCCACCTTAATTGTACCCAGTGCTACCAAAATTAGCTGTGGAATTATCACAGAAACCCAAACCAAAATGAAGTGTTATTGAAGGTGTATTAATTTAGATTTTGTGTGTCCAAATGTGAGCAATAAGTGAGTGTGTGTGTGTGTGTGTGTGAATGTGAGCGAGAGAGAGACTTAAGAAGGACTATTTCACCCAGTGATTAAGTTGTTTATTCTATTCCCAAGAACTATAAATGTTAATGTTCTCACTTTGCTAGTGCTATTGACAGTTGTAATTTTGAGCATGACTCCTCATAATATTAAAGACATTTGGCATTCGTCTGGCAAGTGTGCTGAACTCTGACACTTTTAAACAGACTCTTTTCTCACCCACATAACACTGCTGTATCATCTGACGTAGTCGAGTCATGTGCAGAAAACTCAGTATGGTCCGGGAACAGAGACTGCAGCAAACAGATCCTAATGCGTGATAGTAGCCTTAATTCATTTAGTCGGGATACGAAAAAAAAGAAGCTCCAGACAGAGGAACTTGACCTCTGAAATGTGATTCTCCTTTGCACAAATCTCATCCAGAAGTACAGATCTAGTATTTTAAAACCTGGTTACCTACAGTACAAAAGTGCAAAAAGAAATAATTGCATTTCAAGATTTCATTCCAGGATTACTGCAGAAACATCATGGACATTTGAACAGCCGGTATCTAATTACAAACTAAACTTAATTAAACTTTTTTAAGGCTTATGTCCATATTGCCATTATGTAGCTAGCCAACAACTTATTCAAAGCCAGACATTTCTCATGTGATGAAGGATTTCACCATCTTTTCCTCATTACTTTGCAGCTCCATACGTTAAACTACCTCTTTTTTTGACTGTTTTGGCCACAATTTAGCTACAGCAACACTCAACAGGATCTTTCAGACTGTAACAGGTTTACAGTGGGTTTGAATTTCGTAGGATTATCAAAAGTGTTCCTATTCCTTTTGAAGAAGGACTGTCAGCCACATTTGATTGAGCGTCTGTGGACATCAAAGTGTAAACCAGCATTGGGCCAATCTGTGCTTAAATAATGAATGCCAAAGATGAGTTCAGGGTGATCCTTTCCACCTTTCTAAAAATACAAAAGCACTTGATTTATGATTTTAAGATTTAAAAAATTTGCAGGTTAACCCTCTCGCGTTGAACTTACTGTAAAATGATGAGAAAGATGAGAGAAAGATGACCCAGGGTCTGTTACTACTGAATTTTGTTACATTTTCAACTATTCTTTTAGAAGATTGCCCCAAATATTTAACAAAGAAAATACCAAAATTAGGTGTACATACTGTATAATATAATAACTGCTTGAAGTAAACACTGTCCAGTTTCATGTGTATCACTAAAAGACGATATACCTGTAACTATATCATTGTTTTTCCCAGGCAAGAATGACATCTTTGGAGAGATGATCCATTTGTATGCGAAACCGGGAAAGTCAAAAGCAGATGTACGAGCTCTGAGCTACTGTGACCTGCACACCATCACCCGGGAAGACCTGCTGGAGGTACTGGATATGTACCCTGAGTTCTCCGACCACTTCCTTACCAACCTGGAGCTCACCTTTAACCTAAGAGATGAGAACACTAATGTAAGACTTCACAGATGCTGTAAAAGACAACCATTACCAAGATGATAAAACACTCCTTTGTATTAGTAGTAGGCATAGGAGTAGTAGTTATTTTGTAGCATTTCTTTACGCATATTTTGAGAGTGACTCCTAAACACTAATTCTTGTCTCAACACAGACCGATTATGCACAAGGTAGTGACTCAGATGGAGAAGACAATAAGAACAAGAGAAAGATTTCTTTCAGTTGTAAGCAAAACAAAGGTAATATAATAATCATCATTTACACAGCGTCCAGTTTATGCTTCTTACAAATATTTTTTAGGTTTTACTGAGCTTGCTGGAGAATATGAGTTCTTCTGGTAACTTTGTCACACTCGCTGCTTTCTATTTTTATGCAAATCCCAGGAGCGTACATTAGGTTTTTTAGGTGTTTCCATCTAAAAACTGGTCTGTCTTGTACTATATTTTATTCTTAACAGCCATGCATATATTCTCCTGTAATGTTATTTATTTGTTAATTTTTTAAGTTATATGGAAATACTGAAGGATTTTGTACATAATTATGCAGACATGATAAACATATATAACATAATTGATACAGCATATAATATGGTGCCTAAGACCTTTGCACAGCACTGTATTTATTTATTTATTTATTTTACCTGCGGTAATATATCATCCAGTGTTTCCTGTTTCTAGTTTTATTACTGATTAATTATTATTTGCTGTCATAATAACTGTAATGCCTCTCCGGGAACCATCACCTTATCGTGGTAGAGAGGTTTGCGTGCCTTCATAAATCTGGAAGCGGTGTTGTCTGGAGCCATGTGCCGGGGCTTGTGCGGGAGGTGGAACGTTTTCAGTTAGATCTGGAGGGGCTTACCTCGACGCATAGCCTCGGCTCTGGATCCATACTCCTGGATAGGGGTTGGACTTTGTTCTTCTCCGGGGTTACCCGGAGTGTTAGGTGCCAGGCGGGTGTGGGGATACTCACGATGCTTATGCTCCAAACAGCAGTTCAGAGTATTCTTCTTTCTTGGAGACTCTAATTGAAGTACTGCATCGGGCTCCAGTAGGGGATTCCATAGTCTTGCTGGGGGATTTCAACACACATGTGGGCAATGACGGCGATACCTGGAGGGGCATGATTGGGAGGAACGGCCTCCCTGGTCTAAACCCGAGCGGCGTTTTTTTTTATTGGATTTCTGTGCTAGTCATGGATTTTCCATAATAAATACCATGTTCGAACATAGGGATGCTTATAAGTGTACTTGGTACCAGAGCACCTTAGGCCGAAGGTCATTGAACTATTTCGTGTTCGTATCATCTGATCTGAGGCCATATGTCTTGGACACTTAAGAGGGGGGGATAAAGAGAGGGGCAGAGCTGTCAACTGATCACCATCTGGTGGTGAGTTTGGTCAGGTGGCAGGGAAGGCCACTGGACAGACCTGGTAAGCCCAAACGGGTAGGGCGGGTGAATTGGGTGAATCTAAGGGAGGCCCCTGTCCAAGAGGCCTTCAACTCCCACCTCCAGCGGAGCTTTTCCAGCATCCCTGTAGGAGCTGGGTACATTGAATCAGAGTGGTCAATGTTCAAAGCTTCTATTGCTGAAGCTGCAGCTGTGAGCTGTGGTCTTAAGGTTCTGGGTGCCTCAAGGGGCAGTAACCCTCGAACAGTGTGGTGGACACCTGTGGTTAGGGAAGCTGTCAGACTGAAAAAGGAGTCCTTCAGGGATATGTTATCCCAGGGGACTCTAAAAGCAGTTGCAAGGTACCAGCGGGCCTGAAGGACAGCAGCCGCAGCGGTAGCAGAGGCAAAGCAGTGGGTGTGGGAGGAGCTCTGAGAATCCATGGATAAAGACTTTTGGGCGACACCAAGGTGCTTCTGGAAAATCATCCGGCACCTCAGGAGGGGGAAACGAGGAACCACGTTTTTTTCTTTGCCACTCTTCTTTACTACCTCAGTGACCTCGCCCAGGGAGATATCCTCAAAGTGCTCTTTCCACCGCCCAATTACCTCCTCAGTCGAGGTCAGCAGTGTCCCAAGCTGTGTCCTTGAAAAAAGAGCACTTTGAGGAACTCCTGAACCCGACTAGTTCACCCTGTGTTGGTGTTGATCTCCCTGGGCGAGGTCACTGAGGTAGTCAAACAACTCCACAGTGGCAAAGCCCCAGGAAGTTACGTCCGGAAATGCTGAAGGCTCTGGGTGTTGAGGGACTGTCTTGGTTGACACGCCTCTTCAACTTTGCGTGGAAGTCCGGGACAGTGCGTGGAAGGAGTGGCAGATTGGGGTGGTGGTTCCCCTTTTCAAAAAGGGAGACCAGATGTTGTGTGCCAACTATAAAGGCATTACACTACTCAGCCTCCCTGGGAAAGTGTACTCTAAGGTGCTGGAAAGGAGGGTTTGGCCGATTTGTTGGACCACAGATTGAAGAGGAACAATGTGGATTCCGTCTTGGTCGTGGAACAGCAGACCAGCTTTTTCCTCTTGCAGGGATCCTGGAGGGGGCTTGGGAATATGCCCATTCAGTCTACATGTGTTTTGTAGATTTTGAGAAGGCATATGATCGGGTACCCTCTGGATTTTTTGTGGGAGGTACTGCGGGAGTATGGGGTGAGGGGGTCACTTCTCAGTGCCATCCAATCCCTTTACACCCAAAGTGAGTGCTGTGTTTGGATTCTCGGCAGTAAGTCATACTTGTTTCCAGTGGGTGTTGACCTCCTCCAGGGCTGTGCCCTGTCACCAATCCTGTTTGTGATTTTCACGGACAGGATATCAAGGCGCAGCCGTGGAGGAGAGGGTATCCAGTTTGTGGCCATGGTTCTCAGCAGGAAACCGATGGATTGTCTACTCCAGGTAGGGAGCGAGTTGTTACTCCAAGTGAAGGAGTTTAAGTATCTCGGGGTCTTGGCTAGAGAATCGGAGGCAAAGCTCTCAATCTACCAGTCGATCTTCGTTCCAACCCCTCACCTATGGTCATGAGCAATGGGTCATGACCGAAAGGACAAGATCGCGAATACAAACGGACGAAATGGGTTTTCTCAAAAGGGTAGCTGGCTTTTCGCTTAGAGATAAAATGAGAAGCTCAGTCATCCGTGAGAAACTCAGAGTAGAGCCGCTACTCCTTTGCGTGGAAAGGAGTCAGTTGATGTGGTTCGGGCATCTAGTAAGGATGTCACCACGACGCTTCCCTAGGCACCTAGGGGCAGACCAAGGACTAGATGGAGAGACCCAACTTTGGATAAGCAGTTGAAGATGGATGGATGGATGTACTAATTTAAGTTAAGAAAATGTGTTTATCTCTCTGAGAAATTGATTTAATTGAGAGAATGATTTTTTACATGATTAAGGATTTGGTGGATTTAGCTTCCTAAAGAGTTTTCTTAAGATGCCCCTTAAAGAGTCTGTAAGGTTCTCCCCAGAGGATAGAGAATAGCCCAAATGGTATTAAATGAATTTTAATGTAAGGTACAGTTTTACCTCATATACAAGCCATTCATGTGTACCTTCAATTTCAAACCTATAAACTGTCCTCTTTAAATATAACACTGGGTATTTGTGTGTGTTAAGTGGTAATAGTGACAGCTGGGACTATGTGCTCTGTCACAGGGTGTTCCTTTAACCAGTGTTGATATCCCACAGGGGGTAGCATCGAAGACATGGAAAATGAGACCAAGAAGGAGCAGCGCGAGTCACAACTCAGCTCAAAAAGAGGTTCCGAAGACTGCAGGGCTTTCAGAGAGGATCAGCAAAGAAATCAAGCACCCGGAATAATGGAATGTCCATGTGTAGATGGTTACACCCCAACTTCTGATTGCAGCCCATTTAGTGGGAAGCTGGAGAGAGAGGCATATTACTATGGTAAGACATTTTCGTCGCAGTGGACCACCTCAAAGTTATTTATGGAGAATATAGCTGATCTCATTTCTAAGGGTAATAAACATAAAAGTCATCCACAGTGGTGGATTTGACATTAGAATTTATGTTATGTTACTCTTTAATCTGTTTTGGCCACTTACTAAAGCCAACACTAACACATGTTCCTGTTATCACATTCCAAAAAAATTACCAGTCCTTTCCTCATCAGCCCATATTTTGAATGTGTTTTAGTTAATTAATATAAGCTGTCGTGAAATTTATGTTACAGATGGAACTACTGTCAAAGCTGTTATTGTAAAACAAAATAATTGAAACATTCTAATTTAAGAATTCATTTGCACTGTGGTATAAACTGTTATTATTCAGCATTGTTCTATTTAGACTGATTATTTTTGATAATTCTTTTACCGAAATATGAGTTAATATAATATAAAAGTATATATATATTTTATAAAAAATATAAAATAACTATATTTTTACTTTATAAAACAGGCTTTTAGTTTAATTGATGCTTCAAGCATCTGTATAATTCTATCTGTAATATTTGTATAATTTTTTCATATCCTTATAATTTAACAATAAATAAAATAATTAAGAATAATATTTATAAAGGCAAAACAGGGTGCGAGATCAGATCAGACACCTAAGCTATGCTATAGAGGCACATGAGATGAAGGAAGAAAATGATGGAGCAGTTCAGGCCTTACTGGGCTTTCAGAAGCTTAAGTCACAGCTCTTCTTAATGGCTTTAGGAAAATCCGCTGGCTTATCATTCCCATCAAGTTCTTCTCAGTGTGCAAGTAATGTCCCTCATCACTCTACCAAGCAAAGATAATTGCACATACAGTAGGCATCACAGAGTCACTTCCCTCCAACATAAGTAAAGGAGAAAGGACTGCTCTTTGAATGTTGATCTATATTCTGCTTTTGATCAGGAATAATCTATTGTAAATGCATAACGCGGGACAAAATATTATGCATACACATTTTATGTTGTTCTTTTGGCTGCATTGGTTAAGGGATTGCCACAAAGGACCATCTGATCCACGTATAACTTGGTGTAGGATTTACATAACCCTCTCATTCTATCCAGGTTTAGGACCAGCATTAAGGATGCCCTGCATCCAGTGGCTGGACATTGAACCCAGATGCAAGAAGTCAACCACTGAGCCTGGTTAACACCAGAAAAAGCAACATATATTAAGGGATAGCATGCTTAGGTTATAGTAAACTGTCAGTAAAGCATTAGTTCAAGGCATTAGTTCAAGGCTCAATCTTTGTCTGCAGATTTTTTTATAGCATAAATTTCAGACGCTGTGCGAAAGCTTAATCCCTAGATCAGAACACATTTCGTGTGAAAACCATTTTAGACTGTACAATGTTTGTAGCAATGTACTGTGTACTGAGATTTATTCTCAAGTCTCAGAAGTGTGTTTTTTGTTTTTTGGTGTGTTTTTTTGGCAGAAACTGGATCATTAGTTCAAGAATCCTGAATTTGTCTAAAACTTTATCCTAATCTTTTTGTCATGATTTCACAGTGTGGATGAAAATTCACTTGTTATGGCAACTAATTATCATTTGAAACATTGAAAGGTAGAGTTTACAGTATGGTAGTGAGACCAGCAATGTTGTACAGTTTGGAGATATTGCCACTGACAAACAGACACAGGAAGCAGAGCTGAAGGACAAGAATGGACAGGATTACTAATGAGTGTATTAGAGGGACAGTGCAAGTAGGATGGTTGGGGACAAAGTTAGAAAGGACAGCTTAAGATGGGGTATATCGGGAAGAGAATGTTAGGGATGAAGCTGCCAGGAAGGAGGAGAAGGGGAAGGCCCAAGAGGAGGTTTATGGATTTGGTGAGGAAGGACATGCAGGAGGTTAGGGTAACAAAGGAAGATTTGGTGGACAGAGTTGGTGGACAAATGGTCCGCTGTGGGGGCCCTTAACAAGAGCAGCTGAAAGAAGTAGAAAATTATTATCTTTTGAAACATATTTGTTTTTGCTTTCTAGAACAAGTTTTAACGGTTAGATTGAACTTAGAAACATACCATTTATTCTGTTGGCCCTCAGGTTATTTTGTGGTATCCTGCAGGGGATAGTGTTTTTGGCTCAGGCATAAGTGACATTTTTAACAGGCAAAGACTGATTGAATGGCATCATTAGCCTCTTCTCTGACCCACTGTTTGATCTCAGATCAGCCTGAAGGCTGTGTGTTCAGTGTTCTGCTGGCATCTAGACACACAAGTGGAAGCAGAAGATAACCTTTTTTTCTGTAGTGTCTCTGTTAGGCTGCTGCTCAGAGATAGCTGCATCTCAGCAACACAAAAGCTGTAAATAGTAATTGCATAATGGTCCTCTGTTGGTTACCATAGTGATTTTGATAGCATCTCATCTGGATATAAAGTATAGGACAAAAAGCCTAAAGCACAAATAGAATAATTCTTTGTGTGCATGTGTGTCTGTGTGTTTGTGTGCATGTGCAGAAAGGCAGGGTGTTGACTGGGATAACATGGGGCCGAGTGAGGCTTTGGAAGACTCGCATGTTCAACCTCACAAGCTGAGAAGGGAGGAAGAGGAGGAGCTGGAATGTGATCTCACATATGGAGAAGTTCAACAGAGACTTGACCACCTACAGGATCACCTGAACAGGTACTATCACACACACATATTGCATAGCCATTGTTTTTGATATCGATGCTGTCGCTAAGGCAGGTACAATTTATGCAGGAAATAAAGTACTAAGTTTTACTGAGCATAGTGCAGAACCATGCAATTCATATGAGGGCTTTGACTATTGCACTATTGCACCTGCTTCTTTTTTGCATGCAAATCTCAGCAGCTTTCATTTCGTTTTTTTATGTTTGAAAATCAAAAGTGTTTTTACACTAACTCAACTCACTTGTTTAATAATAATGTAATAGATAGATAGATATGTAGGTAGATAGATAGATAGATAGATAGATAGATAGATAGATATAAGAATATAACCTGTGTTAATCTTGTAATGAACAAACTATTCACACACACACATACACACACATACACACACATACACACACACCTTCCCTATTCAACAAATTTATCCAGCACCAAAGGAGACCAGTCCTTATCACTCTAGAACATGTAAAACAGACATGGTGCAAAGGGAAGACATAGCTCAGTGATCAATACACACAGACACACACACACATATACAAATATACACACTGGCAGACAGAAGACTAACAGCAGGTGGTATTTTTAGCTGAATTGTTGGCTGAGGGGAAAAGAGACATCACGGCACAGAAATCCTGCACAGCTGAGTCTCACATCTCTGATCTCCATTAGAGGCTCAAACCATCCTGCTCTCTCTCTCTCGCTCTCTCTCTCTCTCATTTTTTCTCTCCATCTCACTCATTTGCATTAATTTTGCTGCTGGGCAAATGTAGCACATCCTACTCCACAGATTCTGCCGAGACATGTGCACTTGAAAAATGGCACATTTCAAGAACAAAATACACACTTGCGTATGTCATCATACTTTAAATTAATTGTTTTATTATTGTTACTGTGAAAGAAGCTAATTCATTTCCAGACAAGGCGGGGTAAAGTGCTAGATTGTCATTCTCCAAATACTTCCTTTCAGAGCTCCAGAGCTAATGGGTTTAATATGTTTGCAAACAAGTCATGAACTCTTAAATAAAGAAAAGAAAAAATATTGCAAATTTTTATGTCTTTTTCTAGAAATATAAACAGATTTAGAATATTCCGTGATTTTAGTCAATTATGTTCCAGAACAATGTCGGTATCAAGGTGATCAGTGAACAGGCACCCCCTAGAGTTCTGTTTTACTATGTACAGCACAAATACAAACCTTTACTAACAATGCATTATATATACAGTACAGTGCATCCGGAAAGTATTCACAGCGCATCACTTTTTCCACATTTTGTTATGTCACAGCCTTATTCTAAAATG
>JAQMYJ010000036.1:20535072-20583810 GCA_030014305.1 Clarias laeviceps | reverse complement strand
ATTTACCATAATGGTATTCTTATTATTATTATTATTATTATTATTATTATTATTTTAAAAGCAGTTAGTGCAATATATCTCAAACCCACGGTGTATGTAGGCGACACGGTGGCATCATGGTTTGCACTGTTGACTTTCACCTCCAGGGTCGAGAGTTCGATTCCCACCTTGGGTCTGTGTGTGCATGTAGTTTGTATGTCCTCCCCGTGTTTGGTGGGTTTCCTCCCACAGTCCAAAGACATGCTGATTAGGCTAACTGCCATTCCCAAATTGCTTGTACTGCATGTGCCCTGCAAAGGATTGGTACCCTGTCCAGGGTGTACGCAACCTCTTGCCCTAAGTCTCCTGTGATGGTCTTCAGATGCCTGTGGCCCTGTACAAGGGATAAGGAAGATTAACAATGGCTGCGTAATTCATATATATTTTACAGTTTTGCTGATGATTTTTTAAATAATAATAATAATAATAATAATAATAATAATAATACATTGAGTGATATGAATATATTAAATTAATTAAAATTGCTTGTGTTTAGAATTGTTTGCTGAAGTAAATTCAGTGACTGTCATGCAGTTAACCTTCTAAGTGTCGCCACCGTGTGGTCAATAATTAGTCCTGTCTGTTCCTTGTTTAAAATATTTTTGTTTCCTGTTTTAGGGAGCAATTCGGGTCCAAAGAGGACTTTCACATTTGATGACTTTTATAATGATACTATCAGGTATCAAACCTATAATTTACGGTGGATTTCAGGTAAGGTACTCAAATTAAAAACTGACATGTTTACCAAGATCTTTTTTTCTTAACATACAGTTACAGCTGATGTATAGGGTGCAGTATTTTTGTCAGCTTTTCCAGTAATTATATTGAACTTTTTGCATAGGATTTTCAGAGGAAACAATTATGGCATTACAAACTACTTTGGCTTTTTAAACAATAAATCAATGAACTAAAATTATCAGTTTTATTTATTAACTTATTATAATTTAGAATTTAAGGCTGTGCAGAAGGAGTAGTTTTACTTTAATTAAAACCAGTGTTATGGCACACACATTGCTGTGTCAGATATTATAACCATGGTCTTACCTTTATGTTGGTTTCTGACAGACAATGAATATCTCCACAAAAGCAAGGATGGTAATGTGTATTTGCATAATGTAGGGACCATGGCCAATTCATTATACTTGAGCAACTCAACATTTGTAAGATGCCTCTCCATGATACTCTTTAGATTTTTATTCCATAGCATTATTCATTGTTAATTGATTTTCGTTATTATTTGTTTTGTAGGCCCAGGTGGATGCAACAGATTACATTGTGTCTGCTGATAGGAAATTTGTCTGTTTGGAAAGCAACTTTTCCAAGGTAATCAAACATTACAAAATCTTACAGTTACAAAAAATGTAGCTTTTTGGAAAAGGAATCCAGTGACATTTTTGCTGAAATGGCATTATTTTGACAGCAATGGAGACACTCATTTACAGCCTCATATTCTTTATATGATACGGAGAATCAGTAAGCACAATCAATTTTATTGTAATAATCATATAAAATAGTATATTATATGTACTGCATACTCCATGTAATATACAATACAATTTAGTTGTCATTGTGTCTTGTACAGGACTTTCATTACACCTACTTACATCCCTGAAGACATCCAGCTATTATTGTGGGCACCCGTGGGGAACACAATGGTGAGACAGAATTTTCATATTTGACTGCTCAGGAAGTACAGGTTGTTTTTAGTATTGGATTGATGCCATGTTAAATACACTGTTTCTAATACATTTGTTTTTGTTAGGCATATGTGTGGAATTATAACATTTACATCAAGCAAAATCCTACTGCTCAGTCTAAACAAGCCACTAAGGATGGAAAATTCAATCAGATCCTTAATGGAATACCAGACTGGTCTTATGAAGGTCAGTTACCTATCCATCCATCAATCCATCCATGTTCATACATAACTCTCCATCAATTAGTCCATTCATGTATACATACACATCTCTTATCCACCTATCTCTTCTACTATACCACTACTACTAAACTATCTATCCATCCATTCATCTCTTGATGTGTCTGTTCATCTGTCTGTTCATCCATCCATCTGTCTATCTGTGTGTAATGGCATCTCTTCATCTATCCATGTACCAATCTATCATCCATCCATTTATACAGTACATGCATATCCATTCATTCCCATCCATCTATTTATCCTTGCATTTATCCACCTGTTTATTCACCTGTTTATTTTTGTGTACATAGATACATGTAGCCTATTTCTATATTTTTGTAGTTAATTAATTCATCAATTCATTTAAATCTAATAATATTTTAGCAAGGTAATAATCAGCAAGGTGTTCTTATGCTTCCCAGAGGAGGTGTTTGTATCAAACGAGGGAATGTGGTGGTCTCCTACTGCAAAGTACCTGGCCTATGTTCAGATTAATGACACAGATGTGCACGCCATTGAATACTCTTTGTATGGAAATGGGCAGTACCCCACCACCATGATTGTCCCCTATCCCAAGGTATGAAAATGCAGAGTGATTTTGTTTGTCAGTCACTCAGTGTGTGACCCACATATAACTCTGTGTTTCTTTTTAAAGGCTGGCTCCAATATTCCAAAAGCCAAGCTGTTTGTAATTGATGTTTCAACTGCATCTATTTCTTCAGAGGTGGTGGTGCCCAAAACCCTCAGGGCAGGGTATGGTAGAATTTATTTATTTCATTTTATTTTAGTCCCTATCTTAAGAATAATAACTTAAGATGCGTCTATAACTTTTTGTTTTGTGACAGATGAAAATTTTAGCTCTGTGTGTGTGTATGTGTGAGTATTTCTATATGTGCACTTGTATTTTCCTTTAGTGATCATTACCTGAGTTCAGTAACATGGGTAACTGATGAGCGGATTGCTGTGCAGTGGCTAACACGCAGGCAAGACCAGGTTCTCCTTCAGATATATGACTATGATGGGACCAACTGGAATGAAAATACGGTCTGTTACATCTCTTATAAGGCTTTAGCCACAGAGAAAGAGAGAGACAGAGACAGACAGAAAGAGATAGTTGTTAAGAAACCTTACTTCACTAATACCCTTTGTTCTACCAAAACAGAGATAATTCTAATCTCCTATTTGCCGGAAAAAAACATACAGTGACTGGTCAAAAAAAAGTCACCCACTCTGTTATTTTGTTATTGGACTACTTTTTGCTTTCATTACGACATGCGTTTGCAGTGACATCATGTCACTAATGTATGTCACACATTTATTTCACCCCAGAGTCGCATACATTTTTCTCCAAGATCTTGATTATGTTGAAGATGTTGGAAGAGTCTGAGCGCTGCATAAAGTCTTCTCCAGGACTTTCCAAAAATTTGGGCACAATTAATCCTGGCATTGTCGTCTTGTAAAATGCCCAGGCCAAAACCTGACCATTCAGTACAGTATATTCATGTAGTCAGCTGTCCTCGTTTTTTTTTCCCGACCAACAGAAGCAACCCTAGGACACAGCTGTGTAGATACAATTCTTTGAGCTTTTTCTTCACACTGTGCGTGTGAAATGCTCCTATAGCTCTGAGTTCTACTTTTTATTTTAGTGATCTCCAATCAAATCTCCAATCCGGTCATTCAAAAAAAAAAATCTGACCACATTTCTTCCTCAAAGGAGATGGTTCACTACTATCCTTCCAGTTTTTAATAATCCACTGAAAAGTTCTTAACCCGATTTTAATAGCTTCAGCAATCTACTTGTTGTTTTCTTTACTTGATACGGGACAATAATTTGACTCTTCTGAAACATCTTTGCCACAACCACAGGATATGTCTTCATGATTGTTTAATGAACGTTATCAGTTATGGTTAACTCACTGTATCAGTTATGGTTAACTAAGTTGTTGCCAACTAAGTATGGTTAAATAAGCTGAACCATATTAATCCCTGTAGTAATTATCCAATGACGCTCTTAACTATTTGCTTAGTTAAATCCATGTTTTGTTTTGTTTTTGGCCAGGGAGTGTATTTCCACTGGTTTAAAAGTCTGGTAATTATGTAATCTAACTGTATAACTGTAATCTCTTTGTATATGGTAAAATTAAAGAGTTCTACTAAAGCTGTCTAGGATCACAAATAAGATACTTTAAACACAGCAGATGTGACACACATTGAATTCACAATTTGTAGCTGTTTAGATTATGTTTTGTTAGCATTATCAATGTGGAAACTACTGAAAAAATCTTTTAGAAATACTAAAATATTCAAAAATCTCTAACGAATTTTCAATGCTAGTAATACTGGAAAAGGACCACAACTGCTTAAACCTCCATGATGTGGCAGCAGATCCAAACTTTGTAGTTCTACTGAATAATTTATGGTTGTTGCTATATAATTAACTTCATACATTTATCATAAGATGGGGTTATATGTTTGTTTTTGTTTTGTTTTTTGCTGTTGTTGTTTTTTGAAAGTCATTGCTATCATTGCTGTACAGTGAAATGCAGTTATTTCAAAAACAATGTGTTCCTACAGAAATTTGAGCAAAACAGCAGGACTGGCTGGATTGGTCGGGTAAGTTTATTTTGTTACATAATAAAAAAAAGAACCCTATAAAATCTCAGCAGTCAGTGAAAATATGCTTAACAGCTTTTGGTACCTCTTTCTGTTTCTCAGTACATCCCTTCGACTCCTTCCTTTGCTGCAGACAACAGCAGTTTCTACAAGGTGATGAGCGACGCAAACGGCTACAAACATCTCCACTATGTAAAGGATGTAAGTACTCACATGTACTATTTAGTAGTTTCAAAATGAATATAAGTAGTTTGATGTTTACTGTATGTAATAAAAAAATGGAGCTACATATGGAAATACTAGGCAGGGTCACCTTGCCATTTGATACTTGAGCTCTAAAGACACCTTTAATTGGTATAAATGGCATTATTATATCTGGTCAAAGGAGTGAGTAATCCTGTTAATTAAGTTACTTTCAGAAGCAAGAAAATAAGCAATTTCCTGAACCATAATGAGAAGAAGCCCTAGCCATATGGTGTAATTTGAAGTTGTAAATTTACATTCTTGATAATGAGTGTTAGCTCCCAGTGCATTATGTAACACTGTGTCCAATTAAGAACTGGGATGGGTTTTTGAAACCGCTGAGTGTATGTGTAAAGCGTAGGGCAGAAAAAAGTTATAGAGAGCATCTAATAACATTCATCATGGTAATGTTTGTATGTTTTTTTCTTCTACAGGGCAAAGCAGTACCAGTAACCTCAGGCAAATGGGAAGTAATCTATATATCAAAATTAACCAAAGATGCCATGTGAGTGCTATAAAATGCTAGATTTTATTTTTAGATTGCTTGTTTTGAGACCAAGCCTATCAGTTATTTAATTTATTTTGTTTTTTATTCTTTTCATCATAGCTACTATGTTAGTAATGAGTATATGGGAAGGCCAGGCCAGAGAAACCTTTATAAGTGAGTAACTTCTGTTTCTAGATAGCACAGTAAAATAACAGGTGTTATACTGTAATTGTGTAATTGCATCTAAATTTCTGTATTAGTGACACATTAGTTAATGCTGTTTTTAATTGGGTTTATTATTCAATTTAACCGCTGTGAAATTATTGTGCAGTTAATACCTAGCACACTTTATGACATTGACATATGTCTGTTTTTGTGTGGAATCAGGATATCATTCAGCACAAGTCACAGTCACTCTGCCGCTGAATGCCTCACCTGCTCACTCTATGAGGACAGGTGCCAGTACAATTCAGGGTATTTCAGCCAAAATGCTGCTTACTTCCGCATGGACTGCTATGGTTAGTGCGCCTCGTATTCTGCGCTCTCACATCTGCCGCTACATTAAACTATTTTAGATAAATATAGAATAATATTAGACATAAATATAAAAATATATTATTTTATAAATTACCGCCCATAAATTAATTTTCTTCTTTCTCTCTAGGGCCAGGACTGCCCATGTTTACACTTATGGACAACCGAGGATCTAGTAAAGGTAAGGATGTTAATTACATACTGTACAGTAAGGGGAAATAAACATTCAATTCAATTCAATTCAATTTTATTTGTATAGCGCTTTTAACAATTGTCATTGTCGCAAAGCAGCTTTACATAATCAAAAGAATTATTTAAGTCTGTTTGGAATGTATTTAATAAGAAAAAAAAATAGATTTTTTGCATGATGGGGTATATTGTTATATAGCTTCAGTAGAGTGTTTTATTTGTAATTAATTTTTATTTGTTAATCAATCTTGTATTTTATACAATTCTAACTGCTTACATATGTGGCACACTTATGAAGTACTTACATTGTAGCAGCTATAAATAATATTTAAAAAAAGATCACCAGCCTCTCTTTTTTCTGTCTCTTAAAGATAATAAAATAAATGTATTCATCTTTTTTTGTGCCCTGCACATTTTTTTTTCTTAGCTTCCAGCACACCTGTCTGTACTGTTCAGTTACTTAATAGCATTTTTATCAATCTTATTTGAAGTGCGTGTAATAGAGCAGGGAAAACACTAAAATGTGCAGGACATTAGGACCTCCAGGAACAGGGTTGGGAACCACTGCATTGCAAAGTGCTTGCTCCTACCATAAACTGTAAATCAACATCTCCTCAAAGAATGCTTCACCATATCCATGGTTATGTGTTTAATTTGTTGAATAACATTGTTAAGAGCCACTTCCATAATATAATAATCATAATATTCATAATAATAATAATAATACTCTCACTCACTCATAATCTATACTGCTTTATTCCTATATATACACACACACTACAGGCAATTTGGGAACGCCAATTAGCCTAATCTGCATGTCTTTGAACTGTGTGAGGAAACTCGGGTACCCAGAGGAAAACCACCAAGCACATGCAAACTCCATGCACACAGAGACGGGAATCGAACCCGAATTCTGGGAGTGCAAGGCAACTAAGCCACCTCACCACCATGATAATGACATCACAACAGAGCAGGGGTGGTGTATAAATAAAATTAGTTTCCAAATAAAAGATAAATCCCTGATAGTTGGATACTACTTGATGTTTTTTAGAAATCCAGGTGCTTGAAGACAACAAAAAGCTGGAACAAATCCTAAAGACAGAGCTTCTAATGCCAACTATACAACGTGCCACTTTAAAAATAGCAGGATTTGGTAAGAGTAATATTTTCTTCACAGACAATACAACATTTTAAGTACTGTACGGTATGCTAATAATACATACACATTATTATGTAAATGTAGAATACCTTTTTATTCATAACAGATTTATGGTACCAGATGATGTTTCCTCCTGACTTTGATGCATCCAAGAAATATCCTCTCTTGATTCAAGTGTAAGTTCTACATTTATATTTGTCTATCCATTGTTTTGTTCTCCTGCTGTATGTTTAGCAACAACAATATCAGCTAAAGTCTATCTTTTCCATGTCAATGTTTGCAGTTCAGGAACAGGTGCTGTGATTAAATGTGTTGGCTGTGATGTGTCAAATGTCTGGCGTCATGGGAAACATCGCTTTCTCCTAAATGAATGATCAAACTGGCCCTGTTTAATTATTTTTAGAAAATGGCTGATGTTTATTTTGATGTTTAATTTAATTTGAATCTCTAATCTCTTGCTTGCATGAAAGATGAAATTGTATTGGATGTTATGGTTGTTAATTAAAATTTATAAGCCAAAATAATAAACATGTGCAAAATGCCTTGAAAATTCTTGAAAAGTTTCAGAATGAGGTTTTGTGTATTAAAGGTATGCAGGTCCAGCAAGTCAGTATGTGGAATATAAATTCAGGCTGGAGTGGGCCACATACCTCTGCAGCACAGAGAAAGCCATCGTTGCTAGCTTTGATGGAAGAGGAAGCGGTTACCAAGGTGATGAAATAATGCACGCCATCTACGAGCGGCTGGGCACATATGAGGTGGAAGATCAGATCTCAGCTGTGAGGTGAGCTTAAGAGACACAATGTGACCACGCTGTATGTTAAACCTGTCTGTAAGTCTAGCAGAGGAAGATAAAGCAGGTGGTGAAACAGCTGCATATTACATAACGCATGGATCCAGGATAATAAGAGGGGGGAAAGTTGGACAGATTCATAGAGAGTCAATAAGGCTTGGCTGATTTAAGAAGTTGCAGGATATTCCACAAATATACTAAGTAGGTCTCCGGACTGATTAATTGATTGATTGATTGATTGATTGATTAATCATTGTCTTGGTCTTGAATAGGGGTTTGGTAAAAAAAATAATTGTTTGTTTGTTTTGTCTATCTTTGTGTACCTTCATAGCCTGCTTATGGAACTTAGTGTTGAAAATCTTTTTTTTTTTCTATGTAGGAAATTCATCGATATGGGTTTTATAGACAAAGACCGAATAGGAATGTGGGGATGGGTAAGTATACTAACTATTATTAAGACAAGGATTAAAGGCATAGATGACAGATAGCCTATTACTGAAAATGTTCTCCAAAAACATGCATTGATTTTGGAATATTTAAGTGTTTTTTTTTTTTTTTTGCAGTTGCAGAATATATTGTAAGGATTTTTTTCATGTTTTCTGCTGAAAACATCTATTAAAATAATTATTGTATTAGCCCAGGTTTGTTTTCTGTTGTAGTCATATGGTGGCTATGTGACCTCTATGGCTCTGGGCTCAAAGAGTGGCCTGCTCAAGTGTGGAATCGCTGTAGCTCCTGTTTCAAAGTGGGAATATTATGGTATGTCTTTTGACTTGAGACTTGAAAGCCCTTAAATGAGGACATGACATCAATTTTCTCCCAATTTCATTGTCTATATACAGTATATCTTTGTACCATCCTTATATGACGACTGTTAGCTATATCTCTTTTGTCAAACTTCTTACTGGTTGAAGATATTGAATAAATTTGTAGTTATCAGCTATGAATAAAGAGAAAAAGTCAGTAAAAATCACAGTGTAAATCGCAACAGCAAAGTCCGGGTCTCAGAAGGATATGATGGCGTAACATTTTGTCAGGTTTAGGCATGTTCTGAAAGATGCTTTGTTCCAGATGCTGTGTACACTGAGAGATACATGCATCGCCCTCAGGAAAATCTAGACAGCTATAATGTAAGAGCTCACATTCTCACATCATTTGTATTTAAAAGAGATTTATTACCAGACTAATGCTCTTCTGTTACCATTTATTCCTGTTTTACCTTTGCAGAACTCCACAGTAACTGGCAGAGCAAAGAATTTAAAATCAGTGCAGTACCTGCTGGTGCATGGCACTGCAGATGGTATTACTTACGGTTTATTATAAATAATTGTATTTAGAGTAAAGCATAAGTGTATACTTTAGAAGCTTTAGTGTTCAGTACAGCTGTCAAGTACAATTATAAACACATGCCATGTATTCTGCTTCTAATCTTGCAACTGATGTCTCATTGTTTCAGCAAATTCTTACTGTTGCTCTTAACACCTGAACGTTTTTCCATAACATATTGTCTATTTGTATTTGTATATATATTTTTTCTTCTAGATAATGTCCATTTTCAGCAAGCTGCTCAGATTTCCAAAGCCCTGGTGGAGGAGCAAGTAGACTTTGAGGCAATGGTGAGTATAAGAAGAATATGTGACCAGATTTTGAAATAGCATGAACATTAAAAATAAGATTTGTTTTATATTTGAATCACACATACGGTATGTGAGTCACTTACCTGTATATTTTTTTCTTACAGTGGTACACAGACAAAGATCATGGTCTGTCTGGCAGGGCCCGCTATCACCTCTACACACACCTCAGTCACTTTCTTCAAAAGTGTTTTTCTAAAAATACATAAATAATCACCTTAATTGCAGGAAATTTGTAGTAAACAAAAACCGACACACTCACTCACTCACTCATCTTCTATACTGCTTTAACTGTATTCAGGGTCGCGGGGGGCCTGGAGCCTATCCCAGGAGGCTTAGGGCACAAGGCAGGGTACACCCTGGACAGGGTGCCAATCCATCGCAGGGCACACACACATACACACACTCATTCACACACTACGGGCAATTTGGGAACGCCAATTAGCCTAACCTGCATATCTTTGGACTGTGGGAGGAAACCCACCAAGCACGGGGAGAACATGCAAACTCCATGCACACAGAGACGGGAATCGAGCCTGGCCAGGAATTAAACCCAGACACTGGAGGTGCAAGGCGACAGTGCTAACCACTACACCACCGTGCCACCACCGTACGACACATATGTATATAAATTATACTAAAATGTTAACAAATTGAGAATACTGTTTGATTGCAGTTTTTTTATGCTGGATCTTCATTTTACTCTTCTCGTTTTATTGTTATATTTTTGCTTTGTTGATCAATCAAAACATGACTGCTATATACTGTATGATATCATTTGCATGTCTTTTTATAATATGTATGAAATATTATGGCTCTACAGTAAACATGACACTGATTGTGATGGCTGTGCTATTCAAGGGATGCACTGAATTCAATATGTATTTTAACTTGGTTTTTGACTTAAAAAATATCCAAATAAATAATAATAATAATATATCTAATGCATTCAGCCTTTTTTTAAGGGCATATAAAGTATGGATAGTTGGAGATCGAAAAATAAAACAGGCAAAGTTGTTCCAATGTCCATATTTTTCCAGTTTGATGAAGCTGTGACCATTATAGCCCCAGATTCCTGTTCTTGGGTATAGTGTCAGGGAAATTTAACACACCTAAGCATGGTTTTACTGTAATTGCATTTTAGAGAATTATGTATGTTCTCATTACAATCATATTCAATCTTTAATTTTACAGTGCAACCATTCTGTCCCATCAGTGGATTAACACTTGTCTTCCTAATTCTTGTAACAATACATTTCTGTAATAGTACATAATTAAATATAGTAAATGATTTTATTTTTATTATTATTTATTTTTTTATTATTAGCATTTTATTTAGTTAATTTAGCAATCCAAATTTTGGACACCTTCTAATGAAATATTTTGATTATTTCCTAAATTGTAGAACAATGATGAAGGCGTACAAAATATGAATTAATCTCATCCAAACAGTTGATGTTGAGATGTATCTGCTACTAGAGCTCTGCAAAACATTAATATAAATCTGAGGTGCTGTTAATTGCAGATTTCTAAGGCTTGTAATTCTAAATAAACTGATCCACTGTAGCAGAGTTAAGTCTTGGTCTTCCTTTCCAGGGACAGTCACCATCAGAGCCAGTTTCATCATAATTTTTTGCAGTTGCATTAAAGATACTGTAGATTAAACTTTTTTTCAATTTTCTGCAAGGACTGATATTCATGTTTTAAAGTAATTATGGACTGTCCTTTCTCTTTACTTATTTAAAGAATGTGAAATGTGTTATTTCATGTCTTAGATGTGTTCAGTGTTGTTCTACAATATAGAAAATTACAAATAATTAGAAAATTACAGCAAGTGGCATGGTGGACCAGTGGACATTAAGACAGCTTCAGCATTCCTGATTTGATGCTGACTTCCAGTTACTGGTTGTGTAGAGTTCTGCATATTCTCCCGGGGTCTATGGGGTTTTCCTTTATTGTCCATCCACATGAATCCACTATGAATGTGTGTGCATGTACAGTACTGTTTTTGGCCCATCTTTGTCTTATGCACAGTGTTGCCGCTATAGGCTCCAACAGCACTGCAACCTTCCACAGGATAATTATGAATGAATGAATGAATGAATAAATGAATGAAGCATAACAGCACTATAAGGTTTGAAGGGATAGTGTAGCGATTCAAATTCCAGATTCTGTACTTAGCATCATTAGTTGCTCATTTAAAATCTATATAAATATATTCCAGAAATATTAACTTTACATATTACCTTTAAAATGTTTTTTTTTCAGACAAATATAAGCCAAAGGTATACTATGGGCTAATGCTGAACCACCAAAAGGGCCCAAAGAGACATTCATTGTCCAATATTTACAAAGCTTAAAACCAAAAGACAATGTGTTCATTCTTCCAGTCAGTCAGGCACACTTACTTCAGTGGAAAGTACTCAATTTCCTGGAAACTGAAATGAATCACTCTATTTGTCAGGCTGGAATCATGTTTGATCTCTGCTCGCTAGTGACAGTTTTTTAGCTTGTATGGACATTGCCGCATCCCATTTGTCACACTGCAAATATGTCCAGTGCACTGAAATGGAGACTTGACTAATGGATTGAGAGTAACAGGTAGGTGTACATGTGCGTGCAAGTGTGTGCATGTGTGCGTGCATGTGTGCGTGTTACCAGAGCTACCTGTCGATGGATGGGTTTCTCTATATAAGACACACTGTGCCAGGAGGGGACAAGGGAGCCTGATAAGACGCCAGCGGACACCCTCACCCTCTCTCTTCCTACATCCTTCTGTTTCTTCCTTTAAGCAGGTGATCTACAGGTAGGAACAAATATCAAAGGATTTACACTGATGTTAAAAACTTATTATGCAGGCTACATTTAAGGGTGATTTAATTTGTTAATTAGAATAAATATTCCGTGTGATTTGTACTTTTTAGGGAGCAAAATGAAAAGCATCCTGTATTTGGCTGGACTTCTACTCCTCATCATTGTACAAAGCAGTTGGCAAATTCCCATTGAGGACACAGAGGAAAATTCCAGGTGAGACTGAAAGATTTTGCTTTAGACTTTGCTTATTTTATTTTATTTTAATTTGTTTTAATAAAATGTAATGTAACATAAATAAAATGTGTATAAAATATAAAATTTAGTTTATACCCAAAGACTTTTCCTAAATCCAGATTTTTTTTTTCATTCTTGTTAATGTTACTATGTCTTTTCAGTGTAATGTTAGAGGACACACTACTCCATAATCCAACAAACATGAAGAGGCACTCAGAAGGAACATTTTCAAATGACTACAGCAAATATCTGGAGACCAGAAGAGCACAGGATTTCATACAATGGCTGATGAACTCTAAGAGAAGTGGGTAAGTGTCAAGTCATTTCAATTGAACACTGCTCAAGCTAAATATAACTATACTGCCATTTAACAACGATGAGGATTTGGCATTGTTGACATAAAAAAATTTAGGACAAATTTAAATTACATCATCAAAACTTTAACTGTTTAGAGGTTCATATCTGTTATTGGTTTCCTCTAGGGTTTTTAGCTCAAATGTTTTTTTGGTTGTTTTTTTTGCTACTGTTATGTTTGATTTAGCTACTTACTCTTAACATGTTAGATTTTTTTTATTGTTATATATTAGCTTTCACAAAGTTTTTGATTTTTATTAGTTCCCACACAAGACGGCATGCAGACGGCACATACACCAGCGATGTGAGCACATACATGCAGGACCAGGCAGCCAAGGAGTTTGTCTCCTGGCTTAAAATGGGCAGAGGGAGAAGAGAATAGAGAAGCTCCCTTCAGCAAGAGAGAAGCACTTCATACCTTGTATGCTGAAATGAAACACTCAACAACGCTCTGTTGGACCATCGTATTCCATCATACCACATTTTCTAAGGAACTGTGGTGTCATTGCCTTAAATAAAATGTGTTTGAAATAAATCTCTGCTGAACCTAAGCAATGTGATGTAATTCTAAACTGTGTGTGGTATATATGTTATTTATTTGTTCTTTTTTTTGTATTCCATAGCCAAAAATTATAAACAATTACTTAATAACCCTTGCTGCAAGGGTTGCATGGGTTTCAAGCAGCACACTAAACTTAACATTTGTGGGGTCAGTTATTCCTAAAAATCTCTATACTGTAGTTTCATTAAACAATCTCTAAAAAATGTCTTACTATTGCCAAAACCAGGCAACTGATGCTGTTTTTACATTTATATTTGTATATTATATTATATTATTATCATTTTACCATATAATTTTATATATTTATTCTGCCAGTAGTCAATTGCCCAGTACAATGCAGTCAGCAGCATTTAATTTTAATGAATAGGCCTAGCCAGTGTTGTGTACCCAGTGGGCATGATGTTTAAAGTGGTTCATTACACCATGTCTAACATGACGCTATTGTAGAATTATGTTTGCAAGGCATGGAGATGTCAGTCAGCGAGAGATATAGAGTAGAGAGTGGGAGCCAGAGAGTGAGCAGCCTCAGGGACCGAGCCTCTCTCTGAGCTGTCAGCTGACACTTCACACCATCTGCTGAGAAATAAAGGGGAAAACAAGGCTGCCTACTCTTTTTTTTTTTTTTTTTGCTATATGTTATTTTCAAAATTTCCTGAGAAAAAAATTCTCATGTTTACAAGAAATATATGCATATAACAAATAATTTACCTGATTATGTCTCCTCAAATAACAATAATCTACATTCTGAAATGCAAAAGTTTGGAATTTTTAAGTCATATATCTGCATTTTTTAAAACTAACATGCAGGAAGCATTCCCTAATTGTGCATTGGTCATTCACCCTTTTGACAGATGAGTCGCATATGTGTACAGGGTTATTAGACCATATTAAAATTTCCAATTGTTGTGGTAATGCTATACAGTAGTACATTTGTTTGCTTAATATAGTAGAGTGTTGCAAAGACAGCTCTTGTGCAACCAAAACAGCTCTGACTTGGTGAGGTATTAAGTTGTGAGGTGAGGACTTCCTCAGTTGGACTTGGTTTCCAATACATCCATCAGATGCTTAATGGGATCGAAATCTAGGGAATTAGGAATGCTAATCCCTGTACTCTTTCTCATGTTCTTCAAACCATTTCTGAAATGTTTTTGCAGTGTGGCAGGGTGTATTATTCTGCTGAAAGATGCCCCTGCCTTTGAGAATAAACTCACCATGAAAGGTTGTACTTGGTCTGCAAAAATGTCTAGGTAGGTGTTCCATATCATTGCCCAGAGCATCATACTGCTTCCACCGACTGGCTTGCCCATCTCCCATAGTGCATTCTGGTGCATCTCTTCCTCTGGTAAGCAATATCCGGCCAACAACATGATGTAAAATAAAATGTGATTCATCAGACCAGGAAAAATCTTATGTTCCTGTGTCAACAGTTGGGGTTTTCATCGGTCAGCATGGGCACCCTGACTGGTCTGCAGTTACCCAGCCCATACAGAGCAGCAAGCAGTGGGACTTTGGTGCCCATGACACTGCTGCACAAACAATTAAAGTTAATCAAATGTAACCTAGGTAATCTATTAACTTGTGCGTGTGTATATACATATAATATAATATATATATATTAACTTAAGTTAATATATATAAATTAATATATATATATATATATATATATATATATATATATATTATATGTATATATACTTTAACATAATTTAAATAATTTAATTTAAAATAATTAATTTAAATAATTAATACTTGAACACTAATTATTGATTATACACCAGTTGACAGGTGACAGGATCATGGGCACCCATGGTCACAGCCAGCTTCTCCGGTTCGATCCTACACTAAAGCGAATGCAACACAAATAACCGAAATAGAAAGGCATTAAAAAGGAACCAGAAAAACATTGGAGGTGGGTTCAAACTGCTTTACTATGTGTAGATAACAAGAGAAATGGTATAGGTGTGCCAAGAGTGTAGTGGAAGTGAGGAGAGTGTCTGATAGAGTGATGTGATGAGTGTGAAGAAGAGGAAGGGGTAATGATAAATGTCATCAGTGCATATGCTCCACAGGTGGGATGTGATGTGAATGAGAAAGAAGATTTCTGGAGTTAGCTACATAAAGTGGTAGTGGGAGTGTCCCCAAAGAAGAAAGATTGGTGATTGAACCTGACCTTAATGGGCATGTTGGAGAAGGGAACAGAGGTGACGAGGAAGTGATGTGTGGGAATGGGGTCCAGGAGAGGAATGCGAAAGGACAGAATATTGTAGATTTCACAAAAAGGATAGAAATGGCAATGGCGAATATATTTATTCTCAGAAGAAAGGGGAATAAAGGGTGACATACAAGAGTGATGAAAGATGTACTCAGATGGACTACCTACTCTGTAAGAGATGCAATCTGAGGGAGATTAGCGACTGTAAGGTCAGGGGATAGTGTAGCTACACAACATCGGATGGTGGTCTTCAGGATGACTTTTGAGGTACAGAAGAAGAAGAGGAAGAGTGAGGAATGAACCAGGATTAGATGGTGGAAGATGAAAAAGGAAGATTTTTGTGTGACATTCAGAGCGGGGGTAAGTCATGTACTTGGTAGCAATGAAGAGATGCTGGACAACTGGTCAGCTACTGCAGAAGTGGTAAGGGAGACAGCTAGGAAGATATTTTGTATGCCATCAAGACAAAGAAAAGAAGATAAGGAAACTTGGTGGTGGAATGAGGAAGTACAGAAAAGCATCAAGAAAATGAGGCTTGCAAAAAAAGAATTGGTATAGTAATAGAGATAAGGAGAGTAGACTGGAGTATAAGAAGATGTGATGAAGTGAAAAGAAAAGTGGTGAAGACTAAAGAACAGGCAAATAATGAGTTGTTAACTCAAAGGAAGAAGGAAAATATTTATATCGACTGATCGGACAGAGAGGCAGAGCGGGGAAGGATGTACTACAGGCTAGAGTGATAAAAGTTGCTGATGTACTGACTAGTAAAGAGAGTGTTTTGAGAAGGTGGAGAGAGTATTTTGTGGAGCTGATAAATGAAGAAAATGAGAGAGAAAAGGTTGAATGAGGTGGAGGTAGTGAATCAGGTAGTACAGGGAATTAGTAAGGTGAGGACAGCTAGGAAGAGGATGAAAAATGGAAAGGCAGCTGGTCCAGATTACATTACAGTGGAGACATGGAAGTGTTTAGGTGAGAGGCAGTGGAGTTGCTTACTAGATTATTTAACAAGTTTCATGCCAAGTAAGAGTACCAAAGATGCCATGGTTGCAGAATGTTGATGAAGAAGTATAGAGAAGGGCAGAAAGTGTTGTATTGTGTGTTTGTTGATCTAAAGAAAGCGTACAACAGGGTGCCCAGAAATTAACTGTGGTATTTGAAGGTTGATAGATATGTACAAGGACAGCATTAAAACAGCGAGTTGTGCTGTAGGTATGACCGACTGGTTTAAGGTGAAGGTGGCACTGAACCAGGGATCTGCTCTTAGTCCCTTTCTGTTTGCAATGGTGATGAACAGGTTGACGGATGAGGTTAGACAAGAGTCCCTATGGACTATATGTTGTGATCAGTAGCGAGAGTAGGGAGAATGTTGAAACGAGTCTAGAGAGGT
This sequence comes from Clarias laeviceps, assembly GCA_030014305.1. Classification (NCBI taxonomy): domain Eukaryota; kingdom Metazoa; phylum Chordata; class Actinopteri; order Siluriformes; family Clariidae; genus Clarias; species Clarias laeviceps. Next base: position 20,566,641 of record JAQMYJ010000036.1, on the reverse strand, counting down.
AGAGGGATGCATTGAAAGAAGAGACATGAACAAGACGGAGTCCATGTGTGCAAATGAGAGAGAGGGTGAGGGAAAGTGTAGTTGCAAGGAGTAGAGGTAGAGGACTTTAGGGTCAACTGTCGAAAGCAATTGTTAGTGTGGTAGACAAGTGAAGAAGAGAGTGCAGGCAGGGTGTAACTGATGGAGAAGAGCAGCAGGTGTTATCTGTGACAGAAAGGTATCGGCAAGAATGAAAGGGAAAGTTTATAGGACAGTAGTGAGACAAGCAATTTTGTACGGTTTGGAGATGTTGCCGCTGACAAAGAGACAGGAAGCAGAGGTGGGAAAGCTGATGATGCTGCAATTTGCTTTGTGAGTGACAAGAATGGACAAGATTAGGAATGAGCACATTAAAGGGACAGTGCAGGTAGGATGGTTTGGGGACAAAGTTAGAGAGGCCAGGTTAAGATGGTTTGGACATGTGCAGAGGAGGGATGAGGTATTGTATATTGGGAGGAGAATGTTAGAAATGGAGCTGCCAAGCAGGAGGAGAAGAGGAAGGTCCAATTGGAGAATATCAGATGTGGTGATGGAGGATGTGGAAGGTTGGAGTGACAAGGGAAGATGTGGTAGACAGAATTATATGTAGACAAATGGTCCGCTGTGGCGATCCCTAACGGGAGCAGCCAAAAGAAGAAGAAAAAGAAAGGTACCAGAATATCCAGTGCAACTGGCTCAGCAGGCAAAGAGAACAAGGAACCCTAACTCCACAGACCCGAATCCAATTGTGCACTCTGGGGTTCACTGGACAAACATGTTAGATCCACAAAGACCCCACCATGCAACCCACAGTACCAAAGAATCTGCTTCCAATGTCCTGGTGCAGACACTCCAGCAAACCCTCAGAGGTCTTGAGAAGTCACGCCACAAGGGCCACAGCTGCCCAGGTGGCACGAGGGGATCCTACACAATATTGTGTAGGATTGTTTTGCATTGTAATGTTATGGATAATTGGTGGACTTTACACTTCACCACTGTGCTTCCCCATATCAGTAGTATGTATAGTTCTTAAACAATGACTACACTCGAATGTCAAATATATAGAGAACTTAAGAGCTTATTCAGATTTATTTATTATCCATACATTTGTTAACAGAAACAATAACATCTAAACAGCTTGTACATATAATTGTAAAGTGCTACTTTAACATTTTAACAAGTCAAAACAAATTTATTTCAATAAATTAATGAAACATTAGATGAAAATGTATGTAGTCACCAGGTTATATTCCTTACTGGGAAAAAAAGAAGCTTATTGTAGCTGCTTATTCAATTCCACAAACATCAAAGCAAGACAAAGCATATCACTCACCCAAAAGTATTTTGATTACTCGACTTTACAAAAAAAAAAAAAAAAAGTTTATCCTAAAAGTGCAGGAATGTACATGTGAAAAATGTATTTACAAAGTGAATCCACACTTATATACCTTTCATTTTGCCCTTCTAGATTAATATTGCATTTAGTCTCAAGTTATATTATGCCCCTGATAGATCATTTGAGAAACTGAGGATTATGACTTGTAGAGAAATGCAGACCATTTACAAAAAAAAAAAGGTATGCAATTTCTGTATTGTTGATGTTTCCCACAACACTTCAGACTGTTCCTGTGTATAACATGCTGGTACTGAGAAACTGCCATGTGGTATTATTTAATCAGAGATGTGCAATGACCAAGCTATCAGGAAAATCTATCTGGACTTTGGCATATTGACAGAATCAACACAACCTACAAAATCATTCTCTAGATCAATCATCAGACATCAGATAAACGTTTTAACATATAGTATGGTCATCTGAAAATATAGCAAATACATAATTAAAATGAGAAAATCTTTTTAATTACAATGCAATAAATTGTAATAGCCTAAGCCTCTATTCTGAGGTAATACTCTGTTAACAAAATAATAAGCAGTACTATAGTTCGCCATTTATTCTACCTAAAAAAAGAAAAATACATCCAGCATTAATAATAATAATAATGATAAAGAATGCATGTATATATACCAAGTATTAACATGGATATTTATATGTTAAATCTACCATTAGTCTTCTGAATATTTTTTTTGTTTAGTTGGGTTTAATTATATGTTAAATAACAAGAAGAAGACTTAACATTTACAAATACAAAACATAGAAAATACATATAAATCCATTTAAAAACAAAAATATTCTATTGAATAGGTTCTAGGTTTTCCAACACACTCCATAACTTTTACATTCACCATTCCTCACCTTCACCTGCTGGTATGGTTTTATTTTGCTAAACAGAAAATACATATTAAGTTAAAGAAATTGACAATTAACCATGCAAAAGCATCTTTAAATTATGAACAAAATCTAATAAAGCACTAAAGAGAAAAGAGCAAAGACTTGGACAAATACACACACAAGACAAGACATATGAGCAGAAACATGTGGCACATGATATCAGTGTGTGTTTGTGTGTGAGACCACAGTGAAGGAGACGCAGGTCAAAGGCTTGTCATTATGTTGACAGTTCTCTTTTCTTTCATGTCTTTGCTTTCCACTGCCACTGCAGTCTGTGTGTAAACTGTCAGAGAAACATGACTTGATTCAACCACACAAAATATAATTGAATACTGAACAGTCAGAGCAAACACTATTAGGAGCAGTTACCTGTCTAAGCCTTTTTACTGGAATGAATTATCTTTTGATGGATGTTATGTCTAATCTGTAATCGTGCCTAAATTACTGGGGGGATTTTCAAATTTGGTAGTCAGACATTTTTTGCTACAGTATCTCCCCCAATACCAGTCACTCACTCTCAACATCTCACTCATTGTCTACCGCTTTATCCTGTATACAGGGTCATGGGGGACCTGGAGTCTATCCCAGGAGCCTTAGGTCACGAGGGTAGGTACACCTTGGACGGGCAGGGCATACACACATACACACACCTATTTACACATACTACAGACAATTTGGGAATGACAATTAGCCTAATCTTCAAGTTTTTGGACTGTGAGAGGAAACCAGAGTACCTAAGGAAATCCACCAAGCCCAGGAAGAACATGCAAACTCCATGCACACAGAGGCGGGAATTGAACCCTGGTGAGAATCGAAGCTGGAGACTTTGGCCATGAAGCAGGGTACACCTTGGATGGGGTGCCAAACCATCGCAGGGCACACACGCATACACTCATTCACACAGTTATGGGCAATTTGGGATGGCATACAGATCGGAGGTGGGAATTGAACCCCAACCCTGGAAGTGTAAGGTAACAGTACTAACCACTATGACACGCATATTAGAGATCTTCAAATAGCCTTAATGTGTTATTTTATTTTATTTTACTAGTATGTGTTAGTAACATTTTAGTGGTAATTCAGATTCAATCTATCAAAGCACTCACCAGCTGGTAAGAATGGTCTAATCTGCCTGACTAACTCAGCGTTTTAAAAGGAATAAAACTGATGTTCAGGTGTGTAATTTACAGAAACAAAGCAAATGTTATATGCAGTCACTCAACAGTGAAACTGATTTTTATTCTAATAAAATATAATGCAGAACCAATTCCTGAAGTAAAAGGCTGAAGTAAAAATTTACAATTGTGTGTATGAAGAAAAGAAATCTTCTCCAAACTGATGAAAATGCAGCTCACATGATTCTAAGGGACATGCTATGTCCTTCCAAGTAAAAAAAAACACATTCAAAGGTGACATATTTAAAAAAAGAGATGACAAATATAAGGTCATAGGACAAAGTCAACTTACCTGAAGTGCTCAGCAACTAGGAGAGTAAGAAAAACAGCATAAGATTGTACGAATCTAATTACTGAATAATTTTAGAGAATCACAGTTTTCAACACTAATTTGATATTTATTAGCCAAGAGCATTTTCAAATAAACAAAGCCCTGTCAGGACTGAGGGAAAATTCAATTATGATGAACAAGAAGTAAAGTTGTGGCAATTTTTAATAGTCTACACAACTTACACACAATGTAGACATACAAACTACAGTAGTTGCTTTGAAAGGAACAACGTGTGACCCGTTATATCAAGTCAAGTATTAAGTCACACATGTTACTGTAGTTCTGCACTATGGCCAATAGTATGCAGTAGGTTAAATGTATAAAATTTTTGACAAAACTTGGTTGATAAATCTTCCTGATCCTTTTTAGTTCTTAAAATGTTTAAAGCATTCTAATGAACACTATACAAGCTGGATGCATTTTTTTTTTGCTATAAAACCACACTGCTGGTGAAGATATTTTTAGGGGTAATAGGGAAATCCTGGTGCCAAAATGAGGCTGAGGGTTCCCTCTTTTCTATTAGGAATTTCACCGAATTCTTGTAATCCTCATTTAAATAGGATTCGGGGTAAATTAGGGCAGTGGTGTCTCAAATGGTTAAGGTTGTGGGTTACTGGGTTACTGATTGGAAGGTCGGAGGTTCAAGCCCCAGCACAGCCAAATTGCCACTGTTGAGCCCTTGAGCAAGGCCCTTAACCTGCTCCAGGTGCACTATAAGCTGGCTACCCCTGCGCTCTGACTCCAGGTTCCTAACTGGGATATGCGAAAAAATTATTTCACTGTGCTGTAAAGTACATGTGACTAATAATTGATTATTATTATTATTATTATATATATATTTTTTTTTATTAAACTATTTTGTTTGTTTATTAAAAACAAAAAATGCACTGGCCATATCTCTGCAATCAGCCATGATATGCAAATCCCCCAAAATGTGAGTTAATACCTTATTTTAAGTGATAATCACTGATATCTGCATGGCTTAATTGTGTACTTTACGTACAAATGAAAAATAATCCAAACCTTTGTGACTGGTTCACTTTTTTGAGCCATCAGAGCTGACTGCTTTCCAAGTGTTTCCAAATGAGGCTTTAGACATCTCATCCGTGATGTTCACAGATGAAGGATCATCCCTAAAAGAAATCTAAATAAGTCATTTCACAAACAGCGCCAATATCTAATGTCTGTAGTAGAAAAATATTATGCATTGCACTGCAGCTATTTTTGTTCGATTCGTCAGTGAAATTGGCACACACTTGTAATGTCCTTCCAACGGCACTTGTACTACTCCCTCTTCTTCTGCCAGAATACTTTGCTCCTCCTGGCAGACAGGAATGGAGGGAGAGAGCGGGAGAGAGAAGGAGAGAGAGAGGCAGAGAGAGACTTTTACTGCAGTAATGCCAGCAAGAACTTCATCCTCCTTTGACCCCCCCATCCTTCAGTTTCATGTTTCAATGAACACTAAAATCGCTTCACACAATAACTATGTAAGAAATGTGACTAGTGTAAAACTGATGTCAGATGTGCTTGTGTTATTGCTACAACATTAGCTCACCTCTTTTTCTGCATCCTCCATTTTCTTTTTCTTACTTTCTGGCATGAGGTCATCCAGCCAGCTCAACTCTCTCTTAGTGAAGATAAAATCCAGCAGCTTCCGGATAAATACCAAAGCAAGAACCTGCCAACAGAAGAAACATCATACAAACACATTTCAAAGCTAGAACTTGCTCCTGGCAATAATCTTATAAATCCTTAGCGCTTTTACCTGCCAAATGTCTATAAATATCTAAAGCTAGAACTTGCTACTTTTCTTGTTCAATGTACAGTACATGCTCCAAACTGCTGTAAAACATTGTTAAAATGTGTGTCTGCATTGAAAATATATACATAAAACAATAATAAGCTATCAAATATTGGAATAAACTGGCTAAGTGTTAAGTCTAAATCGTAACAAATCCTATTGTGCAATTCAGTTATTTTGATTAGATGAAAAGGGAAAAAGGGTACCATCATAGGAAAGACGATGGCAGCTCGGGACGTCTTAATGACCCAGAGGAGCACCAGGCAGCTGAGCTGGATGATGGTGAATAAGTGAACCTTCCGCAGAGGAACGTGCCTCAAGTAAATAAAGTCTGGCTGGTGCTTAGCTGGCATCCCAAATAGCCTCAACCTGTCAAAGAACTAAGCAAAGACACCAGAATCACCCAGTCACTGATTAGGAATCATATCAGGGTAGGGGATGAGATACATTCACATGTTTATATTTATACCTGTATTCCTCTTAGTGATGATGCTCCCATGTAAAGAAACACTCCATAGAGGACAGGCATGGGGATGAACTGAAAAACATAATAAATAAGCAAGCCGTTGCTCTGATGCAACTAAAGCATTTGCTGAGATTATAACTGAAACTGAAATTCTCACTATTAATTAAAACACTACCAAAGTGCTGATATTTTTTTACTTTACCTAATGAAGGCAATGATGAGGTTAAAAAGACTTTATTTGCTTAAGGAAGGTGTGGAAAAGTGAAAACCTTTTCTGGCACAATCCGTCAACACCTTTTTTAAGAAGCTAATGGCCTTATGTTTTTTTTTTTTTTCCTAACTGTTGCAATAACTTAAGGAATTAGATAAACATATTAAGTATATCACACATTAAGGAACATTCTTTATGAAAAAACATTAGGTTTAGCTCTTTTTAATTATGCACTGGAAAGCTCACATTATCCACAAGCCAGTTCAATCGCAGTTCAAGAGTAGATTTTTCACTGTATTGATAATCAGAAAGAGCTTAGAAATGAAGCAGTGGATGTATAGAGCAGGAGCAGACCTTAAGAATGGATGTCATGAAGACAGAGCACCCCATCAGGAGAAAAATCATAAGGCCTGTTAAACGCTGTTCTCTGATGCCAAGAAACTTAGGCTGCTCTCCTGGGGCGGCGCTCTCAGACTCCAGCTTCAGGCTGTTCACGTGTGAGATAGAAAGCACCGTAGCTGCCACAAACCAGGGCAGTCCCATCAGTGAACACACACCCAGCATCACACCCACCACAAACAGATCCAGGTGGTAACCACAGCCTTTCTGCAATGAAAGAGTGAAAAACATTTTTCAATCACAACAACATGAATTAGTAGTAGTATAGGTATAAGAATTATTATTATTTCTATTACTATTATTATTATCATTATTATTATTAAAAACTCTAAAATAGTGCCATTTGACACTTTTCTTGAGTGTGTAATTTCATCTGTTATTTACAGTAGCAATGTCCATGACTTATTATTATTATTATTATAATTATTATTATTATGCTGCAATAACAAATAAAGAAAATCCTTCTACGAGCATATGTCCAAACATTTTGTAAGGTAGTGTATATTGTAGTGTTATTACTATTCTTATTCATATTAACTACTTTTGTATTTATAGGCAATGAACAAACATGTTTGAGATTCTAACTCCTTAAGATCATGTTGCACTGTAATCAATTAAGTTTTTATACAAATCTCATTGCTGTCCTGAAAAAATAATAAAATAAAATCCCAAAACATCCCAAATCTTTAAAAACAACATTTTGGATTCATCACCACAGAACTCTAAGGTGCATAGAAATGATTTGTAACTCCCAGATCTGTAGCATGCCCATAGGGAACAGAGCGGAGTGACAGTTTTCAGTTTAAGTAAAACAAAATCAAAACTGTTAAAAATGGACTCACAAGGTTTTCTGGCGACGATATCGATATTCCGAAAGCCATATGGGATTAAACTGCTCAGTTGGTAACACTACTGACTAGGAACCAATCATTTGCTAGTTCAGAATGTGCTATAAGTTATTCTTAACATATACAGCACATGGACGCAATGAGAATATGTAAGTGATAAAATGATATATATAAAAATAAAGAAAATATACTTTATATGTCATCTATACCTTAAGTTTGTGTTCCTTCCTGTTAATGATGACGGCAGTAATCTGCTGGTCCATGAAGATAAGGATGGTACAGAGAAGAGCGGGGATCACTGTTATGATACAAGTCCACCAGGGGTTCGGACCCAGTGGATTAATAAACCAACCTCGGTCATCTCGTGTTGGCTACAAGGGCACAATGGCAGTCACTTTAATTAGAATCACTTTCAAACTCCTAAATACAAGATGTATTTATACATTACAGGTGTCAGACCAACATGGTTAGATGCAATTTCAGGACAGTGTCTCACCTTAAACTTGTTGGGGACCTGCAGTTTGGGTGAAGGGACACCTAAAGCGTAGTCCACCAGAACCATGGTTAAAATGGTAAAAAACACAGCAAAATCACTGATGATTGATCTGACCTGGAGCAGACATAAAATATAATGTTAGGAGGAAATATATTAATAATAACGTTTATTTGCATTACTGATAGAGCAAATAATAGTCCAAGTACTGTAATACAACAAGTAGGGCTAAAGGGTCTTGTGTCAAGGTGCACAAAAAATGGTGCTTAAAACTAGCCTGGTAAGCTGTAGTTCCCCTACATCTTTTAAAAGTATTGTTTATTCGTGTCTGTGTTATAAAACACATTAGATATGTATTTCGTACTGTTTTTTTTTTTCTGAACAGTATTTTGGGATTTGATGAATACAAATAAAGTCCAGGTTTTCCAAATAAAGGTTTTGTTCGCTAATGTAAAAGGTGGTTTTAGCAGACACCTGCATGTTCATGTATGATATCACCTAGAATTGTCAGATTATTATTTATAATATCTAATACAGTATATTATCTAAGAGCATAAATACAAATAAAGGAATATACAGTACTGACTCAGTCAAGCCTTTCACTAGGGTCTCAAATATAATATTTCTTTGATATTCCACTAGAGAGCACCAGTGCACAAAAAAAAAGCATTTCACTATGATGCCTCACTTATCAGATTTGCTCTCTCTCTCTCTCTCTCTCACACACACACACACACACACACATACACACACTAGCCAAAATAAACAACTTGCAAGGAAATTCAATAATCATTATCAAGCATACACAAAGCAATGCCTTCTACAAATACAGGTTACCTATAATAACAGAAATTGAGCAATATTTTTGCCAGGTGCTTTGTTCAGTCGTGCCTATTAATACACATGCATATACGTACACACATGCACATACTGTACATACACACGTACACAAAGATACTGAGACACTGAGAGTGTGTGGTGATTTCCGTACCCTGGTGGGAAAGTATCGGCTGGTCTTGAATTCTTTAAGAAAAGCAGACATTGCCACAGTAGAGAAGAAAAGCACAACACACCAGAAGAGCACATCAGGGACATAGGGACCATGAGGACCACAGGCTGAGCCCACAAACATCCCCTTCTTCTCTATGCAGTCCTGAGAAAAAACAGGCATCATGTAAAAGCAATAACTACATATATGCATGATGTCCAGTTTAAAAAATAATATGTAACCAACTGAGTACTGTAGGTTTAAACATCTCACAAACAAAGGGCAATGCAATTTCCATTTAACACTTATTAGATTCTTTATAGTTATGAATGAATATTCTGTTATTTGCTATATTAAAACTATAGAATTCAAAGGTTAATTTGTAATAAATGTACTTTTTCCATTAACATGATTTAGAAAACCTAATGAGGCATTTCATAGTTTCATAGTGCAACAAATCAGTCATAGTTAGGTTGATGCACATTTCATTAAGTCATTCCAAATTTGGTATGGGACTTAAAAGGCCAGGGGGAAAAAAACAGTAATATAAAAACATTTGTTAAAATCAGTTATTATTATTACTAGTATTATTATTTTATTATTATTATTATTATTATTATTGTTCTTTATTATTATTATTATTATTATTATTATTATAAAAAGAATTTAAGCATATAATCTGATCTGATGGTTTTAAACTCTCTCTCTATATATATATATTTTGCTTTTAGGGCTAATCCAGTATAATCCAAGCCACATGTCCTTAATCTCTGCTGTTGTTCTGTCTGCATCTGTGAGAACATGCCATTCACACTTTAGTAAGTCGCTCCCGATAAGAATGCTCAAATGCCAAATGCCTAAATGTAATGTAATGTGATGTAATTCACACGACAGGCATATAAGTACAAGACCACATTACAAATCTGCGATTTTTTAAACAGAAAATGTACAAAATGAACCTGAACATCAGGTTTTATGAGTCTGTATCAGCAAACAGAGGACATACCAAATATTTTATATTCCCAAAATGTTTTAATTCATGTTAATATTTCTAAGATTCTACTTTTCACTCCAGTTGTTGTTGATAATATTATTTATATATCCAATCATATGTTACTCTTTTAGAATGAATCAATATTTGAGTAGGGTGTCAAAAATGCTACCCACTTCAAACTATTTGAACAATAAACCTGAGCTTGGATCTTTTAAGGGGCTTACCATGGATCTCAAATATTTTAAAGTATTCTTTTATAGGATCACACTTTCAAGACAGTCAAGGACTAAAGGTTTACATACAAAACTGCTTTAACATTAATGAGTTTGGTAAAACAACAAGGGGGCTTTCCCACATTTCCAAACTGTTTGCAGGAGTGTCCCGAATTTAAATTCTTCATAGTTCTTGGTCACCTGATGCTGTTACATCAAATAATACAGCTATGAAATGTTAAGATGTACTTACAGTAAGAATCCTCTAGGATGTGTGACCTTGTGCTAACACCTCCAGAATTAATATGAATTTTCAAGAACTGCTATGATTTATCACCTGTTAACCTGGAAACTACGTTTTGGATACCTGTAACTGCACAAGCAATGAATCTTCCACACACTACCATAATAAGCATGTAGATTGTAGTTTCTATAAGATGGATTGATGTGATTTATTCTTAAGTGGCACAAACCACTAGAAAATACCTTCAAATAACTTAAATTGCACAAATCTGGGATCAAATTTGAGAAAGCCCCCTATGTCACGGTTTAATGTGCTCATATTAACCTGCACTTCCAGAGCCTCCCAGTAGATTTCTGATGCTGTTATGTTGTTCTGCTCCCAATACTGCAGAGTGGCATTGCTGGGGTTCACTGGCTCTAAACAAGCACAACTGCAGAAACAGAAAATAATACACATTTAAAGAGGAGTTTTATTCATTATCTATGTTTCATTTAAAATGCTAGTAGGTGGCACAGTGGCCAGTGTCCAGGTTCAATTCCTCCCACAGTCCAAAGACATGCAAATTAGGCTAATTGGCATTCCTAAATTGCATGTAGTGTGTGAATGCATGTTTGAATGTTGACCAGAGATCCCACAACAGTTGTAAAAATACAATGGTCACCATTAGCCTCCACTGTCCCTAGTTGGACTGCCTAGATAGATGGATGGAAAGCTAGTGAGCTACTCTATGTTGCATTCCTGAAATGCAGCAGTCAATACATAGCAAATGGGCACAGAATCCTCTAGAAGAGCTATCGTATCACAAACTGCTAAAAAAGTTCATGCTGGCTATGACAGCTTGTTGTGTATGCCGCCACAGACCAGTCAGAGTACTCCTGCTGTCTCCTGTACACCGCCGAAAGTGTCTACAATGAGAATGTGAGCATTAAAACTAGACCTTGGGGCAGTGGACTGGTCTGATGGTCTTTTAAATAATTTGTGGCATGTGCAATGCTTACAAGGGGGGTAAAAATGGCACCAAAATGCACTATGGGTAGAAGGCAAGATGGCGGGGGTAATGTGAAGCTCTGGGCAATACCCTGGGATAGCTTGGGCCGTGGCATTCAGGGATGCTACTTTAATATGTACCACCTACCTTAACATTGTTGCAGTTATACCCTGTAATGGCAACAGCATTCATTAATGGCAGTGGCCTCTTTCAACAGAAAATTCCCTTGTGTGACCTGTGAGTCTCTCTCTCTCCCTCTTTCCCTCTCTCTGTATGTGTGTGTGTGTGTGTATGTCTATGTGACTTGTGTGTGCCCTCACGAATAGGTGGTGAGTTTTTCCAGGTTGTTGTTCATATTAAAAGGATAGGTCTCGCCAAGGTGGATCAGTTTTTCCAGAGCCTCATAGATGAAAATGATGCAGATGAGAGAGGCGAAGGCTTCTTCTGTAAACCGAGTGATGTAACATACGAGGGCGCTGGCATCAGTAGCCACCAGTAGCAGACAGAGGAAAGCTGTCCAAAGGCCAATGCATGCCCTCAGGGACAGATAGGACAACCCGTACTCCCTGAAAACAGCAAGAGAACAAAGGATTGCATAATATAACCTAAATCTCACAAATGGTAATGTGTTGACTTTTAAGATGTTACTCTCAATAGGACTTTATCTTAGAAATCACTACAGACAAACCAGCATGACCTTAACCCTAGCAGTTGACAATCTTCATTATTATTTAAAGTAAAATATCCCATATACTATTAATATGAGTATTAAAGAATAATCTCATTTTGATTATATTTATTATATTTGGTCTAAACAATATGACAGCAGTGTACACTGATTCTCTAGCATGTCCGGCAGCAATAAGGTTGGTCCTAGATAAATCCAAAAGCATTTCATTCACATTAGGTTCTATCATATACAAGTATATAAGTAATCTCTAGCAATGACCCACATATTTACAGTATACAGTTCTGAAAGTGATAAAATATGTCACATTTGTAAGCAATGTTGTATTATATTGATGATAAAAGCAGCCTCACTTGCAGAATTTAAATAAAATCTTCTCAAAAACCAGCACAGGACCAGTACTGCCAAGGATGGTGAGAGGCTGGCCAGCAAACAAGGAGTAAGCAATTCCAGTCATCGATGCACCAAAGAGAGACTCGATAGCACTCTGTGCATGCACACACACACACACACACACAGACACACACACACACAAAACAAAAGAAATGTGTTTGTAGATCTGGGTGCCTTAATATGATAAGGGTGTGAATGTTATTAAATTAAACCTTTGTTTTAATGGATTGTTATAGAGACTCATAGCCTTTTGAGTGTGGATAGATAGATAGATAGATACTGTAGATAGATACTGAAGGTAATTCTAAACATGATGTGAAGCATTACTACACTTTTTATAGGGTAATTTGGCATGTGTTGGTCTACTCCGGTGTACTATCATATACAGTAGGTTTAAAAGCAATATTAATTGTGGTTTCTTACAACCCTTCCCTCTGTGGCCTCCCCTAGCAGTCCTCCGAAGGTGATTACAGGTGACATGCAGGCACAGTAGAGGAATAGGAATGAAGCCACACATTGCAGGCTGACAGCATCCACGTAATCAGATAGGTAATGTGGTGCCTTGCGCTTTATGTCCAGGAAAAACCCACCAAACAGCCTAGAACACACAGGACATGTGAAAGTCTTTAACATTCAATAATCTGACTTGAAAGGAACTTAATCTGATCTTACCATCTGAAGTCATTTGAGATGTAGGATTTGTCTGAGGTTTTTTTTCATATGAGTATCAAATGACAGATCATAAACAAAAGTCATAATCTTAACTGAACAAAAAGATTGAATCTGAGACTATTGTATAAAATATATAGGCTATAAAATATATTCATATAATATTTAATCAACAATCAAGTGAATCATGGGAAAACGTCACATCCACGTGATATCATGCTTAATTACGCGTTTAACTTTTACCTGTGCTGCATTAGCCACATAATCTCCGTATTTATTCAAGCTAAGGCTATTCTTATTAAGGTTTCATTTAGCATGTGATTGTTGCATGCTAAAAGTATGGGAAAAAGAGAGGCATTTGAGAACAGAAGGGGCTGTTGTGATGAAAAGAGAGAAAGTTGAGGCGAGTTGTGAAAACTGTCACTCATGGGGGGAGTCTCTGTGACCAAATGTCAGCTGTGGCGTCCGTCCAGTTCATTTCAAAGTTGTGAAAATTGATTTCAATGCCATGGCATTTGTTTATATACAGAAAAGAGCCCATAATCTATAATATTTAAGACTTTTCATTTCTCTCCTACATATTCTTTAACCTTCTCGACCTCACTCAAATGCACAGTCACTCGTTCTAGAGACACGCACATACTTTGGCTAACTCACACACTGACTTCAGAAAATAAGCACACATACACACACACACACTATCCATACACACCTCCCGGTGTGCTGTAGCTCAGGGCCTCCATGCCCCCCATGTTCCTCAGACTCTGCCAGCTCTCCGTTGGGGACAGCAGGGATTTTTCTCTTCTCCTGATTATCACACACACATACACGCACACACACCCATGCACACACAAGGAGAGAGAGAGAGAGAGAGAGAGAGAGAGAGAGAGCACTTGTGTCAGCTCCATCTATTTTGGATGTTATCATGCTCAGCAGAGAACACAGAATTTTAAAAAAGAAGACAATGTCAATTACTCCACAGTGACAGAAAACAAATAAAAACTTGGAAACCTTTAGGTTTATAGTCAAGATCAAATATAATGAATTATATTGAGATGGGTGACAAAAGAATAACAAAGTGCTGGGCCATCACATGTCTCCAGTGCAGCTTTAATGTACATTGCCTTAGATGCCACACATACCTCGACCTATACTGGATGGAACAACCAATCATTCTAAAGATACTCCCTTACATTGTGTTCTGATGACTAATTTAATTTTAAGAAATTATGGAGTCTAATATGCATTTATACTTTTTCACAGGTTCAGCTTGGTTAAGATTGGGTCACTGCTATGGTGATTGGATAAATTTGACATCTTTTCCATAGTAATCATATAATCTTTTGCCTCATAGATGTGAATGGAGGCATCATGAGACCATTCCAAAAAAATTTAAATTGAAGGCAATTTGTCACCCATCTGTACACACCCCATTAAAATCATACTAAGATACACTTACAAATATCTTCACCCTTACATGTTTACCTGAGAAGGGACATTTTTCGGTGGCTCGATTCGGATCGATGGGTCCCATTCACCCGGGGGTAGGACCGTTACTTGGTCAAGGAACTCATCAATTCCAGCCACCAGATCATTGCGGTCCTTAGCTTTATATGCAACATCATGGAAGACCTGGGATGCCAAAGTGTTATGTTCAGTTACATCGACTTTAAAAAATGCTGCTTTAAGTACACATTCACAAAGCTTTCAACAGTGAAAAAAAAAAGCTAGTGCAAATCAAATTCTGCCGTTAAGGGTACATATTAGCATACCTCTTAACGGTAGCATGATTACAGTGTTGCCACAGCAACAGGGTAACTGGCTGCTAGACTAAAAAGTGAAATTCTAGCTAATGAGCAAGCGTTTGCATGTCATTATGTGCATTCAAAAATGTGCCTCGGCGCCTTAAGGAAGGAGTGAGAGAATCAGCAGAAGTGTGAAAGGCCTCAGACTCCATCGATTCTCTGCAGTCTTAGAGAAATAGATTCTGTCACAACTGATGCATTGCTCCTAAAATGCCTCTAACGCATTTGTGAAGTGGGTCCGTCGGCCAAAACACACTTACAGACTTCATTTGCAATGTGCGAAAAAACAAATAAGTGTTTTGTTTAAATTATAGAAGAAAACAAAAAAGTTTTGAACCAAGTATTTTTTTTCACACCTCATCAGTCATCAGGGTTGCGATGGATCTGCCAATCTCATGGTACTGTGATCCTTTACCCAAAGGCCCGAGCAGAATGAAGAGGAACCTCAAGAAAGAAAATTTAAAGAGAAAGCAGTCTTATAACAGATGCAATGCAAATTATTAACATGATTATTACCATAAGGATTTAGATTTGATTTAAATGTTCATGTTAAATCCCACATAGCTGGAGTTCATATTTAACATGCAGTAGAGAAACTCATGTGAACAGCATATGGAGCTTATCCACAGTACTATAATTCACTCACTCGCTCACTCATCATCAATACTGCTTTATCCTATACACAGAGTCGCGTGGGCCTGAAGCCTATGCCAGGAGACTTAATGATTGGACAGGGTGCCAATACATTGCAGGACACACACATGCACACAATCACACGCTGCTGCACAAACTATAGGCAATTTGGGAACAGCAATTAGCATAATCAGACAGCCAGAATACCTGGAGGGAACCCACCAAGCACAGCGAGAACATGCACACAGACCTAAGGCGGAAACCGAACCCGTACCCTGGAGGTGCAAGGTGACAGGTGACCTTAGAAATGACAAATAACCTAACCATTTATGTAGATAATCTCCCTGATATGATGCTATCCAAATAAGTACAAATATTGCAATTCTGTACAGAAATAACAATTAACAAAATAAATAAAATAATCTGCACCACATAATCTGACAAACAAGCAGAACAGAAGGACTTTATTTTAAATCACATTACAACAGTGTTACTGTTAAACAGCTCCCACATTGCTGGCATCAATAAAACAGGCATCTGGAGAAGGTCTCACTTTTCTCCTCTACATCTGGAGAAAAAAACTCAAAAATTGGCTGTGGGATCTAAAGTGTCATAAAAAATAAATAAATAAATAAATAAATGTATTTTATTTGTATAAAATGGATTCCTTTTTAACAACACTTACTAAACACTACAACATAATTTTACATTTTTAACTCTATCACAATGATAGCGACTTTTTGATTGA
Source organism: Clarias laeviceps (assembly GCA_030014305.1). NCBI lineage: Eukaryota > Metazoa > Chordata > Actinopteri > Siluriformes > Clariidae > Clarias > Clarias laeviceps. The sequence continues at coordinate 20,550,247 of JAQMYJ010000036.1, read as the reverse complement.
TTGTAGTCAATATTGTCCCACAGTGATGATGACTTTTTAACTGTGATTGTTCAGAAGGTGTTGAATAATTTTCTATACAGGAACGACAAAGTGTGAAAGTCAATCTGATTGCAAGGTTTACATTAATGTGCTCACTCGTTAGCATTTCTATAGTAACCAATTAGACAGGGACTTGTATGACAGATGCTTCACATAAACATATTAAAACATGTAACAGTTGACATGGTTTTCTATGAGAAGGTGTTTATTTATAATTTTTGGTAGGACGTTTCAAGAGACACAGGTAAAGCTGTAACATGCTTTGCATTTTCCAGTCTTCCTTATTAACCTCAAAAGAGTGAGGGAAAAGTGATGCTAGTGAGGAAATGCGTGACTATAGCCACTGTAACAAACATTACATAAGAAAAATAAAACACTATGCGATAGGCTGTTATAAGAAAATAATTAACATTGTGGTGAGTAACATTTATAACATTTATTTAAAAGGGTAATCTAGTAGGGAGCGTTCCTAATCAGCATGGTTCAGGTAAGTTAAGGTTAGTAACCAAGGGTTCAATACGGCCGTTAAAGGCTAAAACTGGAGACACACAACATCAGGCACCTGGTGGTTATGGGAACTTCTGCTAGGCCATTGAGAAGAACTGCAGGTGAGAGACGTACAAATGCCACTACAGGTTTCTCCAAGAACTCCAGCTCTCCAACCAGAATATTAGAAGCCTCGGCCCCAGCAGGGATCTTCTTCATGAAGTGCAGGTCTATCTACAGGGATAGGAACGTCACAACACATGCATACCTAATAAACATATGACTAGACTAATGGATCTAGTTTCTGCTCTTCTAGTCAAAAAAATGAAAGACATGTTAGTACAATTTCAAATGAGAATGTATGAGTAAAGATAAACATTCTATATCATAAAAACCTTCTTTGATAAGCTAAAAGCAACTTTTTCTTTTTATTAACCTAAAACAAGCATGTTTTAACTTAAACTGTAACCCCCAAAACGTTGTCATTTAGAACATAAGAGAAGCAGTAAGTAGTTCTTCTTGGTGAAGCTTCTTCATGAAGCTGGTTGATAATACCAAAAAGAGTGTCCATCAAAAATCTTCAACAATAAGTACAGCAAGCAGTTAGCTATGACAAGATTTAAGTAAATTTTGACGTACAGTATGTGGGTATGCTCTCTGCACAGCAGTTAAAGAAAGCACTAGCATAAGAGTTTGGTTTATTCACTTTGGCATTTTTAATGTATTACAATTCCAGTTGCTAAAATTCCTACAACCAATCACTCTTACCTTACTGAAATCCACACTACTGCAGTCTCGTGTGACCTCTGGCTTGAGGTCGGGTACACTAGACTGGGTCTGTGGGAGGATCGTCTGGCCTGTGCACACAAGCATAACACATAAGGCCTGTATATATGACTGGTATTGTTTTTCACATGCAGATGTCAGATGTCAGCATCTAGAGCTGAAACATTCAATCAATACTTTGCCAGTGCTGATCAGCTAAAGCCAAAAACCTCTTAGCATGTTGCCATTAAGAAGTAAAGAATACATATGCATCTATCCCGAGAGAGAGAGCGAGAGAGACTAAGAGAATATGTACTGTATGTAGCATACTGATGCTGTGCTGAGGTGTATTAAGAATTGGCAGGTTTTGCTGATTTAATACATTTAAATTATGTGATAATGTGTGCTGATGGTTGATGGAGGTCAGAATAATGGTACTTCTACCACCACATTTTAATAAAAATGTTAAATAAATCACAGTATGAGCAGCTGAACATTTAGGAATAATGAGACAATCTCTCTTATTCCACTCAGAGTCACAGCTCCAGCATCCTAGCCTAAAAGCAACTACTGTCTGCTATTCATGAAGTAGTACCAAACCTCATTAATTTGGAGCGAGGCTAACTGTAAGTGTGTCCTGCTCTGTGTAAATAGACTTTTTGTTTATAAGTCGTGCTCCCTGGCTTCGAGGTTGCTGTTCCTGTGTGGCTTTTTGCTAGAGCACTATGCATAAATTAACTTACTAATAAAATCACATGTTTTAACATTCAAGAACAGAGCAAATTTTGTTTTTTTAAAAATGATCACCTAAAGAAGTTTGGTTCTATTCATGTGCTTGCTTTGCTTTGAAGAAATCTTGCAACTTCCTAAACACAATCCTTTAAAAGGTGGCAAAGGGCTGATGATTGATTCGAGAATAGCTTTGTTCTGCTATCAGCATACCATGTTCAAGTATTGAGAATTTGCATTCTGTATTTTAATGAGATAATAAAGGAGCATTTCTTGTCATGATAACCAGCACTTATAGAAGGATTATATTTAATGCACAATTAAATATAAATCTAAATAACAGATGGACCATATGTCACGAAGTAGAAATCAAAACACAATTAAAACTGATTTCATTTTTCTTTCTAAATGCTATAATTGTGCTAACAGTAAGTGAATTAAATAACAGACATGAGATAAAAGGCAATTAATATCATTGCATTTCTTATTAAGAGTATTGCGAACGTTAGTGCACTACACTTAAAGTAACAACCCTATACAATGAAAACTGCTACAATACATTAAAAGTACAATATAACTAAACTCCTTTAATTATTCTTTGCCAAATTATGGTTTAATTACAACAATTCTGTTTTGGTCAGCCCTCCATAAATTAGATAAAGAGCCTACGAGGACAGTATTTTTCTATAATATAATACATTTTAGGTCTTTAATAATATAGAAATGGTGCATGACCTATGTTCGCCCGGCTGTTTACTCTACTGTGCCAAATCATAGAAAGTAGAGTAGCACCAAAAACGTTAGAATTGTATGGTCTGTTGAGTCATCTTGTTGTCGATTTTCTTCAACAGGAGGCCGATTCTCTTGATAAAGCCAAGTGGGCCCTTCAATCCACATTAGATGCTTCCAACTGTTCATTACAAGAGTTGGTCTGTTCTCCTTGAAGCCGAATCAAAAATACCCATTTGATTAAACCAGAATCTAGGGAAGGCCGATTTGTCTGGTGTTTCCATTTCTATCTAACCTATACATATTTATAGCCAGTGCCCTGTACATTTAATGCCACAATCACCTTTCTTTTGTTTCCAACAGCACATGCTCTCATCCAAAATGTCTGCACATATTTAACAAACAAACAAACAACCACCTTTACAAGTTTTGTTTTAGGAAGTGCTAAGCAGAAAAGTCAAGTTTAAGTTGCCTGGGTCCAGGTCAGTGTGTGTCTGTTTTGAGGATTGCAGTGAGATGTGTGTGTGGGTTCGGTTGGAGGTGGTGGAGGTGGACGATTTGGGGAGTGGAGACGAGATGGAGACACTGGAAGTGCAGCATTGGGTGGAGCAGGAAAACACCTGCCTGCACCTCCCATCACAGTTAAATGAACCCCAAAGAGAAGACTTAAGGGCTGAACAGAAAGATGAGCCACCTGTCTTACACACACACACATACACACACACACACACACACACACACAGAAGAGTGGAGGAGAGACACTGAAACATTAAACGAGAGGAATAAACAGAAGCAAAACCAATGCTTAACCTCTAGCAACAATAATTCCTGAATCATTAATGGAAATCCTTGAAAAAAAACTTTTTTAATCTCCTTTTTTTATCTCCATCCCTGTGTTTTCTAACATAAGGTCCTTGAACTTAAGACAATCTTCCAAAATAGTAATTTGGATATATTTATATATATTTATATAAGCTACTTAATCTTTGATGCTTAAGCCACTCTACCAAGTCCAAAAAAATTGGGTTTTTTTAATGGCACCTAATTTAATTAATTGTACATTACAAAGTACAATTGACCTACAGAACAGCTGCATATAATTACTTAAGATATGCCCAAAAAGTATTTATACTGGCAATTCTGTATAGGGAAAGCCAGATGAATCTATACTGCCTGTTTGGTTTGCCTTTCTTAGGCCATGTCCACACGTAGCTGGGCATTTTTAAAAACGGAGATTTTCCTCTGCGGTTTCGCCTTTCATCCACACGCAAACGCAGTTTTGGTCGTTGACAACGGAGATTTTGGAAAACTCCGCCCAAATTGAAGATTTTCCAAAACTCCATTTTCAGTGGTGTTGTGTGGACAGGGGAAACGGAGATTTTGGCTTGTTGTAACGTCACCTTGTGCTGATGATGTAATTGTCTGTGTGCTCGTCTCCATGATTTGACGTCAGCTTTGTTTATGAGGATATTTTGTGCAATGGTGGACGTACATAGTAAACTAGTGACTGTGGTAACGTTGCGTACTGGATATTTTACATGCGTGTACATACACGCTCAGTTACTCACACATTAATTAATGTACAGAGGTGCCTGAATGTACTACTAAGCTCACTGCTACTACATACTGTACAAAACTCTGATAACACAGACCCCGCAGACTGCGACAGCGGTTTCGGACGAGACCTGTCGGACTTCTACAAAGCGCAGCAGGGAATGGCGTTTTGTCTAGGCTTCTGATTGGCCCCCTGTTGATTAGGGACGCTCCTAACAGCACTTAACAGGGCGTTTTGCGTTTTTCATGTGGACAAAGATATTAAAATGTAGGTCGTGTGGACAGAATTATTTTTAAAAACGAGGAAGGAAAATCTCTGTTTTTAAAAATACCCGGCTACGTGTGGACATGGCCTTAAAGTTCAAAAGTTAGTGTCAAGTGCAATATTTAATTGTGGTTGGATACTTCCAGAAAAGGATCAAATAACTCTCAGATATGGAATGTCTGGACTTTTTTTTCTTTTAAAAAAGAAAATGAACAATCATCATTCTTTGTCACTTTTCTAGGAAAAATGCAACCAGCTAACTTCCACAAATAAAAAAAAAGGTAAGAATTCTCATTAAGTCATGTGTATTTCTATATAATGGATTAGGCAACTAAACATTTGCATTTAATAAAGAATGAATAAAAATGATGGAGCTGAACAAGATTTTATTGATGTATTGTTTCTCTTTCTAAAACATGTTGCCTCACTGCTCACAAAGTGCAATCCTGTGCCTTATGTGCATTTTTAGATTTATAATAAACACAGACAGGCAAAGCAAATGAAGATGTAGGAAAGAGACTGTAAATTACATGACCGTGCTGTGGAATAATTGGGATAATTAGGATAGCTAAGAAAGTTATACTGTATTGTTGAATCCTCTATCCATTCATACTGTATATACTGCACATACATCTTGCAGATGCTGGAGTTATACATACTGTACAATGGCTGATGGATTCTAAAACTGCTTCAGAAAGGCATTAACAATTTATATATTATTTATATCATTTAAATATTAATTGTGTTCTGACTCCTCCAGTCCTCCCATGTCATCACTGAAATGTTATAGTTACAATTCCTTTTTGTACCCTGGGTCGTCATGCTCATATTATTAGCCTTTGGTGCACTATTGAGTCTACAGTATATATTCTGGGATCTTTTCCTTTCTTGTCCACTTGTGGAATGACCTTTTCCTCAGGTTTCTCATGGTTTATAAATTGATCATATCTGCCTTATGAACAGCGGATATGTCATTATACTTAGTGTATAGTAATTAAATGAAAATAAATAAATAGATAAATAAATAAACAAATAACACAGTGTGGTTGGAAAACTACATACATTCTGTGCATAGAAGGACCCATGCTTGGGTAAAACATACCATTCTTGTCCATAGAGTTAGATTCGGACTGTTTCTTGCCGATGTCAGCAAAAGATCGGACTATAGGAATACGGTTGGCCAGCTTCTTGTGATTTTGATGGTGGTGCTGCTTAAGCAGGGCCTCTCTGACTTTTTTTCTTACTTCCTCATCAAGTTCACCCAAAGCTTCCTGCTGGTCCAACACCATGTCTAAGAGAGAAATGAAAACACAGATTAAAATACATTCTCATATTGTAAAGTTGTCTTGTTTTAAACATTCCTAATTTTTAATCTGTTTATGTTACTTGCAGTTTTGCTGTCTTTATGCTGTAGCAACGTAATGCTCATTTTTATTCATCCATCCACCCTCTCCTCTATCCATTCATACTGTATATACTGCACATACATCTTGCAGATGCTGGAGTTATACATACTGTACAATGGCTGATGGATTCTAAAACTGCCTCAGAAAGGCATTAACAATTTATATATTTTTTATATCATTTAAATATTAATCAGTCCATTTGTAAGAGGATAACAAATGGACTGATTAATATTGAACAGTCGGAGTCGGATAAGACTACATCTCTCATCAGCCTCCTATAAGTGAATCTACTGTATATGCATATGTTATAGTCCTGTGGCTGTGGGAAAAACTTATTTTTTCAAATACACTGCTATTTTAGTTCACATGTATAGAACTGCGGAGCTATAGACATACCGATGCCAACTCACCTCAGCAAACTTAAAAAGATGCTAATTTATAAAATATTAATGGCTTGGTAGATTCCCAACAAAGATTATCTAAAGATTATCTAAAGATATATCTTTAGCTAAGACGCCAAATCTTAGTTTGCTTTATGGAAAACAGGTCAGCCTTACTAAATCAGAATGATTTTGTAATTAGCATTATGTCACATCACATCTGCAATAAACCGTACCAGAGACATTATTTGAGAGATGTAACATATCATATATATTATGAATATGTGATTTGAGAGATATCAAGCTGTCTTTAAATTTACAAACCCTATGACAGAGCACATCATTTTTACTTTATTTAAAATAATGGATTGCAATAATACAGATGACTGACCGTTTATATTCATTTCTTATTTCACCCTTAAATTACGGTTTCACAAAGACCACTGTAATTGTATTTGCCTTCACAGAAATAAGTTACTGTACCTCCCATTGACTGCAGACTGTTAAGACTGCTGAAGTATTGATTGAAGGATTGTATTGTAAATGTACAGCATGTACATGTGGAAAGATTTGAGAGTTACCTACATTCTGTTAGAGTCAGTTCTCTCACCCACATCCCAGACACCAGACACACATATAAACACACCTGCAATTTCCTCTAGGGAGTTGGCCTTCATGTCGAGCAGCACTGTGCCATTGATGATGCAGCTACGCAACTCAAATAAGCTGTGCAGAGAGAGTGTGGCCACATAGGGTTTACTCCAGCGCTCCCCTCCATCCTCCACATCCTCCTCAAACTTTAGCCATCTTGAGAGAGAGAGAGACCCTTCAGTCATGAACATCAACAATGAAGAAACCCAACACAGAACTATATGGAAAAATCAGAACGTATCCTCTGACAGAATCTTAATATACTGTTCTGTTCCTGCTCTGTTCACAATTCATTTCACATTAGTATGTGACTTTTTTTTTAAGAAAATGAAATATCATTACAAGCAGCTGTAATAGAAGCTGTCAGGTCCAAATTGTGAACACTTTAAACTATGCTATCAGCCCTGGCTTTTACACTCCCCTAGCCCTTTAACATCTGTCAGCTATGCCATAATCATGCAGTTACAGGCTTTATTTAGCCTGTCTCTTTCATTCTGTCTCACAATATTGCTCATTTATTTAGGCCTATCTGAGCCTTTACACATTGTTTCTCAATGGATTAAATGTATAAAACATCATTCACACATTCAGGAAAACATATCTCGCAATCATGTCTAGAATAGATAGACAGACAGACAGACAAACAGATATGACTTCATTGTCATTGCATAGAACAGGTACTCAGGAACAAAATGCAGTTTAGCATCTACCAGAAGTGCAATTAGCAGCACTGTGTAAATTAACACTGCAGGTATATACACTGCCTTGACTGGTAAGAAAACAATTATTGATAACCGTGATTAGCGATCACTTAGAGGCTTTGGTACAACTTACCTATAATGTTGACAGTAGAAATCACAACTATAGTGATTGTGTCAGGGTAAAAAGGGAAGGCATGAAGCGATGTCCTAATCATGCCTAGTGTCCACTGTACATTTTATTGTGATTTTACGTGATAGATCAAAACAAAGTGGTAAAGTAGGACGAAAATTATAAATAGTTTTCCTTTTTTTTTTTTTTTTACAAATAAATATCTGAAAAGTGTGTCATGCATTTGTATTCATCCCCCCTGATTCAACACTTTTTGCCCTGTGTTTGACTCCATATATCTTCCCATCAACTCCTTCCAGCTTCCCTGTCCCTGTTTTAAAAAAGCACCCCCACAATATGATGCTACCACTGTTATGTTTCACAGTGGGGATCATGTGTTCAAGATGATGTGCAGTGTTAGTTGCATTTAGGACAAAAAGTTACATTTTGGTTTCATTTGACCAGAGCATCTTCTTCCACTTGTTTGCAGTGTCACCCACATGGCTTGTCACAAATTGCAAAACAGGACTTATGGCTTTCTTTCAACAATAGCCTTTTCCAGTCTTCCATAAAGGCCAGATTCTCCCACCTGAGCTGTGGATCTCTGCAGATCCTCCAGAGTTACCATGGGGCTCTTGGCTGCTTCTCTCATTAATGCTCTCCTTGCCCATCCTGTCAGTTTAGGTGGGCAGACATGTTTTGGTAGGTTTGCAGTTGTGCCATACTCTTATTTCATTTTCGAGTAATGGATTAAACAGTGCTCAGTGAGAGGTTCAAAGACTGGAATTGAAAAAGATTGGAATATTTTTTAGAACCTAACCCTGCTTTAAACATCTTCACGACTTTATCCCTGACCTGTCTGGTGTGTTCCTTGCGCTTCATGATACTGTTTGTTCACTATTGTTCTCAACAAACCTCTGAGGGCTTCAAAGGACTGAGATTACACACAGGTGGAATCTATTCACAAATTAGGTGACTTTTGAAGACATTTGGTTCCACTGGATTTTAGTTAGGGGTATCAGAATAAAGAGGGCTAAAAACAATTGTACCCACACCGCCACACTTTGCAGATTTTTATTTGTAAAAAAAATAATTTATCATTGCAACTAAGACATGTCTTTATGTATGTAAGTATAGGTGGTTTACCGCAAGATGTACTGGTACAAGAAAAACACATCTAAGAAAAAGTCTACCAAGTTCTGACCCAGTTCTGATAACAGTCATGTTCAAAAGCTAGTACCCCGTCTTTAAATTGTATGTAATTGTATGTGTTTTTGTGTAAAAACATAAAAATCATCTGATCGTAGTGGTAGTATTAGGCAAAAAGAAAACAACATGTGGGCAATACTAAGTACCCTCTTATTGCTTCCACAGGCTTTAAGAGGGTACAATTAGAAGACAACTGAACAAGTATTGTTTGTTTGGAAGGGTTGTCAGGAGAAAGCCACTTCTGCCTAAGAAGAACATGGAAGGACAACTTAAGCAAAACAGAGCCAAAACTGTATCTGAACAAAGCACAAGACTGCTGTTACAATGTCCCAGCGACAAATGAGACCAAAGTAGATCTGTGGCCTGAGGTGGAGGGGTGATTATTTAAAATTGATTCATGCAACAAAACAAAGATCGGAAGAACACCATTAAATTAACATCAGAATGACAAAAAAATAAGTAACAAGGTTTTAGAATGGCCTACACAAAGTCCAGACCTCAAGCCAAAAGATTGCTGTGACAGGACCTTAAGAGGGTTGTGCGTAAGCAAATGTCCAAAAACCTCAATGAATTGAAGCAATGGTGTAAAGAAGAATGGTTCAGAACATTCAGAACAATAAAAACACCCAACTAAAAGGGGATACTAACTTTTGAACATGACTGTAAGATTATGTTGAACCAGAACATATGTATATGTAGTTGACTAAAACCTGATCACACCTTATATAGCGCACTCTTGTACTATGATAAAGCGGCTGTCATCAAAAGTGAAACTGAAAATGGTAGGGGAAAAGGGCTGGTGATGTTAAGGTTTTTGCATTGTTTTTGATGTTTCTCATGATATTCAAAAATCTTTAAAGATTAATTTTAAAATGATTTTCTATCTTGGATTTATTTTCTGCTGGTAAGACATGATTCTGACTTTTGTACTATCCTCTTAACTTAGTTGGATCTACATTCTTGCAAATGGTATTGTTAATTCAATAGTGTTGTTTAAAGTGTTTGTTGTTAGGCCGTGCTAATAGAAAATAGGATTGTAGCATCAGAACACAACATATTATGGAACATGGGGATAAGGAAGCTAGAGTAAAGATGAAGCAGCAATGGCAGAGAGAATTTTTTGTTGAGGAGTTAAGTAAAAAACAACTTGAAAACATTATGAGAGGGTAAAGGCTTGCTGTTTTATAAACTGCCATAAATGGTTGAACAGTGCAATTTTTCCAACTTTCCACAGAGGAACCCAGGTTTTCTAGGTAACAAAGAGGCATCACATGGCAGAAGTTTCAGTTGTAAGACAGGCACTACATCAAACACCTTCATCAACATTTGCTGAAAAATGCATATTCACAGCATTTTCACACTGGTAATTTGCATACACAGTGTATGGTTGCTGCTAACATAACAAGCTTTGTACAACTACTGTAGCTGGCTGCAGAGCTACCTAATTAGCAAAAGAAATTCATGTCTGTTTTTGGGCAAATTAGCCTATGAATTGCTAGTATATCATCCTGACTGGGTCTCGTCATTATACCTAAGGCACACACAAGTCAAAGCAACACACACTAAGACGTTTAACTGGAAGATAAAGCAAGCTCTACCTGCAACCTGCAGTCTAGCTGGCCAGAGACACTAAGGCTGGACAACTTTTCAATTTTCCCAAATGCTCCCACAGCATCACACAACTTCACTCCCTCCATTGTCTTCCTGTCACTGTGCGCATCAGATTTTAAAACACTGATGTTTCCCTTTGCACTATTCTATCCACTTAATATTCTGTTCATCCTCATTTTATATTATATTATTATTATTATTATTATTATTATATTTAGCATGTATTCTCCTCATTCTTTATCATGCATGTACAGTATACAGTATGTATATTTTGTATGTTCTATTTGTCTTCTCTTAGTAATTTTTGTAGAACAACAAATCTTTCCTGTAGAAGCATGTAATCTCCCACATGTCTACTGTGTGTGTGTGTGTGTGTGTGTGTGTGTGTGTGTGTGTGTGTGTTTAATTTTTTTTTTTTTTGGATCTCCTCACTTTAGACAGACTCATCATTGTTGCTGACGTGACCTACCACTACTAGTATCATCTGCATACTTAATGATGTTGCAGTTGGGTCTCCGAGCGGCGCAGTGGTAAAGTGCTCGCCCTATCATCCAGAGATGGCTGGTTCGATTCCAGGGTGATGCTGTAACCTCTCAGAGCCGGAGGTCTAGAGAGAGCTGATTGGCCGAGCTCTCTCAGAGGGGAGGGATGAGAGGTACTTCGTGCTCCCACATTTATCACGGTCTACAGCCAATCAGGGGCATCTGTGAGCTCGCGCACGCAGAGGGAGCGGATAGCGCTGTCCTCTGAGTGTGTTACGCCGCCTCTAACAGTGCGTGAGCGGCAGTTCGAAAAGATGCGGTCGACTGGCGTCACACGGTTCGGAGGAACCACATGATAATCTTCTGCCCATCCGGCTGAGTGGTAGTAGAAGCTTAATGTGAGAGCCCTCTAGTGACGGGGAGGAATTGGACACGACTAAATTAGGGAGAAAATCGGGAAAAATCTAAAAAAATTTAAAAATAAAAAATGATGTTGCAGTTATTCAGAGGCACACAGTCATGGATGAATGAATGCCCAAATAAATAAACTTGATGATCAATTTATTACTGATGATATTGTGTTAAATCGAGAGCTAAAGTTAATGAACATCATCCTTGTTGATGTCCAGGTAGGTATGGGTTGTACAAGCAGTGGAAATGGCATTCTTGGTTGGCAAACTAGTTGGAGTCCAGTGTAGGTGGTAGGCCTGGAAAACAGTATCTTAAAGCTTTTCATTACAACAGGGGTGAGTGCAACAGGGTGAAAGTCCTTCAGGCATGCTCAAGTATCAGTATGATGGTTGTTATCTTCAAGCATGTGGAGACAGTAATCTGGGCCAAGTTGAAGATGTCAGAGTGTCTGCTTGTCAAGCATATGTCTTGAGCAAACCATGTGTTTATGTGCATCCACTCTGATCAGTGCTGGATGGACATCTGTTGTGGGGAGTGAGAGGGGATGGTCGCTGTTAGTGTTGACTTAGTCACTTCTATACCTGCTTTGCCTAAGTTAATCAATTAAAAGGGCAATGATGGTTAGCAAAGTCTGTGTTGTTGTTTTATAGAACATTGTCATTGTCAAATTGTATTCATTTCAGTTCCTTTATTTGTATTGTGCTTTATTTATTTAATGTATGTAAAATGATTGCTTCATGTGCTTCCCCTCTTATGTTCCCATTCCTCTGGGATAGAGGAAATTTGGACTCATCAGATCACATTACATTTTTCCTCCGCTCCAAAGTCCATTCTTTTCTGATTAGTCTCACTAACAAGTGGTTTTCTTATGGCCACACAACTGTTTAGTCACAGTCCAGTGAGTTCATGGCACATGATCTTTCTTTTGCTATTAAACATTCTTGTGATTTCTACTGTAGATTTTTGTGCATAACTACAAATGTACATAACTGTACTTAACTGCATTTTCACAGTGCAACTATAAGTGATCTCAGATCATGGTAATTCATGATTTTTTTTTCTGAACACATTTCTCGTTGAGGGTTCATCAATATCTTTCCAGGGTTTAATAATGCAGTTCAGAGCTCTTTACCCATGTCCAGTTATTTCAGCTGGCTCTACAGTTGAGTGCTTTTCTTGGTTTTAGGAAATGACAAGCTACTCACTGCAACAGTTAAAATTAAAAGAATTGTGGTCAGCTGAAACATTTTAATCACTGCAGTAATTTTCTAATTGAAGTATGTTCTTTTTTCAATTCAAAGGGCAATTTTCTTTAGCAAGTGTATATCATACTCGAGGAGACCAAGTCTACAGTCAACTACACAAGACTATGCTAAAAAAAACTCTCTTTTTTCATTTTATATAGCTTTAATGGTCTGTTAACACATTGATATCACGTTTCATGAAGGGAAGAAGTGTGAGCAAGATTGCCACCATCCCACTCCAACCCACTCCCAAAAGAATTCCTTATTTATTTTTTTTAATGTTCTAAATTAAATTTTAATAAATTCCCTGCACTTAAACTGCTAAATGCCACTATGACCTTCGCTTTGTAAAAGAATACTTTCAGGAGTACAGGTTGCACATCATCTTGCAATCCCAATTTGCTAGTTTAGAGTCAAATCAGCAGCATATGCCAGCACAAATAGGCTGATCCAGATTTTTGAAAGCTATTGAGGCCATGGTTGCACACTGCATCCTCCATCACTTCACTATATTATAAGCTGCACATTCAATTGTATATTCAACAACTGCAGCTGACCCAACACTTTATCCAAACAAGTACATTTTAAGAATTGCTATTGTTGTGTTATATGACACACAGATATAATAAGATATCAAATTATAGGACCCAATCCAAGGAGACTTCAGATTTCTGGCAGCCTGGGCAGGGTGCGAATCCATTGTAATGCACAAATGCACATGCACACACACACACACACACACACACACACACACACTTTCACTATAGGCAATTTGTGAATCTGCATGTGTTTGGACCATGGGAGGAAACCCAAAGTTTTCAGAGGAAACCCATCAAGAGAATATGTAACCAAACCCTCGACCCTGGAGATGCAAGACCACAGTGCTAACCAACTTATTATTATTTACAAATTAAAAAATTATTGAAGCTAGAATTTACATTTCTAGGCTGAGAAGGACTGTTAATTAAAGTTGTTTGAAACATTCTTTAATGCACAAACAAAACAGCTTAAAATGCCTGAAGGAGGTTTTGTTTGAAGAATAAATAACTAGTTGTTGTTTTATTGGTTGCTAACATTTAGTTTTTTCTTACATTGCTTACATTATTTTAATAGCATATGAGATCCCCGAGGAACTCCAGGACCCAGAATCCCCTCTTGCCATAGCCAACCTGCTCAAGTTCATCAGCTTAGTAATCACACTCACCTGCACCTCCTTTGCAATACTACTTCCCAATAAAATATGTAATACAATATTACATACATATATGCAGTAGATTACTGTGCAATACTTACAAATGCTCTTGGGTCATATTTTTTGGTACTTTACTGTTTTAAGAACTTTTTTTTTTTTTTTTTGGAGATTATTATTTTTATTTATTACCTTTATTATCGTTCCTTAGATAACAACTCAACTGTGAGCAACTGTAACCTAGCATAAACAATTTCCCTCTGGGATTAATAAAGTTCTTTGAATCTTGAATTTTTAGTAATCACTTCTAATTTGTGTTCTTCTGCCTCTATTTTAATATTTATTTGTCCAGTCAAGGTTTGATATATTGTTATACAAATTATTTTTTTTTGCTGGTTTTGCCCTTTAAATTTCCCCTTTTTAACTGATAACTTTTTTGGGTTTCTTAACTCTGCAAACATTTACCACATATCATTTGTATGAAGTTTGCTAGATTTTTTTTTAGCTTATTTGTTCTAAGTACCCCCATAATCCAGTCCATGCCTAACAAAGTTTTTCTTTTTTCACATTTTTACATGGTTAAATAAATGAGTACATTTGCAAATTGGATTCTGATGATCACAAGAAAATTACCATAAAAAAATCCTGAGACCTTGGTTTGCTAATTTGATCATAAGACTGTCATGTCTTGACAGATACAAGATAGTTACCTAGCTGTCTCCCTCCACTCAGCATCCTCTCCATCATGCAGGCAAATTTCATCCAGCTCAGTGAAGAGGTCATGAGGAATATGCTCTTCATCATCATCCTCAGTTCCCAGAAGAAATTGGACTCTCTGAGATGGTGTGTCTGCAACACAAAATGTGATTTAAGCAAACTGGCAATGTGTTATCAAAAGTAGCATTTGAACTTCATTAAGCCTATCTGTGAAAGAATGCATCAGCTAGGATGGTTAGTAGAATCAGGCTAGCATTGTTAAACCCTCTCTCTCTCTATTTTGGGAAATAAAATACATAAAAATAAGGATGTAGTTGTGATATGTGTTCTCTTACTTGATTTGAACAAATGACTTAACACTAGAAGCGCCGCGCCAGTGTCAGCTACATTTAACGCGATTCACCGGTCATATGACCGCCTTTTGTTTTGAATGGGAAGCTGTCGCTGACACACAATGATCGCTAGATGGCGCTTTTACCCAAAGCAAATAGTTTAGCT
>JAQMYJ010000036.1:20523893-20534972 GCA_030014305.1 Clarias laeviceps | reverse complement strand
GCATGACCGGCGCGCAGCTGTCAGCAATTTCACGTAAATAAGAGCAAAATAGCTTTATACTGGCTTTTACTGGTGCGGTTTTGAAAATGTAAGCATGCTGGGTGATTAATCTCACAGATCTAGGAAAAGTCATGAAAGGAGGGTCCTGGAATTTGATCGAGTGAGAAGTTTTTTTTTTTTTTCCCCCATTGCGGTCAAATGACCGGTACTCAGCGCTTCTAGGGTTAAATTTGTTTTTATTAGATTTATATAAAATCAAGAGCATAATCACTATATTGATCACTCACTCACTCATCTTCTATACCGCTTTATCCTATATTCAGGGTCGCAGGGACATAGAGCCTATCCCAGGAGGCTTAGGGCACGAAGCGGGGTGCACCCTGGCCAATCCATTGCAGGGCACACACACATACACACACACTACGGGCAATTTGGGAATGCCAATCAACCTAACATACATGTCTTTGGACTGTGGGAGGAAACCGGAGTACCCGGAGGAAACCCACCAAGCACGGAGAACATGAAAACTCCATGCACATAGAGACGGGAATCGAGCCTGGCCGGGAATCGACCCCGGACCCTGGAGGTGCAAGGCGACAGTGCTAACCACTACACCACCATGCCGCCTACTATATTGATCAATATTTCTTTAATATCTTTCGAGGATTTAGAAGTATATAGAATTGTCACACTGTTTATCAGTAAGTACAAATTATAGTAGGAGACAAATCACAGAACCAGTTTAAGAAAAAGTGCTGGCTCATGGTATTCATGGGTTTTTGATTGACTCTATATGTAACAGACAATGCATGCTTATGTACTGTACATGGCATCCATCTTCCCACTGTCTTTTATCCTGTGTAGGGCTAGGGGCCTGAACCACTGTATCCCCCCCCCCCACACACACAGACACACACACTAAGCCACCATTTTGGAGTCATTTTTAGCCCTCCCATTGTTCCCCCCCAGAACATTTTGAAACCTGCATAAAAACTAGGTCACATAAAAATCATTCTGCATACATGCAGCAATCATTAGCCAGAGCTAAGCTTACAAAGCCCTTAAACATGATGTTTTCTGATTCATTTTCAGAATTATTCCTACTGTTTCAGTACCATGCTACTAATATGGTTACAGAGAAAGATGTGTGACTCATAATCATGCAGCAGCAGGATGAATGGAATCCAGAGAACAAAAACAGAGTAGTTGAGAGATGGTGGGAGGGTAGACAGGGATATTACTGAACAGAGAAAATGACGAGAAAAGATTACCATATGTAGGTGACTCTCGTCCATCACACACTCCTGAGTCTCTTTCCCTGCTCCTCTTCCTGTGTCTGTGGCCGTGATGCCGGTGACGTCTGTGGCTTCGGCGTCCCAGAGGCACATGCACCCCGATATACAATGTTCTGTGACCTGGGTTTAAACACAGACACTGGAGTAATCACCTCTCAACACAACACTTTTAAAAAACTTCCTGCCCAAAAGTATAAATCAAAAATTATTGAGACAGATCCATTTCAAATGTCTTCTACAGAGAATTACACTTCTTTAATGTTACATCTCTGTGCGATATCCCAATATGCCAGTTGATCCACACAGTTTAATATCATTACAGGATGTGACCAGAGAGAAATATTTTAAAGGTGTTGACAATTTGAGATAAATAAAAAATAGCATGTCTTAAATCCTTTAATCCAGATTGGAATGATTTGGGGGTACAGTAATGACATTCGCTATTTAATCGAAATAGCTATGACTTCAATTGAGTCACATTTGATTACATCAGGAAATTACATTGTCTCTTTCTGTTGCAGTTTAATTCAATTAGGCCTTAGAACCTACACCTTTTAATATCTCGTTCTAACATTTGCCACTGACACACTCACTTATTTATCTTTCACAGTGTGGGCTATTTACATTTGTGCAATGTACACAATTGTTCCTACGACTATGATGGTAAGAAACACAGACAGCCACTGGGTGTGAGGGAGTGATAACTAAACCTGTAATTTTGCTTTCACTCAGAGCAAGAGCACTGAGTGGGAAGGCACTAACAGTCAGTGCAGTGTTATAAATATCTTGCACTAGAAAGTGAGTCAGAAACACTAAGCAAAAGCCTGAGCAATACTTAGAGCGCTAAGCAGACGAGCTCCACCGCAGTGTTCACGATGATGAAGATTATAGTGCTTAAAGGATGGTTACATTATTTGCTATATAATTACAAAATTACAAAATAAATGCACTACTGGATAACATATTATGTGTTGATTATTATTCATATAACAGAAAGCTCTGATCCACTAAATTGATTGGTCCAGTGACATTCCAAGAGAGCTTTCATTTCCTGTAACTACACTGGGATGTTTCAGTGTGTGTATCACTCCACCTGTCTGAGTTCACTATGCAAACCTTCACTTTCCAGTTCAAAATGTTTACTACAGTACAGTTATTAACATAATCAGCATACAACTGGAAAATGAAGCACGGTGAGGGAAAATGGCTGTCCTGATGTTTTTGAAAATCCTCACAGTGGATTTACAATACAGTGGAAAACAGCTCTGAGACAAAATGGCATCTGGGATTCCTCTCGTGATTTAAAGCCGCAGAGACAACACCGTTACATTCGTGTGAGATTCATTTCATATTTGTGTTGTGGGGGCGTCTTAGGACACGAGGCAGGGTACATCCTGGACAGGATGCCAGGGTGGAAAAGAATAAAAGTTTCCCTTTATGTCTCCAGTTATTCCACTACAGCTAATTGTTCTGGGGTTAAATATAGCAAATAACATACAATGGAAAGCCAGTGTGCTATGTAGGGTGTAAAACCCTTGTTCTAAACACTGAGTAGTGCCCTTAATCAGGGGTTAGAGAGGGATTTAGGAGGTAGCCTTGTTTTAGTTTATATTTCAGCTGGATAGTTTTATGGCTCAAGTAAGCCACAAACTAAGCAGTGAGGTGAACCTGGCAATGAGAGGATCGTGCTCATGCTAACTATAACTGAATGAAATACTGAAACACAACATGGACACATCAGACGCAATTCAGAATGACCAGACAGCAATTACTAAGAAGACAAAGTGTTGTTTAAGAGGACATTGTCAGATGTGTTTCCTTGCTAAAAGTGCTCTAGTGACTGGTTGTGAATGTGGGTTTTGGCAGGCAGCTGCTCTCCCCTCTTTCCCATACTATGTACTGCCACTGCATTTTGTTAATGGTGTGCACTACTGTGCCGGACCAGTCTACTATCACCAATGGTTATACATCTACGCTAAGTATGGTGCAGTGTGCCCCTAATATGAACGATAACATGACAAATTAATTCACTCCCTATTAAAATTTGCATGTGTTTTAACATTAAGACTTGTCTCCACCCCTGTCCTGTCATGGGAATGCTCCCTGTTTGTAGTCACCTGTTCATAGTTCATACTGATTATTTTATCTGCTTATGCTTTTGTTTAATCCCTTTTTTGTGCCATTGTTTGATGTTAATATTGTTCATGTGTTTTTATGACGTTTGCTATGCCCTAAGCTGAAAAAAAAAAAACATCCTGACTCTAAGAGTTGCATGTTGTGCATAAATGTATTTATTTTTATGTGTCACATTGGAATACTGACAATTATGGGATGCTTGATTGTACTGTACATAAATGTATTACTTAAGTGTAGCTACAGTACATACTAGAGATTTCTTCTGGCCTAATACACAAAGGCAGAGGCTAACAATAAGATCAATATGGCCAGGATGCCATTTTACTAAGTAGCATAAAAACAAACCTGTGATTTATACAAGGTTCAATTAATTGTCCGTTTGTCAACAAAAAACTGACGTAATGGGCGGCTGCTGTTTAAAAGCACATACAGATGATTTTAAATAGTGTTCATTATAGTTGTGTTGTGAATTTTGAATCTGGAAGCCTGGACATAATGTAACCTGTGAGAGTGTAGCAGAAGCAGAGTGGTTTCAAGCAAAAGGTCTTTAAATGAGTGTGTGTAAAGTAATTTCAGGGGAAAAGGTCAAAGTTCAACTAACTAACTGCCAGAGCTGGCGACCGACAGTTAGTGTAATTAACATGGGTGAAAGTAGTTTTAAATTCTTGCTGGTACTATGTAGCCTTAAGGTGAGGAGAGTAACGCATGGAGATGGAGAACAGTCCTGTATGTCTCAAACTTTTCTTTTACATTTCCACTTATTCTGCTTTACAATATCAGCAACATTAACTTCCAGGTTCCTGGGTTAAATCCAAAATAACATTAAATGGAAGGCTAGTGTGCTAGGGTGTACCAACACTTGCTCAACACACCAAGTAACTCTTTATTAGGGGTTACGGAAATAACACAAAGGCAATTTTGAAGAATTTAGATGCAATTATGAATTAGACAATGTTATCAGGTGTGTTTTCTTGCTGAAAGTGCCTGTGTGACTCGTTTTGAATAGGGGTATTGGCAGGTAGCTGCTCTCTCCTCAGTCTCTCTCTGCAGACTGTAGCAACCTACTTTCACCCTTGCTGTGACCAATAGTTAGTGTAATGACTGTAGAGCACCTGTGATGCAGAGTGACACATGAACTTTAAATGTCCCAGTGCTGTTACCGTCGATTATCACCACTTATGGAATGCCTCTTGTCAGATTTTTTTTTTTTACTGTAGAACACAAATAAAGCTAGGTATCCTGCACTATCTATATTCCAAATATTGAGAGAGAAAGAGAGAGAGAAAAAGTAGACTGTTGACTAGTAACTACAATACAGAAGCAAACGGTCACTAACCTTCTCATCTACATAAGGCAGTTGTAATAAATACATAAAAATGTGTATACAAATACAAGCTGGAATTTCTTTTACTAAGAAAAGCAGGAAACAGATGTAAAAACACATCGTTATTTCGGATATACTGTATGTAGGTGGGTAAGGCCAAATTTAAATACACTAATAACAGGATGCTGAATGTTTCCCCAATGTAAAATAAGATTATAATTGTGATACACATTTTATACAATAAATGTGCAAATATACCCACTACTGTGGTTTCCGTCTCTTGCAGAGAGACAAAGCAAGAAACAGAAATAGCTCCTTTGCTGACGTCAAAAATTACTGCTCTATCCTTGGTGTTTTTCCTTGTCAAGGGAAATGCTCTTAACCCAATGATTCCATTCACATAACCCTCCCTTCTACTCATGTATCGAGAGTAACACACTCTCTCTCACACACACACACACGTGCACACACATGCACGCACGTACACACGCACGCAAGCGCACACACGCACGCACGCAAGCGCACACACGCACACACACACGTGCGCTCACACAAACACACACACACAAGTTTATATCGTCAGCCTGAGCTGGTGCATTTCAAGATTCAAGATTCAATTCAAAGAACTTTATTAATCCCAGAGGGAAATTGCTTCATTTTGATCTTGAGTTCCACCCACACATGTTCTACCTCTTTCATTCTCTCACTCATCATCACATGTGTGAATGCATGAGTGTGCGTGTGTGTTGATCTCATGTAAATTACCCACATAGAGAATGAGAAATGTTGCATGATTCTGTTATTACCTTCTAGCTCTTCTTGTTCTAAATTGGCCTTCAGTGTAGAGCGAGTGCCTCCTCTGTCCACCACAGCCTCCTCATCACCTCTCTAGGGGAGAATACAGACAGGCAGAGAGAGAGAGAGAGAAAGAGAGAGAGATTGTACAGTCAGCCATGATCCCCACTGTCAGAGTGTAACAGATCCTCAGGTTCATGCTGCTCTCTTTGCACTTTTTTCCTCTGCCAGCCCAATGGCTCTCGTCCAACTCTTACATTCACACAAGAATGTCCTGCCCGGGTCACACTCACCACATAACAGCAGACAAACACACACACACACACACACACACATCCCCCTAAGGCTGCTGCATGGGCAATTACTATACATCACTGTGCATTTTATATAAAGCACATGATTCTTATTCACCATAAGCACGTAAGCAGCTTGATCATTTGATCATTTGACCACTACGCAATTTATTTCAGCACAAAAACAATTTCTAAACCTGCAACAACAGAGGGGTATTTAATGGACCATGTGACCCAATTACAAATCCTTAATCCTTAATATCTGATTTCTGATCCACATCATAATTATATTAATGTAGTTTATGTGTATCAGATTTTCTGATAACAAGCATTTATATACTGTATATAAGATACATGGTTTGTGGCCTTGACAGAATATCAATTAATGTGGAAATGTAATTCCTTTCACTACTAAAAAAAGAAAAAATTACAAATAATGGATCTGATAACTCTCTGCTCTTTGGAGACAGAAGAAAATGCAATTGTCCATTGTAGATGAACTGGGAACATCTGTCATCCGTAATAAGTGATAATTAAATTCATAAGGTTTATGGATTATTTTAGATGTTTACCAGGTACTATGTTAATCTCAGGTAATAGCTATGTATATATAATACAGTGTGTGTGTGTGTGTGTGTGTGTGTATGTGTGTGTGTATACTGCTATCTCCAGCAATTCTTTCTATTTATATGTATATATAAAAAATACATTTCCTGCCATTTGTCCCCTACAGATATAGGTGGGAATGCCTGAAAATGAGTGGGAAATGCTTGATTACATCCCGAGCATGGACGTTTCCCAATCCCTGCATTCTGATTGGCTAGGAAATTGCACTTCCTTAAAGGGGCATTCAGATAGGGCTTTTAAATCTACAGACACTGAAACAGGTTTAGAAAATTTAGAAATTGTACCAGAATACATGATCTGAGTTGTATTTCAGCTGGAACATTAACAGCCACATCTTGGAGACCTCTCAGTCCTGGCCAAACTTGTTAAAAAATAAGCTTTATTCGTGACCTTTAAGATGCTCCACAGAAATCACAGTGTTCAATTATTTCCATTTCTTTAAGCTTTTGTTTGCGTATTGATTAAGATAATTACACGCTGAAATTCCTTTGACATTTTACATTCCTATTCATCAGTAGGCTGCAGAAATGAATGTTTTCTCTAATATCTGAAGACAGTTTCCATGGATACTCATGTGGTACCTCTAAACCGAACATAATTTGAAAGTCTTCTATGTTTGAATCTCTTTCCCAGCCTTGTGATTCATTATTTTACAATTCTGAAGTACATACAGTACTTCAATATCAGGACTATGAGGTAGCCTAGACAGGATGGTTCACAGTGTAATGGCACCACCAGGGTAGTACCCTCAGAAATCAGTAGTCAGTTGCTCAGTTCCTGTTTAGTAACAACGTTGGGAATAAATGTAAAAAAGTAATATATTTTTTTTTCTTAATGCAGGTCATTAATGCGTGTGTGCTTATCAGCCTGTTTTAGAGTTGCCACCATCAGCCTGTTTTAGAGTTGCCACCTGTCCCAGTTTTCCCAGAACTGTCCTTTTTTCAGTCATTTGTCCTGGAAAATACAGTATATGGTATTTCCCAGATTATACTGTCCTGGTTTTGTACGGTTCATTATATACAGAGCTATATTTTATACATCTATACAACATAACAATTTCACAAATTATCCAAAAATTGAATGCAACACAACAAAGCTCCAATTCTTGAAAAAAAAAAAACTGTGTTCCCTCCTTTTTGACTTGGCTGTCCTTTGATATGATATGCACCCTCCAGAAAATGTGAATTTAAACACTTCTAATAATCACAAAGTGATGGATGCTTTTTTTAGTTGATGTGTCTTTCATCATTCACATTAAATTAAAAGGTTAATTTAAAAAAGTAAACTAAAGAAGTTGAGTAACCATTGCCATTGCTGGTTTATAATTTTATAACACATGCCACCCTGAAGAAGTAATACTGTGAATAGAATGTGCTTGAATTCAACTTCTATGAACGCTTCATAAAGCCATGGGGTAAATCAAGGTTATATGCAATCAGTTTCTTAACAAATAAGCTGGTGACAAACTTTTCTCGATAATTGAAACTGATGTTCTCTCCTCTGAAAAAAAGAAATTATAAAGATTTACACCTTAAGAAATAAACCAATCCATCATAATATTAACACGTTAATATTGATTCTCAATTATAAACATGTAAACTGGTGACATGATCATGCACCCAAGGCTCACCCATGCCCTTGGGGAGCAAAAGTGATTCACAGAAAAGCTAATGCAGCACAAATTTAATGCAACCGACTGCATACAGGGCCCAGAAGGCAAAGAACCCAAGGCTTCCAAAGTGGGCTCCAAATTCCTCAGATCCCATTCAGATTGAGTATCCACAGCTGAAAAGTTTGATCCATGGCCCCAACCTGTAACCCACACCATCCAAAAAACCTGAATCCCACGTCCTGGTGCCAGACATCACAGCACACATACATGTCTTTTGGATTAATGAGGCCAAAGCTGCAGTATTTACATTAAGGCATTTGGCAGACGCCGTTATCCAGAGCGACTTAGATTTTTTATCTCGTTATACATCTGAGCAGTTGAGACTTAAGGGCCTTGCTCAAGGGCCCAACAGGGACAACTTGGTAGTCGTGGGATTTGAACATTGTAATGTTATGGATGTTCGATGTATGCATTAGACCCTTTTTAAAAGTATGTCTCTTTAAAGAGTGAATAAATTAGGTAAATTGGATGATTCTGATACTACAGACCGTAATATGAAGGAAATGGGAATGAAAATGCAGTATGAAACTAATGGACAGGATGAGATGCAGGCTGTGTGAAGGAGGCGTGGGTACAGCATGGCAGGATGTGAGTCAGCACCTGTATTGTGTGGTTGCTTGTGGACACGCTGCCACTTTGGGAATACTGGCATTACCCTCTTAAATTACATTTTGGATAATCTTTTACCTCTAGGGGTCTGTTTTAATGGGCTGCTCTGCCATTTCTACCTTTGCTTTTTTATATACTCAGCACGACGTGCATAAAGTACAAGATCAGCTAGTGGGAAAATGATTTTAAATATAGCTCACTATTGTTCATGAGTTGGACTTTCTGAGTACAGTGCCAATCTCTAATGTAAATAAGAACATTTTAGTCCATGATTGATCGTAATATTCACATTTCCACAGTGCTGCAAACTTCCTAGAGTGGTTAAAACTTCCATTATCCTGTGTCACCTAAAAAAGAATGGATTGCCCTTCTGGTTTATTTTAATGTTTCCCCAGTCAGTTTTCTTTTGCCACTATCATCCCAAGTTTGCCCATTAGCAGTGTATACCTGCATTCAGATTTTTCTACAGCAATGATTAAACAACTTGAATAAAATAAAAATTCAGAATTAATCAGTCCATTGTGTTTAAATTGTTCGATACTCCAAATTCATGGTTACTAGAAATTAATTAAAGTGAATTGAATTGAATTGAATTGAAAGAACATTTTATGAAGCAGCAGAATATAACTTAGTTAATGTTGACTGCATGACTTTTTTAGAAAACCTTATTTTGCATTATGATTGTTACAAAAATTTTCTATAATTAGTTAGATATTCACTGTTTGTAGGTGTACCATCAAATGCGAGCCAACCCTAGAGCATGAAGGTGGGACTTAAATGCAGCATGTGTTTAGTGCAGTTAAGATTATTTACGTTTCTACTTTTACTAATGTTTAAATTTGATAGGGAACATAAAGATTGGGCTTTGGCAATGGAAAAGATGAGATCTGATGAGCCCAGATTGACACTATTCCAGAGAGATGGGCGCGTCAGGGTAAGAAGGGAAGTGCATGAAGTGGTGCGCCACTGTACAATCGTCTGAAAGTAAGCTTATGATCTGAGGTTGCTTCAGATGGTCAGGTTTAGGCTCAGCAATGCTATATGGCAATAAAATGATGTCAGCTGACCTGACCTGAATGTACTGAATGACTAGGTTATCTCATCAATGGATTTTTTTTCTTCCCTAATGGCATGGGCATATTCCAGGACTTAAACTGTGAAAGAGAGGTTCTGGGAGCATAAGGTATCTTTTTCACACATGAACTGGCCGCCAGACTGTGTGCTGTAATCAAAACTAAAGGCCATTGCTTTCTCAAATGTGTACTAAAATCACATAACTATAGTGTTTTTTCATTCTATTTTTAATCTAATTTTAGTCTGTTTCCCTTGTTAATAACTACTTGTGTTCTTCCCGTAAAAGTGTTCATGACACAATTTTGTGGTGCTACATCAACTGCACTGTACTTTCTGTGCACTTTTCCAACACATGGCAAGGGATACTGTATACTTTGAGGACAAGATGCCAACACTAAGACACATCCAGCATACACACACACACACACACACACACACACAAACAAACACACACACACACATACACACAGAATGGAGGGGTTCATTTTGCCATATTGCTTTTGCATGCCATAAAAAATTGAATGCCATTTAATCTGATCCTTTTATTCCTCCTCCTCTGTGCTGACACACTGCCAATGCCACAAGAAGTGTCCTTTTTCTGTGCCATTCCACAAACACTCTCGCTGTGTAATCCTTTCAACAAGAGCCAGTGAGTGCTCTCCTGCAGACACATGCCACTGCAGACACAGAGATACATGTACACACAAGGACACAGTCTTAGAGAACACAATACCATTTGAGAAGAGAGTATTTCAGGCAAGTTCACAAAGACATCAGTTATATTGGGAAGTTTTATTTGTTGTAGAACAAAAAGAGAGAAAGACAGATAGAATTAAATGGAGGATAGTATGAGAGAGCAATAAATGTTATCCTGCAGTGAGGGTGAGGTGGATGAAGCTACTGGAATTCGTGACACAGTTTCAGCCCACTCTGCAACAGCTAGGCAGAAAAAACACACCACAGAATAATGGATTTTGATTTTACTATGTTTGTAAGGAACTTTCATTTGTCTAATGATAAGTAGATAATTAATACCATAGCCATGTACACCTAACCATAAACACACCTAACCCTGAATCTTAACCTCGATAATCAGGGGTAAATATTCCATCTCTTACGTTATAAAGCAACCTATAAAGCATATTTAAAATATGTTGGTACATAAGGCTGGTACCATAAGGCCTGTATATATATATATATATATATATATATATATATATATACTTTTTTTTTTATTATTATTTATTTATTTTT
>JAQMYJ010000036.1:20434215-20518737 GCA_030014305.1 Clarias laeviceps | reverse complement strand
TTTATCCGGGCTTGGGACCGGCACTGCATCCAGTGGCTGGGGTTTGGGCACTGGCTGGGAATCGAACCCGGGCCTTTATATATATAAAACATATATAACTACATTTTTTTGCATTTTATCTGCACAAAACTAAGAGATATGTCCACTGAGTAATACTTCCCAACCAACACCCCTCCCCTGTGTGCTAATGTAATTTTTTAACTTCCCTTGCAAAGTCCACTATTACTGTAACTGCAATACTTCCATGGCTGAAACTGCTGTATTTGCATTTTTCTGCATTCAACAATAATACAAATTATAAAATAAAAAATGTTGGGCAAATAGCATTTTAAGCAAGCTACCATTTCATGAAATGAGCCAGCTGTAAAAAAAAAAAAAAAAAAAAAAAAAAAGTATAATATAATATATAAAATATTCAAACTAGCCTACCTGGCACCACCAACCAAGCCACCATTAATGTCACAAAGATCTTTTTTTTTTTTCTACATTCTGATGTTTGAGGTCAACATTAAGTGAAACTCTTGACCTGTACTTGCATGATCTTGTGCATTATGTGGCTGCTACATGATTGGCTGATTGCTTACCTGCATAAATAAGCAGGTCTTCAGTTTGAGAGTACATGTTATGTCCAATATCAGGTCCAAACTGAGTTGTTTCATTTTCTTGACCATTAACCTATATAATCCATTTTTCTTATTGGCAATAACTGTGATATGACTTTGACATTGTGGATCTGACATAAAAGATAATTCTTGCCTATTATTATCATCCTAAATTAATCCACTGCCAAATATAGGAGCTTGTTAAAACTTGAAGCCTGTAAGGCCCAATAATAATGAGAAAATATAAAGACTCAGATTACACAGATTGTTCCCAACCACCATCAAACATAATAGGACACTTAAAGCAGTGCAACATTCTAAAACTAGAATCTTTTAGAATGAGCTCATCTACAAGCAAGTGAGTATTACCAGCGGGATGACCATAATAACACTGAATTGGAGTGAGTTTAGAAACAAGGGTGTTCATGACCACACGAAGGAAAGAGTGAATGTAGCATTTTCACTGTGGCCAGCTTCCTGATGTTTCCTAGCATTCTCTATTATATTCAGACTCATTGTTACTTCAAATTGGAATACTGGCTGCTTCATTGCTCTCACTGACAACAGCTTTATAATTCACGCTGTGTAATAAATGTTTCAAGGATGGAATTAAAAATGAATCACCATCTCACTATTGCATCCCAAAACACACCAGACATATCATTACTAGCTATGTGGAAAAACATAGCTGTGACCCTTATTTTACTACAGGCTGGCAGTCGGGCAAGCTGAAATGTCAATTCTTTTTTTTAGACAGAAATGATAAACACAGCATGCGCTACATAAAGTAAAATTGACACTCAAAAGTCTCTTAAGAAAAACAGTTTTACCCAGCAAGTCTCTAACCTAAAAAAAAGAAACAATTTAACTCTTTCTAAACAGTAAGACATTTCCGATTTTACAATTCTATCCCAGAGCAACGTTAACTATTTTAACTCCTCTTCTTCATGTTACTATTTCTGTAGGCTGAAAGTTTCATCCTGAACCACCTCTCAGCAAATACTTATTCCCCACACCCTGTTAACAAGCAGAGAGACTTTCATTCAATCTCCAAAATAATGCCCCATCTCTACAGATCTGTGCCTCTCGGTATCTTAACCAAGTTTGCACCAAAGCTCTCAATGTCCATCTTTGCAGTTTGGAGAAACTCCAGACGGCTCTAGTCTCTGCTCAGACAGAATCAAGACCGACACTTACATAACCTGTTCCCAAGTGTACTATTATTATACAGACTTTAATTACTTTAATTACTTTTATAACATATGTACTTAGCTCTCTTTTGCAAAGGGGTTCACAATCTTCAATAAAAAATAATATATTTTATATTCTAATAGCATCATCAACACATGCAACACATACAACAAGTACAACACACATAACACAGAGGACTAGTTGTTGCACTAATTAGTGTTAGTCTTGGGGAAGCATTTTTATAATATACCCAACACCCTAAATTAATTGGTATTTGTCTAAAGAACAAATGAACATGTGGGTATTAGTGTAAGCAGTAAATGTTTAAGTAACTTATCTCCTTGGCTCACATACAATCATGTATGATTGTTGCACGTCTCAATATTAGGCAAATACAACCTTAGACGAATAACATATAACTGTGTCACTGTGCCATTGTTTATTTAATACGAACGAAGCAAAAAAGAAAAAACATGTGGGCAATACTATGTATCCCCCATGATTCAACAGCTTGCAGATCCACCTTTAGCAGCAATAACTTATAAATAATCACATCAGAAATAATTATTTCCTTTATGACTTTTTCACTCTTACAATGTTGTGAAGGAATTTTGGCCCATTCTTCTTATCTACTGTAACTGTTTCATTTCATTGAAGTTTTTGGGCATTCACTTATGCATAGCTCTCTTAAGGTGCTGCCACAGCATTTCAATTGGGTTGGGCTCTGGACTTTGACTAGGCCATTCTAAAACCTTGATTCTTTTCTTTTTCAGCCATTCTGCTGAAGATTTACTGGTGTGATTTGGATCACTCTCCTCTGACACAATTTCAAGGAAGCTTAAGCTGTCAGACAGATGACCTCACATTTGCTTATAGAATACTCTGGTATACAAAGGAGTTCATGATCACCTAAGACTGCAAGGTGCCCAGAATCCAGGCACTTTTGCTAAATAACTAATTGCACATTTTACCCAAAATAAACAGATCATACACCACGACTAGAGAAAAATCTTTCAGTGCTTTAACTCTTTAGCAGAAGATGAAAAAGAAACAGAAAATAAATAAATAAATAAACAAACTAGTCCACTCACCACGCTTCTTCCTCTGGAAGGTGTTATTACCTGCAAAAGCAAAAATTCTCTGTTAAAGTCGAACAACTTAAAGTCAGTTTCTAATTCTAACAATAAGCTCATATGATCTCTATAGATGACATTATGACTAGTTATTGTTATTTGGGGTGGGGGGGGTTGCCATTTTAATTCAAAGTCAAAGAAAACTGCTTTTTTTTATTAAGTTTATTTTATGTATATATCCTTATTAAGATGTTATCAATATAACTTTATAGACTTGTAATCAGTATTGTTGTGTTTTAAAACCAAAGCACATCCGCCATAGTGAAATTATGTAACATTACTTTGCAAGATTTGGATTCACATCCAACTAAAGGATTAATATGCCAGAGAAAGCACACATTAAGCACCAGATCAGAGCAATCTGACCCCCTCATACCAAAGAGGTCATGAAAGGTGCACCAGAAGGCTGTGTTTTTAGAGTAACATAAAAGCTGCTTTTCGGTCAACTGCTAAGAGATAATAAAGGGAAATCTGCTCACAAGTGATTAACTGTAGGGGTTTGGCTTAAATGTCATTAAAAAACTTATTCATACACTCATCTGGCATTTTCATGAAATGGAATTCTTCATCCATCCACGCAAAAACACTTTACCACTCACTACTCGGGGAGACTGAGTAGGACTGAATTGTGGGCTCTTGCCCACAAGCCTGATTGATAATGCCCACCTCAAGCATTACAAAATGGATTATACCTCTGTAAAAAGGATATTTTTGCAATAATAGCTAAACCTGGCACCAAGGTGCCCATTTCAAACTTATGACCGCATTCATGGCACTAATGAATGACTCCATACAGACTTAATTACTGTGTTAAGTGGGATTGATAAGGTTTCAGGTTATTATTAAAAAACTGAGTATGTTTCATGCAGCCTGTGCTGAGTTTCTAAATGTTTAGGTTCTGGGAAACTCTGAAAATAGATTAAAAGACTAGTAACTGTTGGTCTGGTCAATGGTCTAATAATGAATGTGAACAGAAAACATCACTAAGCGAGACAGACTTTTATTATTATTATACTGTCTTATCAGAAAAGAAGGCACATCGCCACATTCAAGTCTGCACACTACAACACGTCAGAACTCATAAAAATTTTAAAGACATGTCTTGTAAGTCATATTTACAAGGTTCTCTGGTTTTCTTCCAAAACCATGCAAGTAGGTGGACAAATTGGTGGGAAATTCCTCTGGGTGTAAGTATGTGGGAGTGCACATGGTGATGCCTTGCAATGTACTACCATTCCATGAAAGGACTATGCCTACCTTATGTCTAATGTTTATTAGATCTTCTTTGAAATTATCTAGATCCAACATAATCTTGACCATGATAAAGTGGATGCTTTCCACTTGACATTTGGGGAATTTGGAGGCCAAGTAAAACCTCAAACTCTTAGTCATGGTCCTCAAACCATTCCTGAACAAATTTTGCAACGTGGCAAGGCATATTATCCAGCTGAAAGATGCCACTGCCATAGGGAATATCATCACTAAGAAGAGGTGCACATGGTCTGTAAGTGTTTAGGTACGTAGTACATGTCAAAGTACAAGATATGAATGTACCATAATTGTATATGTCGAAGTACCACATATAAATAGCAGGACCCAATGTTTCCAGAATATTGCCCATAGAATCACATTACCTCTGCCAACTTGTTCTACCCTTAATGCTTCCTGGTGCTGTCTCTTTTAGGTACGGCTATAAATATGTACCCTGCTGTCCAATTTATGTAAAAGAAAATGTGATTCATCAGACCAGGCCACCTTTTCCAATGCTCCTTGGTCCAGGCCTGATGCTCAGATGCCCACTTTAGGCACTTTTGTTAGTGGACTGGGGTCAGCATCTGACTGGTCTGTGGATATGCACCAAGCTGCGATTCATTGTCTGCGATTCCCCTAATTACCCCCTTTCTGTTGAAACCAGTATTAAGTTTCAACATTTTTGTGCTTTGGTAGCTCTTTCGTGGGATCGGACCATAGAGGCTAGCTTTCACTCCTTTTCAATAAGCCATACGCGTACCTAACTCTGTAGCCGGTTTATGGATGATCCTTCCTTGGACCATTTTTGGTGGGTATTAATCACTGCTTCTCTTGAACACTGAAGAACGTATATCAGATTTTGAAAGAACTCTTACCCAGTCCTCTAGCCATGAAAATGTGGTCCTTGTCAAAGTCTCTCAGATCCTTCCACTTGCTTATTTTTCCTGCTTTCAGAAGAACAAATTGAAGAACTGAATGTTCCCTTGATGCCTAATACATCCCGGTGATCGGCGTATATAATATGCAAAGTTGTGTTAAATCTACAAGACCATTAAATACAAATGCACAAAAATTCTGGAATTTTGTAGATTTTAGACGTCGATATTATGTGCATTTTACTAAACAAAGTGTGTAGTGTGCTTAATTCTAAGTAATTAGTAATAACCCAAACATGCCAATTTTGCCCATTATTTATTTTTGTTTAACTTAAATATCTTACTTGATTGGAAATATTGAAAAAACACATTTATTGATTGATGGAAAAACCTGGTCGCTATATTCAGGTAGTCAGCTGACCTAATTTTTTGAGAACATAACATTGCTGAAACTAGACCTGACCAACAGAAGCAACCCCAGATCATAACACTTACCCTGCGCAAACAGTTTAAATCTTGGACCACAGGACCTTTTTCCAATGCTCTACTGTCTATTCTTTATGCTCCCTAGCAAACTGGAGTTTTCTTTTACTTACTAGTCAGACTGATAAATGTTTTTTCTAACGCTGCACAGCGGTTTGGTCCCAATCCCTTGAGTTCTCTTCATGTTGTGCATAGCTGTGAGTTCTACTGCTGTTGTGGTTAAGAATGCTTTCATTAAGCATTTAAATCTCCCATCATTCTCATTCAGGATGGTTTTCTGACCACATTTCTTTCTCGTACATGATGGTTCACCGCTATGCTCCCAGGTTTATAATAATGCCTTTCTTAACCCAATTTTAGTAGTTTCGACAATCTCCTTTGTTGTTTTCTTTGCTTGATGCAGGACAATAATTTGACATTTCTGAAACAGAGTAACACCTTTGTCACAACCGTAGGATATGTTTTCTGACATGGCTGATTCAGGAATGAGAAGCTGCTCACTGCATCAGTTAGGGTTAACCTTGTTGCCAGCTGAAACATACTAATCACTGTAGCAATAATCCAGTGCAAGGCTCTTACCTATTTGCAATCCAGGTTGTGACTGGGTTTTTTTGTTTTTTTTGGCCTTGGCAAAAAAAAACATCTGACAGCTCTCACATTCCGAGTGATTTATCATCATAAATAGTGTGAAATAAGAGGATGGCAGCATAAGACTATATGTTTTCTTAGGATATGATTGTTGTAGTTCCTCTGCTTCTGCTATTGTGGTGTAAATCAACTTCCCCCGCGTCCTCTGAGTCTGCGACACTTGCGGCACTGCATGCTAATGATTTTCACGATTGGTATTTTATATTCAGCCGGTTAAATTATAGTACAACTGTCTATTGTAATAGGCTAATACTAGGAAGGAATTCGGTCAGCGTTTGTGCATATGTTCGCCTGTATGTCATGTTGCGCGTTTAGACGCAGTGCACACAGCCGCAGCATGTAGTCACGTTTCTGTAATCAGACGCAGAGCCTATTGCTATGTAACTGGAAATGCGCACATCGCCTATGAGAAGACTCTACAGTTCTCCCTATGACAGACTGGTGACTTAAAATGGATTTACACCAGGCAGCGAATGCGCACATGTCTGCAGTGTCAGTATGGGCGTTAAACGATGAACGCGACGTATTAAATGAGCGTGTATCAGAAAGTGGATCTTACCGTGGGAAGCAGCGGCTCCATCTGAGCGCCCTGATCCTTCAGGTCCATCTTGGCTTTTACCTGCTTATCGGCTGTGATGCTTTAGATGTTCTGCTTCTGTAAAGCGGCGCTGGCGCTGTAAGCATCGACACGGCGCGTCGTGGTCACATGTTTAGCAAAGTAGACAGGCCGACCCTAATATTATTACTCTGGAAGGGGTGTCTTTCGTTCTCTCTTTTTCTCTCTCTCGCTCTCTCTCTCTCTGCATGTGTGTAAAGTGCAGTGTGACGCATTGAATATTCACTGACACCCTATAAACGTTAGAGCATATACTGTTCGTGATGATGGATTACATTACAGAAGATCCTCCTACACAAAATCATCATTCATTCATTTATCACCTTCAACAACCCCTTTATCCTGGTCAAAGACAGTGGATCAGGAGGCTAGGAAGGAACACACACATACCACCTACATCTGCAAACATGTTTTAGAGAAAACCAGGAAACCTATGCAAACAGGTTAAAAAAACGATATTCACAAAGAGAGTAACCTGAGGTCATGATCGAGCTGGGGGGCCTGGAGATCTGATTTGTGATCCACAATGGTTTACACCACAAGAGTAATTAGTAATTACTTATGAAGAGTATTGGCTATTTAGATTAGTCACTGGCAGCTTATCGCTCATCCACTGGGATCATCAGTGACTAAGCAAAGGTAACTATTCATAAAGTCCTAATTTGCAGTTATATACTGTGTGTATATATACTGTGTTCCCACCAATGCCCTATCTCCAAAACCTCAACCACTGGATGCAGTGCAGGTCCCAAGCCTAAATAAAATGGGAGGGTTGAACCCTATACTGTATATATTTCTTGCAAGAAATCTATTGATATATGGACTTATCACCCATCAAGCTCCATGATGAAACTGGCTCATGAAGACATTCCAGAAAAGCAAGACAAAAACTTACCTCTGCTGCAGATGAGAAGTTTATGTAGAGTTGCAGCCTCAAAACCAATTAACAGCACCTCAAATTAGAGTTGTTATGAATGAAATAGCAGCCACATCTAGGGTAAGGATTGTTAGGGGGGTCAAATTATTGGGAGATTTTAAATTATTAAACACACATGGAAAAGTGCTCTCACTTCTCAATAGAGGTATTGTTGCACCTAGTGGTCGGAAATGGGAACTGCAACAAAGGTCCACAGAATCCCATTGCGGTAGAAGTCACGCTCTTTTATGTTCACATTTTCAGTGGATGGCGTGCAGCAAACAGAACAGGGTTGCCAAGACCATGTTTTTGGGCAGATTATTCGAATTAAATCTACTACATTTTGCAACAAAAAGGAAATGTAATTGGCTATGTAGGATATGTGGCCATGATGACAACTAGAAATCATTGTATTCTTGTTTAAGGTGATTTTTAACCACTATTTCTTGCAGAATATTTGTACAAGATAATCTTGAGCCACCTTGCAAAAACAGCATGATTAAGATCAGTACCAACATATTTTTATATAACAGGGGACGGAAATGTGTTTTCAAAAGCTTTAGCTTTGTTTGTTGTTCTTTCGGCTGCTCCCAGCAAGGGGCCGCCACAGTGGACTATCCATAAATGCTTGGCATAGATGTTTACACCAGATGCCCTTCCTGATGCGACCCTCCCATTTTATCCGAGCTTAGGACTGGCACTGCCTCCAGTGGCTGTGTTTTGTGCTCTGGCTGGGAATTGAACATGGGTCTTCCGCATGGCAAGTGAAACACCTACCTCCGAGCCACCACTGTGGCCTACAAGTGCATTACCAGTGCCTTTTTGAAAGCTTTAGCTTGCATTTCCTAAAGTAGTTTGTGGGTGATCTTGAGGTATGTTTGGGATCAGTGCCCTGTTGTAGAAGCCAACATCTTTACTCATCAGTTAGATTCATTTTTAGATTTGCTTAGAAGAACCAATGGTGGTCAAGTGTTAGCACAAGGTTAAAAGAGTCATAGATTTTTTTTAATACTCAGTTGAAATGCTTACTGACCATTCTTGATCTGATTAACGAGTCCTAACAAGTCAACAAAGGCCTAACAAATTAATTAGGTTCTGAGATTTTACAACTAGAAGGGTGTCCATGTTTTTGCACATGCTATTATTAAAAATTTATTGGGTTTTTTTAAGCTCATTAAATATAAAGTAACTGGGCATTTGCAGAAAATTTTGTTTTTAAAAATAGCTTGCTGCAAAAATTGTTTAGTGGAATGCAGGGAATAACACAGGCCAAAATGTAACTTTTTTAATGTAATTACACGAGGGCAAACACTGTGTCCTTCTGGTCACATTACCACATTTGTGAGCAATGGTCTGCAGCCAAGTTCCAGAACGATTTGCCTGTGTTCTCAAGAAATCTGTCAAAGCTTTCAGGGCATATTAGTATTTTTGTCACAAGGGTTTTTTGTTGTTGTTGTTACTGAGTGTTACTTTGTGTGTGGGGAGGCTTCTTGCCTACAATGTAGCACTGTTTTGAAGCGTGACCCTCCTACAGTGTTACCTTGGCTTCGTGATGCCTTACATATAAATTTTGGTGTGAGTGTGTATACAGAAGGGCCCAAAAATGTATACACATTTCAACAGTTGTTATCTATGCTCCTTTTTAAAACTCGAATTGAATTATTGCAGCAGTGTGCAGTATTCTGTTTTTTGTCAGTAGTAGCACCATTGTTGATATATATGCATTTTCTACCCTATAGTTTTCATGTTGAAGTGTGTATCCATTTTTGGGGCCTTTTCTGTTTGCGTGTGTGGGCGTGCGTGCGTGCATGTGCGTGTGTATGTGTGTGCATATTTAAATTATATAGGAATCTATACTACTAACCAAAGAGAAAATGAATTTTAAAAAATGTAAAGAATTTAATGATAAGAACAGTAAAGACTATTCTGCTAATTTTAAATCTAGAATAAGGTTGCCTTCCTTCTTTGACATTGTACTGTATTAATTGATTGATTGCAAGAAAACTATAGAATTTCTAACATCATAAAGACGGCAACCTTATTCTAAATGTAAAATTATCTCTTTGGTTAGAAGTATAGCTTCCTACATTACCCACAATGCCACTCAACTCCCATGTTGATAATGTTGCTACTGTAATTTCTGTTGGATTCGGAAAGGCTTGTTGCTGGCAATTTTCAAATTTAGTGCAAGTTCTAATGATGTAATTTCCCATCCCATCACTTTTGCTTGTGAATTGAAAAAGAACATGAATGCAATGCTTGTGTCTTCTAATGAATAGCTACTTTAAATGCATTTTTACTTTTACAGGCCTGAGTGGCCATTGGTACTGTTCATTCATGCAATGCTTTGGACTAAAATACAAGCATCGAAAAAATGGATACAATAGTGGAAGCAAGCAACATTAGCAACAAGTTAGACAGCTAATGCTAGTTATATGGGTGGTCATTAATGTTTATAATAACCTTCTGGTTACCTTTTCAAACATGTCTCTATGTACAAATTTATTTGAACTCATTACAGCTATAAACTAATGTAGAAATCATTAAGAGGCATTACACTGTACTCAATGTGACTGGCCATGTTGATCTGACTCTGTATGAAGGGAAGTACCTTTTAGATGAGAACAGTATACCAAGGTGATGAGTTGAAAAGTTGGGCAATAACCCTCATGCTCATGTAGGACCAGTTGATTTTTTTTTGTGAGCATGCATATGTGGACGAAATCGTGCTCAAAAGAGGAAGTGACATAATTACTATTGGACCACCATATACAAACAAATGTGGCTGCTAAAAGGGTCTATGAAGTAATGCTGAAGTACTGTGTTTGCTCGAAAACATCCACTCATCTCTTCATCTATACACTTTTCTCCATCAGAATTCAAAAGTTTTTTTTATTTTCATACTAACAACACTGTAGATCACTTACTAGCCAAGCCAAGTGTCTGCCTCATACTGCTGCATTGTATTTTCAAATTTGGAGTCCAACAAATGTTGTCTCCATCTTTCCTGTGTTGGATTTCTAATTAATATGTGATTAGTAAAGGTGGGAGAGAAAAGACGCTCTTGTTTTTTGTTTTTTCTGTCTTTACAAGCTGACAGTGAAACCTAACCATTATTACGTATGTTTAAGATCTTTACATTCTTTTTGTCTTGTTAAACCCTCATGAGGCTGCACTAACAACAAACTCCTTGTGATATTGAAACTAACCTATTATAAGAATATGAAAATACACCAACCAACAATCAAATTAGCACCGAAATCACTCAGAACATCACAAATATTTCAATATGGACATATTTAATGTTTTTCAGGGTGGAGTTTACCTTTAAGCATAAACGTCCATTTATGTTTTTACTCAAATGACAGTTTCAGCTGCAAAATTAGATCATATATTTACAGTGCTTTGTATTAAATCAAGTTAGTGACCAAGTCCAGTCACAAGTCATTTATTGTCGTGTATTATTATATAATAAGATTGAATATTGTGTCTGAAGTATAGCTTTAAAAGTTGACGCTTGAATCGCTAGTTAGCATATCAGCTCTGAGTCTCTTCTTCTGAACATGGAGGTGCTGGCGCCATCTGGTGGACCTGGACTATGATGGCGTTAGGCGTCTTTTTCCTTTTCCAAAATTATTTATCTCAGGCTTCCGTGGAAATCCCTTTTATCGAATTGTTAATCAGCCTCACTAACATTATCATCAACATAAAACAGGTGGTTAAACAGGGATCCCGAGGGATTTAATTAACATTTAACTAAAGCAGGAAAGAAGGAAAATTCCGCCGCCACCGGATGGCAGCAAAACAAACTTTTCACATTAAAAACACACACTGGGTTGTGTAGCAACAACTGTTAGGATCGCAGCACAAAAACCAAAGCACACACAACTGATAAACAACGCAAATAGACTCACAAAAAGTTATTATTTAGACGACTCATAATGTGAAACGAATGATGAAAATAACTTTCGCTGTTGTATACAGGTTCATCTTAAAGAATAGCATTATTATTTTTAGTGATGGATATTTTAATAAATTGTGTATTTCTGTCCTATTTAGCCTACTAAGTTAATCAAGTCATATCAACTTGTGATAAAATAAACAGGCTCAAATGATTATTGAAAGATGGGGACATTAAAATTTATGTAATCTTATTTTATGTTTTGGCTCATATTGTTTAAATCTGTGACTTAGATTTTGTTGACATTTCTTAATAATGTGTAGGTGACACTTGGCGGCCTCAATATGCCTTATCAGTGTGCCATATGTGCATCATATCCTCAATCTGCTGCCAAAAGTATTAACTCAAATTAGAGGGTTTTGTTGCTGTTGTTTGTAGAACTACCTGTTGAACATCAATTTATTTTTAATGTGCATATTCCTTTATAGGAATAAAGAAATGGGTTCAGTATAATCACCATACGACCTACTGAATAAATAGTGTTTCCTCCTTACTCCTTCTGTTTTTGAAAATAATATTGTTTTTTCGTGAAATGTACCACTGATACATTGGAAAGCGGAATGTAATTGCACGAATTGCAATATTAATATAATAAACTATTTGGGCGACAGATGGAAGCGTATTCCTCTAAAACACATGGTCCTGGCGTTAAACCTTACAACAAGTCAGTGTAACCTACATTTTTAGTGACATTTGAACCTTAGATAAAGGTTAAAATTTGAAGGCTGTTTTACTAACAGTTCTGGGTTCTTGTATTTATTGCAAATGAGCACAGCACAATGACATTAGCTTTTCATAGCAGGTCTAACTGACGCGTCTTGGGAATTATGAAATTATAAATAAAAAAAATCACAATAAATCACAAAAATATGTCGAATGTCGGAAATAATGTCTCCTTTAAAAAAATGGTACCTGCCCTGTACAAGTAATGTGTTGTTTTCCCTTATATCATGGATTTAAATATCATAAAAGGATTTGATTTCATTATTCGCGGCCAACCAACAGCGTTACAACAAAGTACAAAATGATCTCACGTAGAGAGCAACAATTAAACTACAGACTAATATATTTCCAAACAACAGCAATACAATGCAATACAACTCTGTTGGTCTCTATTAACACTGAACTACTGACTGTCTGGAACTCTGAGTGGTCCCTATCTGACATCTCCTTTTTATAGGAGAAAACAGACTGGGCCTAACCACTTCTCTTCCAACCTAAAGTATTTCCAAGATAAAACAACCTGATTTCATCTAAAAACATCGCACCAAGCATCTAATATTTCTGCCATTTTACATACTGTACATCAACAGGTAATGAGAAACCACGGATGTCTACACAGGTATATACATCATTTAGTTACAGTGGTGTTTCCAACAAATGCAAAGGAAATTATAAACCTGTTACTAAGTTTAAAAGGAATGATAGGCCGCGTAGCTTAGTAGATCTAAATATACAAATAAATGCACGAATAAATAGATAAATAAATAGCCAAAATAAAATATGAATAAATAGATCAATATGAATCGCATTATTATTTGAACTTGTCATGGCAGGAGCCATGCTCTGCGTTACGACTAGTTCCAGTGTCTAACTGTGTGAATAGAAGCTGTAGTAGCCAATGTCCTTGGAG
The DNA here is from genome assembly GCA_030014305.1 of Clarias laeviceps. Taxonomy (NCBI): domain Eukaryota; kingdom Metazoa; phylum Chordata; class Actinopteri; order Siluriformes; family Clariidae; genus Clarias; species Clarias laeviceps. Next base: position 20,505,428 of record JAQMYJ010000036.1, on the reverse strand, counting down.
CAGTTCTTCTCGCACTCCCTGGGCGTCAGCATTTCAGATTTTAACGGAGATGCTGTTTCCGAAACCGGCGTGGCAGATGGAGAGATCCTCCTCCGCTTGGCTTGCTCGAAAATGCCCGAATCGCTCGAGTCGATCGATTTAATTGAGGAGGGCGTCTCTATCCAGCTGGACTCGGACAGGTCCTTGGGTTTGGCGTCGTCGTTTGTGCCAAGCGGGGATCTCTCGGGCGCGGTAGGGTCGCCCTCGTCCAGACCGACCAGGTAACCCGCAGCCGCCGTCCGGGCAGGGACTGAGTTGGTGGGCCAACAGGGGAGCACAGCACCGGATTTACCGCAGTACTGAGGCGGAGTGCGTGCTCCCCACGCCGTCGCCTCGCTGTAGTAACCCAAGGCTCGGTTAGAACAGCCGGCCGCGGGCAGTGGGAGAGTTTTGACTCCGGCGGCCGCGTACGAGAGCAGCGTGGCCGCGTTGCCCGCGAGATCGGCCGCGGCGGCAGCGTCGTACGCCGTGGCGGCGAAGTCCAGTCGGTTGTTGGCCGGGGTGACGAACCAGCGCTGCGGGGAGCCCACCGCGGTCTCGTCGGTTTGCTGCGGCGAAAGCAAGCTGTTGCCGAGCGGGACGCCGCGGTCCGTGCCAGGAGCGCCACCGACGCCAGGGTGAAAGCGGGACTTGGCATACGAGCTGACAAACTGGTCCTGCAGGAAAGAGCCCGGCATGGCGGCGTAGCGCGCACTCGGCATGAGCTGAGAGCGCGGAGACTCACCCGGGGACGGCGTCAAGCGATCAATGTCACAACCTGTGTAGACGCTGGAATAGGAGAGGGTCAAACAAACATAGTTTGAGTATTATGAACTTGATAAAACATCTTAGAGGATCTGCAACCTGCATGAACATTAAACGTCGAGCGTAAAGGCGCAAATAAAATGTACAATTTTTTTTAAGTATATTTGATATATAGCATGAGTTTATTTAAGCATATCTATGAAACTTTACGTTAGCTTATTTGCTAATTAGCCCCTTATTTACAGCTGCCACCTGTTTTATTTAACTCAAATAAAATATTGTAATTGCAAATATTTCCTAATTCATTGTTGTTTTTAAATAGTCCGTAGACGCTTTATTTTCCAGAATATACATTTAGCTTCGGGATTGGATACCTGTAGCCTATAGTTAGCTTCAGAAACGAATTGAACATCCTCTTGAAATACAAAGTAAAATAACACATGCGTGATATTTGACGTGACGCAACATTAAATAAAACTACTAAATAATAATAATAATAATCTTACGTGTCATAATTGTCCCGGAATCCCTTTGCAAATGGATTATGGTCAATTTTTAGCTGTGTAATCTGTGGGGTGAAATACAACAAAAAATGCGATGATAACACCACTATCACAAAGATTTGATGAAAATGCAATGTATTTGCATCACCAGTTACAATTATTATCTGTCATGTCTAATGTTAGCACATCACCCACTTATGCATATGACTATAAGTAAAACATCACTGGTAAATATATTGGTGCTTTTAGGCATGCTGTAATTCTTACGTCTGTATTTTGATAGGCCGTGACGGCGATAAACTGAGTTTCAGGAAAGGTGAAGGTCTGCACGCGACCAGGCTGACTCGTGTCCTCCGTTCCGTCTTCATTCACCTGCACTACGTGAAGCCGTGGCTGGTATTTATGCAGAGACTGAAGCACCACCATCTAAGTCACCCGAAATAAACAACAGTTAGCTCAGTAGGGTACTGCAACGCCACTTCCAATGCCAATTCGTATATTAGATTAGGCTACATTAACTGTATGGCTGCAATTCGATAAAATATCGAAGCTGTTAAAAATATGTCGAACGATGGTTAAATATTACAGAAATTGTTTTTTAATCTCCCACAGTGATCAAATGTTTAAAAGAATTTCATATTCTCCACTTTGTGCTTGTTTTATTTCCATTTTAAAAAATGATCTGTCCTTGTCATATTTATTGACTAACCTGTCCAGTGTTGTTCGAAGCTCCTTTGTTGTTCGTTAACTTCAATTTTCCAAACGAAATCTCTTGGCGCATCCAGTGTGCGCCCGTGTTGGGAGAATCTGGGTGCATGTACACTCTGTTTCCTACGCATATCATATAAATATGGGTAAGAAGCTATATTAAAAAATATATATATAAGTTCTTATATTATTATTATTATTATTATTATTATTCGTTAAATACGTCACTAAGGAACATATGGTGTGTTGTTGAAAGTTGAAATGGCAACAAAAATATCTTTCCACAGTTAATTCGCATTTTTGCATACCTGTCACATTGGTGTCCGCTTTGCCGCACGGAACCCATTTCCCTCCCTGAAAGCGCCAGTGGTTCGCATCCGCCAGAATCACATCAACAAAAATGTTGTAGTGAGCTGTCGGGTCCAAGCCGGATATATTAAAACTTAAAAACGGGAACATTCGTCTAAAGATGGAGAAAATGTATATTAAATTAAATGCTGCAAAGATTTGTCGTTACATGAAATTCAACATTATAATTATATAATATATTAAAAGGCATAATGAAAAAGAATAATCATAGAAATGATAGTAATAATTGAAAATGAAATATAATTTTAAAAAGGTAATAAATTCAAACTGAATTTAGGCTAATAAAGTAAAATTAAAATAAAACAAGTGTGCTTTTTTATTTGCATTGAGAAACGGAGAAGCAGGTGTTGTGGTAAATTGTGTATTTATATGAATAATAAATACCTAAGTTAGATACCTTAGAATTGTAAAATTTTTGACTAATTTGCGCTGAGTAATTAGTTTACAACTTTATTTTTACGAATAAAAAAATAAACGAAAGTTTAAAAAATGCCGAATACCTACCGTCCTTGCTTGGTTATAATCATCTCGGTTTGATGTCGATGAAACTTGAGCCATAGCGCCCTGTTGCACAGGTAGATTTGTGCTTTCCCGGGAAGCAGTCCTGCCTGCGCCGAGCTGAACTGGTAGAAAGCGGCACCTTGGTATGCGTGGCCGTACTGCTGAGCGTACGGGTAGCCAGCACTCGGGTAGCCCTGTGGAGAAGTGTTACTCAACAAAGTGTTGTAAGCTCCGTTCGTTATGACAGGATGATGCGCCATATAGCGACTCGGGCTTCCGATGGAAAAGGCCGGGTGCGCTGGTCCGTGCTGGCTGGGGTAGGGGAACATGGCGGCAGGGCTGGCGGAGAGAGGCTGAGTTTGGCTGGACTGTGACAGGAGATACCTTTCTCCAGCAGATCCATCGAAGTTGTGACGAATGTCAGCAACTCCGTCGAGCGCTGGAGAGAGTTTGCCTCTCTGCACGTCTCCCGACGAGTCCTTAGAGTCGGCAAAATTGTCCGCCTCTGACTGATTCGTCATCCCAGCGGAGTTTTTTTTCAGGGGTGAACTTCTCTCCAGGTTGTCACGAGCAGATGTAATAGGATGGCCGTGCAAGGCGAGATCAGAACCTTCTGAGTTTGGGTAGCCACTGCCCACACTCAAACATTTCTTGGAGAGCGCGAGAGCTGGCGAGATGCAGTGCTCTAGCTGCATAGCTCTCTACGACGGCAAGCGGCAATTAACGCGTGCGACGTGAGACCGCAGGCTTAACGCCTCGCGAAGTTAACCCGGGAGAGAGAAAAAAAACGCCTTCCCGCGGTCGGAGCTACTTTGCGCAAGAAAGCAAATCAGCCAGTTGACACTACCTTTGCAATCGAGGGGGCTTTCGCTTTTCATTCCTGCCGCCTGCATCGTTAATGAATCGACTTTTGCTATTGGTTAACACGTGACAGTAATTTAATTAGACAGAACTTAATTAGGATAATCAAGGAGGCCCTTCACGCCACAGTGTATTCGCTTCTTGTGGCCAGTGATGTTTGTACACTGAAACTTGTGAAAACTGGGACTGGTGTAATTTTAGCTACTGAAAAGACAATAGTTTGATACGCCAAAATTATTACAATTACAATATAGTGGTAACAATTATAACCATTTTCAGTGCCAAATATCAATAATTACTGACCATTACCAATGTAATATTTTTACTCCGTACCATTTCAATATATATCAAATATTGTAAGGGATGCTGTTTGATAAATGTCTAAATAGTTACTTGTTAATGTAGTAAAAGTAAACACACCGTGCACGAGTAAAATGAAGATTTCTCATTAAAACAAAGAAATTATCAGGAAATGCGTTTTTGTGATTTGGCGTGAAAAAATATGAATATGTATTTTCTAGTCCGAAAAAAAAATCAATTATTTATCTGAGTGGGCTACTTCAGGTGAGAGTGTACACCATGCGCACTCCAAAACAGGACTCATAGTAATAATACAGGGCAGAACTTAATAATAATAATAATAATAATAATAATAATAATACGCAGCTGTATTATCGTAATCATATTTTTGCATCAACATGCACACGGCAATTTAAAAAGATTAGTTGTAATTTACATTCTTTTTAAATTTCAATAGGATTTTTTTCTTTTAATGTATATGTATAAATAGCTCAAATTCAGTAACTTACATGGAATGACAGAAAAGTAAGTTGTTTTTTAAATTATTCTCTTAAAGAGCGTTTTTTTTATTTATTTTTATTTTATTTTTATTTTTATTCGTGAACCTGATATATACTCATCAGGAAAAAGATTTTGAGAAGTTTTCTTTTTCGAGTTTTCATTCCTCTCAGTGTTCCTGCGTGATGGACGACCCAACTTTGTGCACTCCCTGACTAAGAATAGCATTTTAATTCCCAATAAATTTATGTCACCAGTCTGACAGGGTATACTGCATGGCTCTGCCAGCTACCTCTCATTAACCGCTGTTTATGTCATGAGTGTCCAGATTTCTTTCCTTTCTATTTCCAGCATCAATGAATCAATTTTCTTTTTCCTCCTTCTCAATCTCAGAACATATTCTACAGATCTTCCTATATGTGCGTGTTGATTTTAAGCTTCCAAGTGGTTTGCATTAACGGTTGATCTGCCTGAGCATATCATGTTTTGTGGGGGGGGGGAAACATAGTGTTGTAGCTAATTCATCCTACAGTGAGGATGGAACTTGGACTAGAGGGAAATAGCTCCTGGTCGATTAGAATCCAAATTTTTAACCCGGAATGCGTGCGCGTTTATGAGTGTAAAACAGCCCGGGTGAGTGTGAGCGCGGGGATGCGCGGCGAGGTGAGCGGACCTGCACTTCTAATGAACAGGCTTTTCGTTTCCGAGGCTAACAAGAAGGGTCATTAGAAAGGGGCAACTGGGTCCAGCAATCTATTCTCCAGGAACATGCAAGCACAGGCTTGTCTGCATGCGCCTAACCAGCTGAACGAGCGGCTATCTTCTCCTCATTATTCCTCTCTCTCTCTCTCTCTCTCTCTCGCTCCGATTCTCTCTCTCTCTCTCTCTCTCTCTCTCTATCTCTCTGTCTGTCTTGTCCGATCTTTAATAAGCTTTTAACCAGACTTAGGCCTCATCGCTGCAGGCCTTATTGTTGACTCACCCAGCATGCATGTCTTGCTTTAAAGAAGTTGTTTTTCTTCCGACCTGTTATTCACCTCCCCTTCTTTTGTTGTGCATTAGACACCCCCTCACACCCTCCCCTTTCCTATCTTGTACTTTGCACTTATTAGCTCAGCCAGTGGCCGTAACCGCAGAGAAAGGGCCTGGAGGGGGATTATCAATGCCAGGGCCAGTACTGTGTCCCTCAGGGCGTCATTGTGTAGAACACACAGCTTTTGCATCCTCAGGTGGGCATAAACACACGCCACTGACCCACGCACACAGGTGATGTGTTTCTCTGCCGCATGCACATTACTCTAATTTGTTTGAGCAGTGCATTGTGCTTTTAATTATATGTATGCCATATCTACACCTTTCGCAATCTGAGTATTGTCCTAATTGTAATTAGTAACGTATTAGTTGCAGCCACAAGATTCAGCATTTATTTTCTTATTCCTTCCATAAGACTCAAGTAAGGCAAATTCATTTGAATGGGCTATGATATATGCGGGTGCGGGAAGTTTTTTTCAAACGGCCACTGGCTACTGTATTGTAACGAGGTTCTAATCTAATAACTATAATGTCAATGCATCCAACATGGAGATTTAAATGAAACCTCAGTTTTTCATTGATATTCAAAGAACCTCTGATGTGTCATCACTGTGAACAGCTTGAGTAAGTGACCTCAGGCAGAGAGGTGTTTGCTTTTGGTTCACCTCCTGGAGCCATCATGTTGGCATTGATCAGTCGTAAGATGCCAATAACCTGCTATATGAACAAGCCAAATGTCAGATCTGCTTATCAGCCTTGCAGAACGAGACATGTCCACTAAACCTCTCCACATCTGCCTGTGGCACAGTGCCAGCAGCCTTCCTGAGCCACTTTACTTAACTATGCTTAAATAACTAAGCTAAGAAGGTCACATTAGCACTTTATTACCAATCAAATAGCAGACATTGGCAGTTAGATAAAACAAAACCAGGTGGCTTTGTTTCAAACTCTTGTAGTAAAGAAAAAATTGTCACCCAGGTCTAATCTAATCACTGTCAGTAGTAGAAAGAGGAGGCTGCTGTAAGTGAGCACCAGCCCAGGGACTTTACCTAATGCCCGCTCTGTCACATCAATGATGGGATCGCCGCACATCGAATGACAACAAAATTATAGCCAGGCTGGATATGGGGACAGAGGAGGCTGCCCCAGTCACAAACGATTGCTTTCTGTGAGCATGAAAGAGAGACTGTACAGAGTAAACACAGTACTGACTGGACAGAGATGAAAAGAGAGTGAGAGCTCAAGGTTATTTGTGATTCATGGCAGGTAGTGGCTTATATTACAGTGTTAATAAAAATTTAATGGGAATGCATTTAAGATGGACCTTAAGTTATTTATAAGTTGTTTGCTGAATGCAATATTAAAATACATACAAAAAAAACAAAACAAAAATATATAAGAAAGTCCTATTTAAAAATATTTCTCACTTCTACACTGCCAGATTTCTCCCAGCTTGGCTAATTATCTCATTAATAGTGGTTCTTCATTGTTTGCTATTAACATGTATTCTGACCGCTGTGGTGTCCTTTGGCTGGGTCAAGGCCTGTCACAAGGCATCAGGCAGTTATTTGGAAAAAGGAGATGGGAGGTGGCCTGGCGTGGGCTGTGCGGACAGTTGTGGCTTTTAAAGCCTTATTAGCCTGAGTGGATCAGAGCCAGACCTGCATCATCCCCTGAGACACACTCCTACACCGCTCATTATTGATGTCCTTTTAGGTCCTCTGCTCAGGTGTCACTCATGTCAGAGCTGCCTTAGTTTGGTATACGAGCCAGATTTACACTCTCTCTCTCTCTCTCTCTCTCTCTCTCTCTCTCTGTCTGTCTAAGGCATGAACGTAGTGAAAGGCTCCTGACTGTTTAACCCTGACTGCAGACTTTCTTTGCTGATTCGATGTAAAATTGAAGCATATTAAAATTGAGAATCAAGTAATTTATATGTAATAATTTGATTTCTTTCTAAGGTTACACTCTTAGAAAGTTCTGATGTTCAGAAAAACAACACTAATGACCAAGCTCACTAACAAAATAATTTTAAAAGACATGACTCAAGTGTATTCATTATAGAATATTATAAACAATCAACATATTTTCTTTCACTGAAAGTGATATTATTATTTGTTTTGTTTTTTGTATAACTTGACAAATTCTGTTTGCTTAGTTAAACAAAAGATTAATACAACTGAATCATTTAAATCGTCCAAAAATCTAACCAATCCTTTCTTTTACTGGACAGAACCACTTGCTATTACATTGGAAAATTACAACAACGGTTTCATCTTGAGACCAGCTGGGATTTGGAAAATAGAGGGCCAACAACAGAGATGAAACATTCAGTCATTCTCATATTTTAATAAACCAGGCTTCTCTAAATTAAGAACATTCCACAGTGCCAATGATATACTGGCATACATTCATCAAGTCCTGATTCTCAAAGGAAACCCGCTAAAAGGCAGTACAATTTGTGTGCAGGCAGTAGAGTCCATAAGTATCACTGGAGAGTAATGCAATATTTGCTGATTTTTCTCTGTACACCAATAAATTGGAATTTTAAATGAAACAATGACTATGTGTTGCAATTGCAAAAGCTTGAATTCCTGGGTCTTTACATCTACACTATACTGAATAAATTATGTGATCATGCTGCATAATCTGAAATGATGATTAGTTGTAAGAGCCTTTCATTGTATCAGAGTTTTGATAAAACAAACAAGTCACTGAGCAAGGCTAATATGTCTCACTGTGTGTAAAATCTCTGTTGTAAAATAGGCTGCTGAAATAGTTTGGTATATTATGCATTGCAAAGATTTGTTTAGTACAACAGTAATATAATGGCAACAAAGAATAACCAGTAAATGGTGCTTTACTCACCAGCACTGTAGGTTTGCCATGTGTGGATTTCAGATATTTGTATTTATGGTTCTCAAATCTTGAATCTTTTATTCAAATCTTGAATAAAATCTTAAGAAAAAAATCTAAAAAAAAATAAAAAAAAAAACATTTTAAAATGCAGGTTAATAAGTGACATGGAATTTTGGGTTATACTAGGTCAAATGCTCCAAATCGAGACATGTACAGTATGGGTACTTCTCATCTACTCCTACTGCTTCAAGCATGAAAATCTGTCAGTATTAACAAAGGCTTAGTTTTGATTGACTGTACCTGAGCACATACATATTAGCATTCATTGCATGAGATGAGTGTCATAGACATGCAGAATATACAATAATTAGCATTTCAGAATAGTGGAGATATTGATCCATTTTCTTAATGAGCACCATTTGACTAAAGTCAGTCTATGGAGTAAGTGAACTGGACTCATTAACTGCAAAACAACAGTAATGAGGACAGTGGCAGAAGTAGACAGCATACCGTTTGCCAAAGCCTCATCATACTGACAATATCTTAAGATTAAAAATAACAAACTAGGCTGGTTTATAGCCAATGTCCCTTATCTTGGATTAAAATAACACTGGTACAGTCAGTTAGCCTAAAGTTCAAGTACACATCATTGTTGAAATCTTTGCCCAATGAACATAACAAGCAAACTGGATTTCAACCAGATCTTTTGTTAATTATTTTAAAAAGGGCTAAAATTACAGTACATTAACTCTTTAATTAACTGTCCTGATTTACAGGATAGTTAATCAATGTAATTTATACTTTGCCTTGTTGGTTTACATAAGGTACTGTGTTTTACATGCAGCTATCAATTAGGGCAGATATATGTTATGGTCAAGGGTCTCGTGTATCTAAATATTTAACAATATATTTGAAGGTTTAAATGAAGTGAGTAGCACTTGTTTATGTCTTATAGTGTGCACATCATCATTTAACAAATTTCAGATGAATAAGAATTATGTTGATTTAGTCAATTTTAATTACAACAATATTAAACCATGCTATTTTTTTTTTTTTCACTGTATATTTGTTTATTTATTTTTCTGTGAACACATGTATCACTCCAAACCTGATTTGTCATTGAACTAGTATTTTTCTTTTTCGTGGAGACACATGTTCCCTGAGAAACTGTGTCAATACTAATGAAATGAGTTCAGTTTTTTGCAGCATGATCTGTCTACACTAACTATGAAAATCTAGAACTTTTAAGTTTTCAATGTTGGATTTCTTAAGGATGTGACAACAAACATCACTGTAAATTTGTGAGTGAAAAATAGTTTTTTTCTTTTTAAATGCTTAAAGTCAAATATGTCTATTATCCCTTATGCTTAAGATCCTTTGATTTTTCCCTTATTAAACATCCATTCACTGCACTAGCAATGTCCACCGGTGATGTCAGAGAAACCCTGACTTCTCACAGAAATAATGAAAATTACAGCACCAGAGAACAAATTACATGACAATACATTTAATATGAACATATGGATTAAAGTGAAGTTTTCCTTAACCACTATACTATTATTTCTGCACTCAATTTCAACAAAGATATTCACAGTGACAAGCCTAAAACCCTCAATGTGCTTGAAACTAATGACAACACATAGACATTTTTTCTTAATTGTTGACTACACAAAGTATTTTTGCGCATTGTTGCTCTGAAACATTGCAAGGATATTGTATCAAGTAACAAAGAGGGAAGAAAATGGATAATGTCCCAACTAAAACATCTTTTATCACCAGCTTCAGGCCTGTTAGCGACTCCTTAGTTTGTTGCCAGTCTCTTTAAATATTCAGTGAACTATATGACCCGTGTAGTGCAGCTGGGCTTTGCGACCATTTTGTTCTTTCTGCTGCCATGCACGGTCAGACATCTACAAGTGAAGAATATCAGCCACTGTCCTCTGCAAGCCCCTGGGCATTAAAAATTCAGGTTAACTCTACTTTTTGAGCCATTTCAGATGAAAAGTGCAGAGAAATGAAACTGACTTATGCCAAATGAATATCACTCAATTGCTGTGATTTTGCCTCTAATGTTTGTATGGTTGAAATTATTTATAAAACATCAATTTTGGCTGATGGCATGAAGTGTGCACATTTCCTTTCAGATCCCATGGAGACTTTTGTCATATTTGGTCAGGAGTTAAACAGGATTGTTCAGTTTGAGCATGATCACTTGCTACATGCAGAAAGAGCAGCTTTGATGTGATGTTTTTGAAAAAAATATGTCTTTTTGTCATATCTGACTTGACTCAAAGTCAATAATGATTTCAAAATAGGAGTTACATACAAGTATATACCAATATGCATAGAAGTACATTATACACATAATATGCATAACTGTATTTACACGTAACATTAAATAGCTTATCTGGAAATGTTAATCTCACTCACTCATCTTCTATACTGCTTTATCCTGTATTCAGCGTCATGGGGACCTGGAGCCTATCCCAGAAGGCTTAGGGCACGAGGCAGGGTACACCCTGGACAGGGTGTCAATCCATCACAAGGCACATACACACACTCACACACTTATTCACACACTACGGGCAATTTGGGAAGCAAATTATCCTAAACTGCATATCTGTGGGAGGAAACCGGAGTACCTGGAGGAAACCCACCAAGCACGGGGAGAACATGCAAACTCCATGCACGGAAATGTTAATATTCATCTAAATTTTATTCATAGTTGTAACCACCAAAGGGAGCAGAGAGAGAGAGAGAGAGAGAAAAAAAGAGAGAGACTAAACAATATCAGACTGGTGAGACATCTTGATTTAACTAGCTGAGCGTAGAAGAAGGCCAGAATGCCTGATTCAGTTAAAACGCAACAGCAGGTGAAAGGCCTTAAAGTAAGAACATCTCATCCTGCTAAATATTATGATGTTTAGAGGCTCGCTGTTACTTTTTACACGGTATAAATTTAGCTCGCAGAATAATGACCGAATGAAAGATTACAATTACACCTTCCCACAGCAATCATATGTTTTAACCCTGTGGGACTAGACTTGGATGATCATGCTCGAATAGACTTGTTTTTAAAGGCTTTTGGACACTTGTCTGCATTACATATTCTCTTTAATATAGAAATAATATACTGTGTCCTTGTGCGCAGCTTATAAAAGCAAGCCCTGAGCCAATTTCTGTGAACTGGGTAGTGTGCCTATCTCCTCCTCCCCATGGCAAAGTGAAATGGAATTGCCTCTCACATTCAAAGACAGCTCAGTGAAGGTGATAATAGAGCTACTCCCTGCTGTCTACAGTCAGGAAATAGGAAAGTGGCATATGGGGCCAGGAACCAAACAGAACAGGAACTGCAGCCTGGCAATAGTGTAAAGCAAAGGAAAGGTTAATGATCATTCTTGAATTCTAGTGGGAGAAAGTCGACTTCAAGTCGAAGAGAGTGGGGGGACATCCAAAAAAAAAAAAGACATTTTCAGTGACTTACCTTCTTGGACACCTCAGGTAAACACTTTCTGAAGTAACATGTGCACTCCTGCAAATCACATCAATTTTATAAGAACACAGAAAATTTTCAGACCCAAACTTGGTGTCTAATCATGTTCTTTTGCAACTGTTCTACATGTTACAGCACAATTCCTTATTAACCCTGCAGGTCAGTTATGAATTTAATAGCCTAATAAAATGTCAAAGTTCTTACCTTATATGAGCTAAATCAGTAATATTTTACAGACTTCCATAAACAATATTACTCCATCTACCCAGAAGGAAACACCTTCCCAGGCATGGCCACCTGGCCCTGCTTACAGTCTGCAAGCAAATGCACACCATCCTGGAGCAACGCCATGATGGGAATGAGAGACCAAGCTCACAAACATTGCTCCAAACTGGGCTGACAGACTAGCAGGAGTCAGACGTGGGAGAAAAAAAAGAAAGGGAAAAAAAAAAACAATAGACACGGCTGATAAAACTGGCTCTTTCACCAAGCAAGAGTGCAAGCATAAAAATGAGAGCTGTGCATGTGGCCTGGATGAAGTGCTAACGTTAAGCAAAAGGGCATTAGCAGACGAAGAAACTTGCTTTCAATTTTTTCACCCGGCTACCACACCTTGGCCAAGGCAGTTTGTACCCACTCAGCACTCATGTCTGGCTACCGGGCCTTTAAGTATCAATTAAACTAGCAGTGGGATTAGCCACTTCATCATGAAGCAATTTGCACTGTGTCGCTCCTCCGCTGTGCCTTTGTTCACATTCATTTGGAGTTTTCCTTTTTTTAATCCATGGTCAATGATAAAGGTATTTGAAGAAGCAGATGACAACTGTTGAAGGCCAGAGAGTTTGGTCACTACAGACATAAGAATTTGAGAAGAGTTGTAGAATTGTGTGTGTGTGTGTGTGTGTGTGTGAGAGAGAGAGAGATGCCTGAAATCAACACACATGCACACACACATACACACACACACACACACACTCATGTGAGGATAATTAATGTACAAATAATTATGGCTATGCCTATACCCTATTCTAAACATTATTTTTACCTGGTGAGTTTAAACCTTTAAAACTTTTTTTTTGGGGGTGGTGGGGTGTCACTTTAGTTTTTTTCTCATGGTTACCTGGCAAACATCTCTGAAAGGTAAAAACTGCCCATACTGTATTATTATCCCTCTAAACACACACACACAATTTACATTTGTAATCTTCCTGTTTTCTAAAGGAGACTATTTAAATTACGTATCTCTCTGATTGTCCACTATTTTTAGCTTCATTTTGCCTCCTTTCCTAAATTGTTTCAGCACAAGGCTTTGCTCTCCAGCTTGGGCCAGCTTGCTGCAGCAGATGACGGGTCTGGAAGGCATATGTCACAAAGACAACATCCAGCTCCTGTCTGACAGTGGCATCATCTCACCCTAACAAGTTATCGCTGTAATGCTGAGGTGACATGACAGTGTCTGCACGGGCAGATGGATCAATAACACAGGTGCTGGAAGCCTCTGCCATTGCCATACTCTCCACTATACAGACAATATCACTGAGCTCAGTATAGAACAGCATAGAAAATCTGTTTCCCCATGTAAAATATCACAGCCATTTGGTATCATGATTAGAACGTTGGTATATTAAAACCATGACTTGACTGAATTGCTAAGGGTCCGTGATATATGGGACGTTGTTATCTATTGATATAAGGAATAAGCAAAGCTTTACTGTTTTGAGGTAGAACGACTTTTTGCCTCTTTCTATCATTTTCATGCTCACACAAGTAATCCAATATATTGTTGAAATATTCAGCAGCAATGTTTTATTTGTCCCTTTGGAGTGGTGCTGAGTATGATTTAGTAATGCAGATGGAAGAATATGCCAGTGCACATTTCTGTCCTCTTTCATGCCGTATCAACTCTTTTCTCTATTCGAATTCTCCTTCTCTCGCTGCTACTTTCTCTCTGTCTTATGATAGAAGAACTGACATGTCTGAGATGATACAAAAAATAATCTGCACTTGATAGTCATCCACTGTTTCTGTGTATGCTATGATTCTATAGGGAAAAGCTCCTATATCTAACAGAGGACCCCGTTACCAAATATAGAGCAAACATGATCAAACCATCACCATCATCATCAGACTCATAATATTCACAATAAAATTAGAGATGACACAATTCAGCTTTTCCTGATACAATATTAATATCAGTATGCGCTATCACCAGATACGGATGCTAACATCCACTTAGTGACTGAGAGACCTGTTTATTAGAAACACATAAAACGTCTTTGTCTTTAGTTAAAATTATACAATTTCCTGCCATAAAATATGTTGAACAGATTTTAACCAATCATATACAATGGATAATAATAATAATAATAATAATAATAATAATAATAGTAATATATTTTGCTATTAAAAGCTATTTTGCTATTAAAAGCTATTTTCTGCTCATGTTTTTCAATGCAATGTATGACTTTTAATGACTAAAACTGACGCAACACCCAAGTCCCAGGCTGATGAAATATCTAGCATTGCTAGTGTGCATATCCATGAAGTAGCACACAAAACGTAATGCACATCCATAATGACTTCTGGTGTCTTGCAAGCACAGGAGAAAAAGAAGCTGAATGAAAAACAACAGCAGCCCATGGTGCTCTGGAGGTGCGGGCTCCCTGACTAGCAGATTAGGGTTGTGGGAGCACTTTGCACGTTGTTGTCACAGGCTGGCCGAGGGAGAATTGCGCTTGCTTATCCCCAGACAGATGAGACTGTGAACAAAGCGCACAACCAATTTGTGTTGCACTAAATTAAAAGCTCCAAAAAAACATTAAATGAATTTGTTCCACATCATCAGCACATTTAACATGTAAACACTCTTTTCCCCTTCTTTTTCAAACACTTGATGTGTTGAACTTATCACATCATCACATCACAGCATCATCAATCTATAGTTCCAGATGAATGATTCTCTATCCCTTTCTTGAATATGAGCTCCTTTTCATTTCAGTATATTACTTTCAAAAATAAGTCAGTATGTATAATATATATAAATTTTAAAAAATGGAATAACCATATAAAATACTGTGATGGCCTTTCATCCTATCTAACATGTGTTACCAACTCAGGCCTAGTGTCCATTTGACTGAGGATCCATTCCCACCCTAATTATGATAACGTGATTACTGAAAACAAATGAAAGAATAAAAAAAAGAAAGAATGAATGAATTAATGAATAAATAAAAATGTCCCTGATATCCATCATACTGTACGTACATATACCTATGATATATGATTAGTGTGCTGTAGTCTACCATAAGTAGGAACAAAAATCTTATTTAAAGACAAATAGAAACCCAAACTATGGCTCAGCAGGAGTGTTGGGCATGGAAAAGGGATCCCTGGAGAGCTGCGGAGACCATCAGTAAGGACTAGCATTATGTTCAAGGTGTCATTTTTACAGTCCTACCGATAAGAATACAAAATGTGTCTCACAAAATGTGTTAGAAATCTCTCCTAACACAATAGCTGATAAACAAGAATGATTGGATTCTTTTCTTTGACTCGGGCTAGTCAGAAGGGACAGGTGTTGGATCCCGGCTAAAACTGAATGGGGTTTATATTGCGGATTAATTTTAAAAAGACTCTTTTACGAAGAGCCTGGGCACTAATGAAGCTGTCTACCCACTAGCCGAGGTGTCAGTCTTCCTCTCCTCCTGCCAGAGCAGACCCACTCTCTCGTTCCACCACGGCCAGATGGTTTCTTCACACTGCATAAATAAATGGACGCGGGGGTGTGGACCTCTATAGCACAGATCACATTCTTACGGCATATACAGGACAGAGAGCTAGATAGGGAGAGAAAGAGTGGAAGAGAATAAGTGTGAGAGAAAGAGAGAGCGAGAGAGAGAGAGAGAATGATGTTAACAATAATAATCCTGTATAGTAGTATGAAAGGTCCACACCAAGGCCACTGATGCTTTGACTGTGTTTAGAGTAGCTCTGTGGACAGAGTATTAAATGAAGGCCTGTCTGCTCTTCACTGTACACAGATCACACCTTAAAGTGTTATCTTCCTAGAACTCTTCCACAGATTTGTTAACATCATTAGATAGATTGCCTCACCTTTGCCAGCAGTGTGAACCACTATCAGTTATGCCACCGACCTTTGATTATTATACTCCATTAGAATACCTGCTAATGAATTGTGAAACATGGTGTTATAGTGCAAATATAGGTTCAGTATTACTATTCGCTGCCTCTTCACAGTGGTGTGCACATGATTTTATTTAATTACGAGCCAGTTTACCAGCTTTAGGCAAGCGGTTGAAGTGAGGATGTCCGAACAACACATAGAAAAAAGGTGTTTCTAATGCTGCTGCCTGCCTCAGTCATTAGAACCTGGCAGTGGCGCAGCTCCTACCTGTAAATGGACTCAGAGGAAAACAGAAGAAGTGCCCGGTGAGAATTTCACCAGGGGCTTGAAAATTCACACCCATCCAAGGTGTTGTTTAGGCGTCTGATAAACATGTGAGAAAATAATGGGCTGGGAGAGGAGTGGGTGCTTCAACCACAGAGACCAGAGTCAAGATGGAGATTTTAGAATAATTAACATTGTGATCAAGATGATATCAGTCCGCTACTCGTCATTCATTCAATGGGAGCAACAAAGAAAAGCAAGATGGAGAGACACAACATCGAGCTGAGAGCATCTTGGACACAGGAGTTGTAGATCCAATTGAGGCTGTGAGCGGCCATATGGACTGGTGTGAAAATAGAATGCCAGAGTAGAGTAGAAGAAAAAGGAGAGAAAAAAATAATAATAAATACACAGCATTTTAGATATGATCATACTACTGGCCGCCAATTTTTTTTCTTCATCTAGGGTGAAAACAACTAAACGAGTGTTTTACATGATATGTTGCTGTTCGTGCTCTCCTTTTATAACTCCTAATTTGTCTTATCACTGTATCATATACTACCATGAATACTATCAAATAAACCGTGACAAAACATGATGCAAGTCTTGGTCCTTATATATCAGCTATATGAGAGGCCCAAACATTGGGAACAGGCAGAGAATGAAAAACAAAGTGCATGTGAGTCTCTCCTCCCATCTCGCCTGCTGCCTGATGTTCAGAGCCTGCCTGTTATCGGAGGTGTTAATTGGCAAATTCAGTACAAGTCAAGAGCATGTTCCCCGTCGTCCTCGCCCAGCTAGGCTAGGTCATTAAGCTGAGAATGGATTCTCTCATGCTGCCTTAACCCTTGCAGTGCACCATGGTGTTTTTTCCCCTTCATCTTCTTGCATCCCTCCTTCCAGCAGCTGCACTGAAATGTCTCTTATGGACACAGTCCACTCAAGTGAGTTCAGAGCTATAAAATTATGCTATAACTGCTGCCATTGAGCATTTGGGAGTTAATATGGTTAAGTATTATGTACAAAACAATGACAGAATCAGTATTCCTGAACAAACTAACCAGAAGGTCCACTCCAACCATTGAATCTAACATATTCAACTTTGTCAGTTTCATTTGGGAAAGATTAGTGAAAGCATCGTGTTTTTGTCAGCTCCATTATAATCAAACATACCTTTATTTACAAATATGTTTGATACCTATAAAAATTATTTATTTATAAAGGTATCAAACATATAAATCAATGAGCCTAGAAGTTTACTTCTGTAAATACGCAGTCATGATTGTTCAGTGAGAATGACACCAATAGGCTGCATGTTGCAATGTGCAGTTTTACAGTCTCTAGGCCTGGGCATTTCAGAAGCCTTGTTTCCTTTCTCTAGTTCCCCAGTAAAGGCAGCATCCTCTAGGGTTCTGGGTGCGATCTCACCAATGCCTCTGTCATCACTTGCTGTGACTGCCAAATCTGTGCTCCAGAAACGAGGGCTCGCAAACCAGCACCGAAACAAACACACAATGCAGGCAGGGCTGCTTAGAGACTTACAGAAGGCAGCCTTAACAACAGCACATTTCCGCTGAACACAAGGAAGAATCACAATACAGCTGAACCAAGAGGGAACAAAGCCTTTTGGATAACTTTCAAAATCAGTGGTGGCTCCTCTCTCTCTCTTCTCACTTGCACCCTTACATTTTGTTTGCATCCTGAATGTTAGCAGGCCAGACACCCAAATATGTTTCTCCAAAAACCCGTTGATCATTGACATGACTCTGATGTGAAGATATGGAGAGATTGATATCCAGTTGTCAAGAACAGTTTTTTTTTTTTTATCTAATGTTTTTATGGTTACAGATGCACGAAACAATATTGCATGTGGTTCTATGTATAAAAAGTGAAGTGTATACACACACACACACACACACACACACACACTTTTATATATAATATGTATACACATTTTTTATATATAATATATATATATATATATAGAGAGAGAGAGAGAAAGAGAGAGAGAGAGAGAGATAGGCTTTACATAATCTTTATAATTATTAGATCAATATATTAGTATAATATATATTATACTATATATTATTATTATATTAATATATTACATAGTTATTGAATTAATTCACTAATAAAAGTGGTTGCATTATTCCCATCCTATAAATATAAAATCTCAGTACAAAAACATTGAAAAATACCACATGGAAGCCACATTACAAGCATTTTAAAATATAATGCAGGAAATATCCTTCGTCCCATTAAACTTTGTCAGTGGTAATGATGAGGCTGCCTCTAACTTCCTGCTAATTAACACTTCATGCTAATTCTACAACCGCTTTCTTTTTTTCACCCAAACTGCTAGTTGGCAATACACTGGGAGCACTGCAGTCAGTGTGCTGCACTCAGCTTGTTGTTCTCTGGCTACTTTGAGGAAGATCATAGACTGAGAGTTATCATGCCAATATCATCAGGGAAAAATCTTCAAAGGTCTTCTTGCTGAATGAACTAGTCCATGGCCTTATGTCCAGAACTGGAAATAATTATGCACTGAGTTACTGATCTTGTAATTATGTGTCTGTCAAAAAAGAGGGAAATCTTAAAATATATTTTAAAAAAGAAATGTGAAAAAAAACTTACATAGACATCATACATTATTAATAAAACTATAAGGATTCAGATTTTATTACTAGGGAATTAGTTTGTTCTGTGATTCTCCATGTCCTATGGAGTATAAATTATTGTATTAACCTTAATGATGATTACGGTGTGTAGTTGGCTACAGTTAGGTAGATTACTATATGAAATACTATGGTAGTATGAAAATAATAATTAGAGCAGAGGACACTGAATACTATTTATAAAAAAAAAAAAGTCACAAATATCATCCTCATCCTCATCCTCAGTTTTAAATAAGTGTGTCAGGTAGAATCCTGCTCCTTCAATTTTTTCATTTTGATGTTCTATGGGCAACAATTTATTATATACACATTGCACGTATAGTTTCTAGTTTCCGGCAGACTAATCTGATTTAGAAACTGGGTAATGAATAATCTCTTAGACTAAATGTTTTTATTCTTAGGCTGGAGAAAATGACAAATTGCATTCAGCGGACACGTGGATAAGAAATGTTTTACAGATAAATACGCCAAGCAATCTAGCTCATTCAGGAAAATGAGCCTGGAAAAAAAGAAAGAAGACCTAACCAATTACGCGTATAATTTGATTACCTCTACATTTGTTGCAATCTGCATGAGAATTAAAACTTTCCCCTGGTGTAATATTAAAATGCATTTCTCAAACTTTTCACATGGATTTACTATGATTTTTTTTATTCATCATTTATAATAATAATAATAATAATAATAATAAGTCTCAGTAGCAGAACTGGCACAAAAAAACGAACCCGTAAACTGAACCGGGTGAATCCAGCAGACCTGAGCAGACATAAGGTGGCATTAATTGCAGGAAAATTACGCACAAATGAAACAGCAACAGATGTTTCAATTCATTCTAATTTCATGACACTATACGAGGGTTGATTTTCGCATTTAGTGTAAGATGATTATAAACAGCACCTTCGATTTTAATTTAACGCGAAATCTATTGCCTGGCTCGGCAGCCCGACGGTGATGATTTGGACGAGGATTTCTAGTCTATTCAAGTCTAGTGTGTTGAAACACGAAACACAACTTCACACGTGAAGCTGTTGTTCACTTTCCACGTCGGAGATCACTTTGTAGAATCTAAATGAGTGTTTAAATTTAGCAGGCTATAGGACGGAGCTCTGACAGCCTCTATACGAGCAATAAAGAACTCCATGCGCTGCCTGAAGGAACCTTTTTGGCTCAATTCACTGCGTCGGAGGAACTCGTGCCAGCATAAATATGCCATCTTCTTTTCTCTCTCTCTCTCTCTTTTCCCCCTCGCGTTGGAGGTGACTCCGCTCCCCTGAAGCTGGAGACTTTACTATTTTTCCGTGAACCGAGCTGTGTGGCTGATTAACATGCGCTAATAATGGCGGCCCGGCTCCTGCTCCATTGTTCTAACACCTCCCCTCTCCTCCGCACCAATCTGTCACCGCTCCGCCGCGCCGCGCTGCTCTCCACAAATGAGATGGATAATTACTTGCCCCTCACGAACGCCTCACTCTTCTCACCCCTGATTGCTTTCACCTTTTTTTGCTCCTGGCAATTTTGACACCTCGTAATCAGCCTGCTGCTTCTCCCCTTTCGATCCGGACCCATCCTTGTCCTCACTCTCGGCCCTTTTCATAGGCTACTCTAAGACTTTTCATCCCCAAACACTACGGATAGATGGAGCACATCCTGGCCTTAGCCTAAATCCTAATGCTGTTCTGACGCATGAGTGAAAGGTTTCAACCTATCAAACTCACAATGGTCTTTTTTTATATTAGTAAGCGTCCATCAGGAAAAAAAATGAAATGAGTGGACATACAAGGAGAAAGAAAAAAACACATGGGCCCCGTAACTGTCAGTACAGCTTCCTTCTTCCAAATAACAAGCATTGACAACATAATTATGTACAAGCATCTGTGCACGGCTCCAGTGAGGGAGAGCGGCGCGCAGGCTGCAGAGCCACACACACACACACACACACTCCGAGTCTTCACACATCCACACACAGGCAGAGAGAGAGAGAGAGAGTCATTAGGGAGAAGAGAGATAGCGTGTTTGCTATATTTCCAGAATAAATTCTCTCTTCATTCTCTGTGATCTGCTGTGAGCGATGAGAATTAAAAGCGGCCTGCTGATCCAGTGCGAATCAGCCATTATGCTGAACACATTGTAATATCGCAAAATGTGATGTTCAGCTTTGTAAATAGCAGTCATCTGACGGCGCTCGGCTGCTCGCTGTTTCACAATAATGCGTGTTCTTGGGAAGGGGGAGTGTTGGGATGAAGAGTACAAATGTTAAACATTAAAGCTGCTGTGTCTCTCTCTGTTCTGAGGTGCATATCCTGAGGATTTGCTTAAGGTTTACATTTGTACGGTGCTTGGTTCTATTGCCACTCATAAATTCACAATTCCATCCACAAAAAAAAACTGAAAGAAACACCATAATATTTAGATTCCTGTCCGTAAGAGTGTGTTAGATGCCTCTGGAATGCTGAAATAACTCCTGCTCTGAAACTGAGAACTGGGAGTTAAGATGATGGGAAGCATTATAGTCGTTTTAGTCGGAAACAACTATAATTAGATACGGTTAATACAGGTAAAAATAAAAAATAAAATCAAGATTGAATATCAAACACAGAGACAACACAAGAAGGGAAACGGTGCAAACAAGGAAGTGTGAACTAAGAAATCCCACTATATAAACTACTGTCAGAAAAACAGAGAACTAGGGAATAGATGAAAGAGGAAATGGTCGGGAGTCTACCTTAATACAAACAGAAATCTTTTTATAAATCACACTGTTCCCATACATCAAATTTATGTAAAATGAATTAAAATAACTGCTCAGATATCGTTCTAAATGGACAGTGATGGGTCACTGTTATTACTGTTAACTTGTTCATTAATTTGTACACTAAAAACCACTGAAGTGCAGCTCCTTACTCAAACCAAAACGAACTGTGCTGAATCAATAAAAAAAAAAAATCCAGTTTGCAGTCTTCACACCAGCTCATCTACCCAGCACAAGTGTTAGCAGGCAGTAATCCTGGGGCCTGCAAGGTCCTCACTGCACACGCATGTGTTTCAGTACACATATTTTCCCTATTTCCTTAGCACATCATCACATGAGCTGGTGAAAATTATTACATTTGTTTGCGAAGCTGCTAATGATCTACTCCCACAGTCCAATGCTGCAGAAAGGTGACAGACTAAAACATTCCATTAGAACATACATCTACTCTCACTCATGCATTACTGTACTTATCGATGTGATGCACTTAGTGGGGAAAATGCAGGTTATGAACAGGAAGTGCAGTCTTTGATTTTAAAGCAGCGCTTATCCACACGATCGACAGTCTGTAAATAGTGACAGCCTTACCACACTGCTTAAGCAATGAGGAAATAATGTGTCATTTGGTGAATGACAGTGTCCTTTAAATAAATAAATAAATAAATAAATAGCTAATAGCAATCAGGACTCTAAACATCACACTATCAATACTAGGATAATTGTGCATATAATTGCTCAGCAAGTCAGCCACAGATATTCTGTGTAATAACAAAGTTTTAATTAACCTGCAATACCTGTGCAAAACGGCTCTCAGAGACCATATGGCGTTGTAATATCGAAATAATTATCCAACAATCATTTCTCATATTGAATGAAATCTGCCTTACAGCTGGTTTAATTAAAATCAAGAAATTAAATTAAGAGTTATTTTGACCTAGAAAGAAAAACAAGCTGACCACAAGCTTTTAAGTGAGTTAGATCTGTTTGAGACTTTACATTTAGACAGGGTTAAATTAAATTTCAGTTTCACTCCTGTAAGACCCTTTAAAGGAACTTTTAATAGACATGGTGTCAACCCTGACAGTAAAAATATTCAGTTACGCTACATATGTATACCTAAACAAGCTAAGAGTCAGAGTAAAAATCTTTAAACCATATGACTACACTTCAGACACGCGTCTTATAAAATGGAAGCGTTTCTTTATTACACAGACACACAGACAACACACTCAAAAGTCCCACACATCAAAAACAGACTGATTAATTAAGTTGTTAATACCACAAAATGTACCGTTCAAGTTCTTACAACTTAAATAAATGAGCATGGAGACCTCCCCTCCCACCACGCTCTGAATAAAAAGCCGCTGTGGCCGCCATGTGCCGAGCTCATTGTGCATAGAGGACAGCCAACAAAGCCATGAATAAGACAGGATATCAGCTAGTAGGCAGCTCCTGAGTCTGGTTCTGTCAATCATCTGCTTTGTCCTGGAAGTGTGAATTGAGGTGGCTGTACATGAGGGTACTGGGAACAGTAGCCTTGCAAAAAGTACAGTGAGCAGACCCCATGCTTGATTCTTCCGATGCAATATCAGGGATTAGACCAGGGCTCCACAGAGGCTGCTCAAAAAGAGAGACACCACTTAATACACCAGGTCAGTGTTTAATGCAATATACACGCACTGTGTTGTAGAATGAAAGTGAAAAGATAATGTATAAACGTGAAACACGACAAATGTTGCTGATTTTTAAACCTCCTAAATAACTTTATATAATGTTGTAAACATGGACAGTTAAAAAAACAACAACAACAACAACAACACTACTCCTGTGTTCCAGCATATTAGGACCTAGAGGAAAGCCAGCTTTCTTCTAACACTCCTTGTTTTGCACAAACTTGCAGGTACACTTTGTTAAAATTATTTAATGATTACATGAATTAAGCAATGGTTTTAAACCTCTTAACTTCATTATTCATTACTTATGTATTATTAGAAATCATATTTTTCAATACATATTCAGCATCTATTCAGTATTATTAAAACTACTAGGAAGGTAGCTAGGTCTATAATGTTTCAGAGTTTGGGTGATTTAAAAGGAATAAAACACAACGAGGTGTGCCGTTATAGAAACACAATTAACGATGGTGTGGTGTGATGTGTAGTGAAGGACTATTACCACCATAAACTCTTTTCCTGCAACATCATGTCTTGAACTGTTTTATTCCTTTTACTCCACAACAATGTGTCAACACTAGTAAGTTTTTTTTATTAATGTATCAACCATCATCCTGTTTATCCATTTATACTTAACTGTAATGAAACAAATGCTTCCTCAAAGTAAACATCACCACATCAGCAATTACACACTTTTTTTCAAACCATTTATGTGCAGCATCTGCCATTTAAGTCCCTGTGTACTGTATTCTGTTACTACAGAAAAAAATAACACATTAGATTAAGCGCATTAATACTAGGGCATTCAAGTCAAACCGTTACTTGTGATGAAATTCTCTCGAATGAATGAAGTCGTAAAACCAATTGACATTAACAGAAGACTTCAAGCACAGTACAGTGATTAGGCTCTTAGCTGCAGTAAAAACCTTGAATGGTGCAAATGTTTTAAAGAAGGCCGTACGTCTGTGAATGATGATCTCGGCCGAGGTGGCTCAGAGCCCACTGCAGTCGTTCCCATGATCATTCAGTCAGTGGAACGCCTGATCCTTGAAAATCGGACAACTTGTCGTCAACTTGGGGAAGAGTCCCATCTGTCTGTGGGAACTGTACAACACAATCATTCACAAACACCACATTGTACATTACAGGAACTCGGCTGGGAGTAACTGCCACATCCCCTGTACAGTTCTAACCTTGCTCCAAGCTCTTTTCACATGTTTGGGACATTAAAGGAGTTCCTGGGAGGCCAGAGTCATACGGAGAAAACTTTCGACCTTGATGGTATCCAAGCGCCACTGAAACATTGGCATAAGTGCATTAGTGTAGTAGAGGATTATATTTAGAAATAACGGTAGTTTCTAACTCGCATAACTGTGTTGTCTTATTATTTCCTAGTTTGACTTGAATGCCCCTCGTACAAACCTGAAGTACAATCAGAGTTGCTATTATAGATCAACACCTTCTGACCAATCAGAATCATGAATTCAACAGCCCTGAGGTACAATAAATACAGTTTGCTGTCATGATAGACCATAATCCATAACAGAAGGTCAAAGCAGTTATCATGACATGATGTATAAATAATGGGCACGATAAATCATAGAATAGATTTAAAATGAATTTTTAACTCCAATGCAGACTCTAATGTAATTCTGCACAACAGAAATGTCAATTGTACATCAGTGCTTCGTTAAAGCATCCTAACCCATGCTCTGGGTGATAATTTGCCATACTAAAAAAATCCTGAGAAAACATACAATGGTAACGTGAAGCATAATCTTATACTGTTAATACTGATCAGCAATACTGCAATCTAAAACCAATTAATATACACCAACCATTTTGAAGATTGAAGAGCTGGACTGAAGTGTTAATTTCTGTTACATTTTGACACATTTTTGTGAGCTTAAGTTTTTATCGTGGTTGATATGACAAAAAACAAACATGAAGGGATTTCTACAACACAATATTTATAAGGATATATAGGTTGTACAGGATATATATAGGATATATAGGTCATACCTCCCTGCAGTAACAGTTTAAATTATACTTTATTTACTACCTACAAAATACATGAATTTGTATTTTTACAAAATAAAAGTGAAACAGTTTCTAACTGAATGATATGCATATGAGATAGATACTGTTTTCCAACAGTAATTCTAGGAAACCTGCATCCTTGCAATCACAAGCACAAAAAATGATATGCATCCTTACAGCCCTAGAGTCCTCACGAGCCTTTTACAAAGATTTAAGACCATCTGATTTTGGAATTTATATAATTAGTTTTTGGAATAAAAGTTAATATTCTCTCATGCCATTTACCCCAGCTGTTCCCATCCACTACAAAGGTTTTATGACATACTATGACAAGAATGCAAGATGTTGAATTGATAAAATACAGTTACTGAAACTTGGAATTATATCTGAAATACAGATATATACCAATATCAAACTCAGAGTTTAAAGTTGAGACATTTGTTAAGCAGAATCAGGTAACTGCTTTTCCAAATCAAAACATTACATCTTATTGTAAAGTACTGTAGGATAACATACAAGCTAGCCAGCTAAGTAATGCTAGTAAGCTAGCCGGCAAATTTCCAGGAAGTTTGTATCTGTAATTTTTAAAACCGTAACCAAGCCTGTTTAAATATAACAACCAACATAACATTACATATGTTTTCTAACTATGTTTTGTTTTTATCATATTTTTATCCTGTAATTATTACCATATATTTAGCATGATGGGTTCAAAACACAAGCATGAGCTTATGCAAATTATCTAAATCGGTTTTATACATAGTTCTAAATAATCTCCGTTTTCATCTATGGTCTATTTCTAATACTGACTGACAAAAATATAATACTTGCACTGGTAGCAAATCTTTGTAAGGTATCTATGAATATTTAAAACAATATATGCTTAAATTAGTCATGTTTAAATCAATTAGCAGGTGGTTACCACCAGTCCAGGAATTTTCTTACCACAAAGATCAGGTGTTGCTGCAGGTTTTAACTTAAAACAAATTGGAGCCACACATAGCTGCCTGAAGAAAAATAACCACTGATTAAATAGGTGGAATCAAGTGTTATTTCTGATTGGTTGAAAAGAAAACCTGCAGCCCACCAGCATTTGGAATTTTAAGATATATTTTATATATACTGTATGCACTGAGGTCTAGGAAAACCCGCCAGATGGAGCTTTGTCTGAAATCTTCTAAACATGACAAAATTTTACTTTTCTACCCACAGTATAAACATACACTTTGACACAATAGTTTAAGATAAAATAAATATAGATTTTAACAATATATTTCATATATTTCACTCTTTCAGTTTCAGTGGTTTCCAAATAAAAAAAAATTATGGAACATATTTCAATTCAGTAAACTCTATAGTCTTTAGAGCTATATAGAGCAGAAATGGTCAAAAATGTACAAAGTGATGGGTTATCCCAGAATGCCACACTCAAATATTTAAAGATAATGAATTCTTCTTGTTTTATTATGACTGTATTTAGTTTTCCTGTTGATAAGTAGGCCTACCGTTATTTCTCTGCCCACTCTTTTAGTGTGCAACTATCCAAAGCAGAGTGTTTGGCTCTCACCTGTTGTGGTCCCCGGATTCCTTCGTGTGATGTGGTTGCACACAGCAGGTGTGATGTTGGAGGAGATACAGAGAATGAGGAGAAGGACTCCTCTTCCAGCTCAGTGGAAATGGGCTCTGTAAGGTCTTTCTTGTGCACTGGAAGTGACACACTCCTGTCTGGTGCACTATGCAGAAATTCAAATTCACTATCTGTGGGTGGTGGGAACTTAATATTGTTCATAAAGTCACCATCCTCTGGGCTAGCACCGCGTGACGCTAGTGCACCTGAGGGCAAGACTTCTTCGACCTCTGGCCTTGAAGGGGAGGAGAAGTGCCCTTCAACTTGTTCGCTTGTGTCATCTGTGCACTGGATGGGCATGGAGAACTGTTGCTCTGCTGACACATACAGAAAAATACATAACACTGTTAAAAGTAAACAGATAAATAATAAGTAAACTTATTTAGCTTTTGTGTAAACGTAAAAATTAAACATTAAAGACAAAAAAACTTTTATTAAACATGAGGATTGGAGGATTGATTGAGCACTTATTCCTTACTATTTAAATAGAAAATAACCAAATGCCATGCTCAAATGAATAACAGCAAAAAAAAAGAAGGGACAAATTGCTATTCCAAAATATATAAGCGCTATGCAGAAAATTTACTTGATTTATTTATCACATATGCATTTTGTACATAGTGTTTGGTCTCTAAAGGTGAGTTTTGAAAATTTTAAAATCTCTATAGTTGTCCATTGTTAATACAAAGCCAGAAAAAAAATCCTGAGTAATCATGCATATCATACATATTTTGCTACCACTTAAACACAAATGAACTCAATCCTGAATTGTACTTGTATGATAATCCAAGGATCAGCGCTGATCCAGTGTTGACATTCTCTCAGGATGCGACTTTAACATTACACAGTTTTTTATTAAGATGTCCTCTGAGGGCTCTGATCTTCATGCAATACCCAACAAGCATGAAGCCATGGCAATATAGCCACATAGTCTGCAATATTGTAAATGTAATACAGTAAAGAGAATGACAACTCATCATTGTAAACTAAGTTATTATATATTTTAATCAGAGTTTTTAGCCTTTCTGTCAGGTCACATGAATGAAATGACTATATCTGTGAATAATGTTACTGAAAAATCTAATACAAATTCTAGTAAAATGTGGTCTGTGAGAAAGTCAAACAATTAACCAAAACCTTATTATATATATTTAAATAATAAAGCTGATATTTAAAAATAAGCTGTACTTTTTTTTTCATAAAAGTCATCTTTACTAAGGGTGTACATGCATTGACCGATCGATTAATTGAGTGATTGATTTATTGATTGAATTAAAGGTGTTCCGGGCTACTCCTGAATAAGAACAATATTTCAATCTATGGTTCTATCTATGTTCTGCATGGATAAGCACATCAATATCAATCATGGGCTTGTAATTGTGTACGTATGAAGTGTTAATTGTTGTGTCTGTTTTAATGCAGGGCAAGGATGCAGCAGCAGCAACACTGGACCTGCTTGCCTCTTCTCCAGGTGCTACCATCTTTAATTGCATTCTGGATAATTCATAATACAGCAACTAATATCTTGTTTTGACATTTCTAAAGTAATTGTTAACTCTACAATTTCTCTCCTCATAATTTAATTAGAGGAAAACCTGTATACTTGGGTTAAAGAAGAACAATAATCATTTAATGAAGACATTTGCCCTACATTTTTAAATTAGAAAGTAAAAATGGTAAATAATGTTACCACTGGCAGCATCACTTCCTTTGTGTATTCTTTTCAGGTGATCTTTCTGCCGTTTTGCAAGAGTCTGAATCCTCTGGAAAGTCCCCTGGATTTCCTGAAGCGTGTCTAGAACATCCTCACTAACAGCCAAAAAAGAGACTGAGCTTGAGCACACTGCATATTTGTACAGTATAAAACAAAATAAATACTTTTTAAAACACTGAAAACTACAAGAAGGACAACTAAATCTAATGTCATTTAATTCTACTTGTAAGACTTGCTAAAATGGTAAGAATAACAAAAAAAAATATTTGCTGGGACAAATAATTTATCAGAGTCAAATCCTTGACAGACCCTGAAACTGCACATGTAAAAAAAGCAGTATATCTGAGACATCATATACACACACACACATTTTATATATATATATATATATATATATATATATCTATATAAAGAGAGATAAGTAAAGAGAGAACATGCAAACTCCACACAAAACTAAGACAAAAAAACCCAACCCTGGATGTGCAGCCTGACAGTCCTAACCACTAAGCTATCGTGCCTAGTACAGCACCACTTTTATTAAAATTTTCTAAAATGATCATAATATGATTTTAAATGTATGCTACATTTATCATTAAAGTAATTTTGCCCAAATGTGAAGTTAAGTAATGGAAATACATTGTAAAGTCATTTTATTTACAAGTTTTACTGGGATTATACATGAGTATGAGATACATACGTCTTCATGCCACTAACTCCAGGCATTGGATGGGGATGCATTGGCGTAAATTCCTGGGATTCTTTCTTCACCTTGCCAAAAAGGAAAGAAAGAAAAAAAGGAAATAAGAAAGAAAGGGAAAAAGAAAGAGAGAAAGACAAATGAGTGAACAAAATCCAGGCCTGAATAACTGTTAAATTTATTTTTCTAAGTAAATCATTTATTTTTCTAAGTAACTTATTCAAAGATTAAAGTGAAATTAGGCATATGCACTGCGATATATATGCTATAAATGACAAATCAAATCAACATTGTTGTGCTGCAGCGAATCTAATCATTCAAGTTCTCTAAAATTTGACTTTATAGTAATGTACTAAATTTGTAGTCAATGCAAAAAAATTATCTTAGGTTAAGGTAATTTTTCCTCTGATACCACAGTGAACGGGCTATGCTTTCATGAAAACCTTATGCTCTAGCGCCCCCTGTTGTTTAGAGCCAGGACAAGCTCAAACTGTTGAGAAGAATTATCACGGTGGATTCAATTAGAGAAAAATTCTCACTATGGACAGATAGTGCTGAGAAATGATATCAAACTGTGAAGAAAGAGAACTACGTCTTTTTCACACATTTCTCGCTATTTAACCCAAGAGTGAACTGTAGATAAGTGGGAAAGCAGCTCAGGCACTGTCGTTGGATTTTCTGCCTGCTTTCTACTAACAAAATCTAAATAGGCAAGGCATATTTATGAGCTTATGTTGTGGCCTCAGCAGTCCATCAAAAAAACTGAGGTATACTGTATGTTCTAGACAACTGCTTATAAATTATAACAACAGATATGGTTACTTTTCTTCCTGTTAACAACCAACAGGTACTTATGGTGTCCTACTTCCTGTATCACCAAAAATCGTTAAAAAAAAAAAAAAAAAAAAAGGAGCAAACCAGGAATCTAACCTCTACTGGGGCAAGAATTCTCAATCACTAATAAAACCAGCACAAGCAGTCGTATTATCTACAGATCTATGGTCAACACTCAAAAGTATGTAGGTATGTATGTATGTATGTCACACTATCAACAGATTTATGCAGCATATGTTTTGCTCCAGTTGAATGTAAGCTTTATAAATTCAATATAAAAAAGGATGATAGCCTAATAATGATGACAGCCTATCAGTGATCAGGTCAGAGACACACCTACCAGGATATAGTTAGTCCTGTGGGGAGTAGAGGAGTTGCTAGGCCACTGAATATTAGGTGATAACCTTTCTGTTTCCTGTTTTCGGCGTGCAGTCTCGCAACATTTCACTTCCCCTGGAAAAAAGGGTACAGTCCTAAATTTCTTAGGAGTGTATCAGTCAGAGTATACCCTTAAGTGTTTTAGATGGTAATCTATTTTTAAAAAGAGCAAGAAAATATTAATAACTTATGATCTAAGCATGATCATATGATCTGGATATTTACAGCATATATTTTAAATAAATATAAATAAATAGTTCAAATTATTTTAAAATATGGAAATCTTAGAATATGGAAATTCTAAATATTAAATCTCATATGAGAATGATATGGCAAATAATAAAGTGCCAATGAGTTACTTGATTTTCTGTTGTAATAATGTGATCATTACAACACAAAAAGTGTAAGGATCTTTTTCTATTACATTAGTAATTGTTGTTCTGCATTTAAAATTGTTTTACTTATAATCAGAGTAATGTACAGGAAGGATTTGCTATTAAGGAATAACATGTTTATAACAGTATGCCTGCTATTATTAAATTCAAATAAAAATAGTAATAATAACAAAAAACTAAAAGCCTTAGAAAATTTCTAAACAGGACAAGACAGAAGGAAATGGAATCATAACTAGTCATTTCATGTTGTTAATAGATAGCATAAGTTCATTTTCAATAGAGATGTATATGTCATTTAAAACATATTTAATAATATGAATGTAGTCACTTAGTATGCAAGCAAATGGGAAATGCAGGTCAAGAAATGTCACTTTTTGCACTTTAGATCTTTTTTTTTTTAAAGCAATTTAATTTACATCAAACCCCATCTTTGAAAAGCATAAAAACATAAATACACTGTTATTTTTCAGAAAATAATTATCAGAAATTTTCCAGAAAATTATTAATTGGGCACCTATTGGTTTAATTTAGACAAAAATAAATATAAACACCCACCTGAAGCATGCTTTATTGAATGTAATTGTGCTTTGAGATCTGAAATCTCTTGCTTTTGGTCTTCTATCTTTTTCTCCAGTTGTTGTGTATGCCGTTGATACTGCTCTGTCTGAACACACACATAGGCAGAGAGAAAGACAAATAGACAGATTGCTCAGACATCACTGACTTTAATTTGGGAGTTGCATACTGTATATTAGAGTAACAACAGAAAAAAAACATATGCATTAAAGTTTTGTACCAAACCTTTTCTTGTAGCAGCTTTTTGGCATTTTCATTCTCAATTGAGATGTTGCGGTAGGCTTCGTAGGCTTTGTTCAGCGGATCACCAATGTTTCGGTCCATGCCGCAGCCTTCAGTAACATCACGGACGCAGCTGTCATGGGTCACTCAGCTACAAAATACACACTCAACAAACAAAAACATGTTTATGACAGACATGTCAGTCATGCATTTGGATGTGTAGTGGTGCACTGGACTTATTGACGCCTGTTTATCACAATGTAGCTCTATGTAATAAACATTTATGGAAATCCTGCTCTAAAAAAGCTACATTGTAAAAGACTTTTTTTTGGCAAGGCTGACATGTTTTACAACAATATCAACATACATCATGATATATTGTTTGGAGGCGCTTATACATCAATAACTTTATTTAGCATAAGTATCTGTTTTACTTATATGTACATAAATGTATAGAACCGTCTTTATGGCAAGGTAAGATTCAAAATAATCAATGGGGGCTTTAATTTGCACTACTGTTTTACAGCACATATGGATTACTTTTAAAAAATATTTGACTCTACATTTGCATCAGAAGAGAACTTATATTTTGCATAATAAGGGAAGTTAATCATGACGTCTACGCCAAAGGAACGACTCCTAGAAGTAGTTAAACTCTCCTCCCCTATTGTTACAACACATCAAATAAAGCCAAATCAAAGAAATGTTTCCTTTAAAGTTATGACTTTGTATAATTATTTTAAAAAAATAGACTACCACGGCGAAGCCCGAGGAGTCAGCTAATAAGGTCGTAACTACACAGACCCGGCGTCTCTCTACAGCTAGCTAACTCTGTTGCTAACTCACTTGTTTTTCTTCGGCTTTGAATGGAGCCTTACCTTCGTCCGAAAACTGTCCCAAACACCTACATTTAGCTATCGTTTTGAAGTCATGGCGCGCTCTCGGTCCTGCTCTACATCTCAGTGTTCACATTTAAGGGGAGGAAATGGAGTGTTTCGCACAAATGTACATTTATACATGTTTTACAACTAGCTGGGAACTTCCCTCGGGGAATCCCCGCGCGCCTGTGACTTCCGCCTTGCAGCCGCTCAGCCAATCAGAAGCCGCGCTGCCGCCTCACGCTGATGGCTGCGCGAGACCCAGCACTCGTTTTCAGCCTACTCGCCTGGCTGCAGTCTGCTATTAATGTCAGCTGGGCCGCAGGCAAAAGAGCTGTGCACAGTCCTGCTGCGTGTTGCACGACAATATTTTCAGTTTAATCATGGCTAGTCTGCCCTATGTGGCTCTAAGTAATACTATCCAATACCACGTACTCTATTAATAGTGTAGATGACAGTGTATTGAATAGACGTTTTCTTGACTGTGTATATATATATATATATATATATATATATATATATACTGTGTATTAGGGTAAATATCGGATTATTTCCCGTAACCGCGTCTACTTCATCCGCCTTCAGCTTCCAAAGGCAAAAGTTCAGTGGACGATGGAGTAAACATCTGGATTTACTTAATTCTGCAAATATCTACAACAACATGTCCTGAGTGCACAAGGCTGTGTGCTTTGACCCAGCTTTACTCCATGTGCAATAGGGTTTATTGCTTGTATAATGTTCACTCTGTACACTTTACACACAAGGTTTCACTTCTTACACTACATATTAAACTGCACAAATTAATTGTGCAAATAAAATACACAAGGCAGGTAATGTTATTTCTCATATACACAGTAGGCTATATATGCAAATTTTAAATTACATGTTTAAGTAGTAATCCACATAAGCTTTAAAAAACGTTGTGCAAATTAAATGTTATGGTTATTTAATAAAATGCTTACTATAACATAAATACAGCTATAAAAACATGTACACATAAGTAAAACTGTTATATCCCACTGATTTTTAGATTTTCATTTTCATTTGCAAAATAAGGTAACCTCGCCGCATGAAAGATAAAACTATACTGCAGTCAGCTCTGGAAACTATGCATTTATGACCAGAAGATGGCAGTGTTGGTATCATTTGTTATATGCTGGATGGGGGTCTTCTGGGAAACTGTGATTTGGCTCGAAGTAAATCCGGTCTCTTTTGTACGCTTCTTACACAAGCTTCCTGTCTGACCTGAAGAAACACCAGTAATCTGATAACAACTTTATGCAGTTCAGTTGAGGTAAGATAGTAAAGTGCAAAGCAAAAAAAAAAAAGTCAGACATTATAACAAATGGAGTAGAAAAAAAAACAAATTTGGTTGAATTTATGTGCATCTCATGGGTTCTTGAATCTACTGATTATTTGTCATGTCCATCTGAATGATAGAAGTGTTCAAATTCTTAACATTCCCCAGTGTAATGACCTGTCAGTATGAAATATGCCTTTGTCTCTGTGTGTGTGTGTGTGTGTGTGTGTGTGTGTGTTTGGTTTGTTAGGCAGCACAGTGTCAATGCAAAAGTCAGTCAGTCCTGAGAATGTTCTACCCTTATTGCCATGGTGTATGGTGTACGTCCCAATAGGTGGGCTGGCACCTCTAAACTGCACCTGGGAGTTTTGAGTTTTGTATATCTATGCATGTGTGTGTGTGTGTGTGTGTGTGTGTGAGGTACCCTGCGATGGAAGGTGTCCCATCCAGAGGAAATACCGAAAATTCTCAGCCATGTTTCAGATTCACAACTTCACTACACAACTTCCTTTTCTGTGTGATATATCTACAGAAGTGACTCAGTGTTGTTTCTTTTAGCAGTGAAAGAGAACATTGCATGTTATAATCATGACATGTTTAGTGTTCATCACCTGAATCTCACACTGATTTTCACATTTAAAACAGTGTGATATCAACTAATTTAACTATTTCCAGTAAATGTATGCGCATATGTATTAAATGAATGTAAGTGTTTTTTTAACTCAGCTTTTTATGCATGATGGATTTCCAGATTAAGTATAACATCATTTTAGCCAGATGAGAAGATGCCAAACCTGGGAAGCCATCCGTCACTATCTGCAACGGAGTCATTACTGGCCATACTATCCTTCTCCACTATTGACTCAAGCAGTGTGAGTAACCTGAGCTCATCCTGCAGGCTGCTATCTGATCCCTCAGCTCCAGACTGAATACACTGTGTCCACCACGCTATGGCCGCACAGCTGTCAATCACTTAGCATAAGTAGACAGGAGTCTTTTGAGTGGTAGAGGATGGGGGAAGGGTGGGACAGGGACATTATGCCAAATGCAAACAGAGCTAGTGGAGGCAGTGAGTTCAGCTTTATCTGTTGGCACAGCATGCCAGTCCTAAGAGAGAGCATGGGATAAAAATATATCACACTCAAATATGAAATGACATAGCAAATATGATTTCACACTTTACTGCCAACCACACAAAATCATATGGGACATGTTTCAATATTGACTATAGAAATGTGTGATTCCTTTTTTAAATGGACATTTTTAGTAAAAATGTGTAAAAAAAATTATTTTTATAAACATATCTATTCCTCCTTTCCAAGATTAGTGTGAACTACAATCAAATGTGTTATAACCTTTATGCTAGCATTATTAAATAGTTATTATAATTAGCACTTGACATATATAAAGTTAAAAATAAAACAGCACAAAACAAGATGTGCTGTTATAGGAAAATAATCCTCACTGGAGCAGTGTGATGTAACCCAAACCAAATGATTACAAGATTTACTAACAAACACTACATGCTTAAATTTAATACTATAAACTGTTAACCGGTTACTATGGAGCGTACCAGAGACAAGTTGCTAAATCTTTTGACTCTGTTTTCTCTCTCTCTGGAAGGTAATAAAGTCCATTTCCTACTTTCCTGATTTTTGCTTCAACTTTCTACAGTTTCACAATCATGGCTTTCTGTGACTCCAAAATGTTTTGACTTCATTAGCTATAGCGCTGCAATGATATGGTAAAGCAGAGATAAGGCAAAAAAGCCTTCATAATAATTGTGGAGGGTATTGATTTTAACACACGCACAACTTATCAAAGTTATCAAAAAAATACAGAATCAGTATTGAAGTTCACTTAACAGTGTCATCATTCTGGTACTTAAAACCTCTTCCCATCATGTGACACAGCCTCTTGCTGTTATATGTTTAGTGTGTATATGTATTGTAGCTGTTTCCATAGGTCTTTGAGGGCTTTCTGGCTGGTTATGAGAGGCCAGCAATGATCATGGATAGGCCTATGGAAACATGATATGGAAGACCTATGAATCATACAAAACTGTAATTACACTGCAATTGTAGCCCAAATCAGCAAGCTGTGAATTACTACACAAACCAGTGACCACAATCTTACTGTGCGACTACCAACAACTCATCACAATTTGTAAATTCATAACAATTGAATGAAACTGGGAAATGAAAACTGGGAACTGTGCCTTGAAGATTGTCCTGGTTCAGAAATATACTGAATAATGTGAATGAGTTTATATATCAAACTATACAAATACTGTATTAGGAACATATGTCAAAGACTATCATAAAATCCTCTCTTTACCACCTTCTCTTTAGAACCTTCTCACATTTCTATTGAGTCTGGTCTGTCTGTCCATTTCTTTCACTTTGCACTCAGTAATTTGCAACACAAACAAGTCATCTTTTTATACTTGCCTATTTGTCTACTTCCACATGTGTGTATGTATGTGTGTTACTTAATTACTATAGTATATTTACTTTCTCTTTCTGCCTTCCTCTTTTAAAAAAAAAACTCTGCTCTTGCCTCAAGAATGAGGTGTGTGTGTGTGTGTGTGTGTGTGTGAGTGTGTGTGTATATACATATATATATATATATTAGAAAGGTCTCAGGAGAAAGCGGCAGGGCATTGCTGAGTATTCACACGTTCCTGAATCTCTCTGCACTTTAAATGTGTGCATTTACAGTGAACACTCAATCACCATGCTGTTGTTTCATAAAAAAAAGAAATGAGCAGTAACTATGTATATGCCTAAAATGACTCTGACATATAGCACAAATCAGCCATGGTTTCATATTCCCATTTGTACATTGTAAAAAAAGAGAGGAAAGGTTATTGACAGGTCACTCATGCCTCAGGTCACCTGAGCAGCACAGGTCTTTGTGTTGTTCCACATTAATGCTTCAGCAGCAAATCACTTGAATTTCTCGGTTTGTAGTTGCTGAATAGGACTGTAACACTGACCTAGAGCAAAAGTGAATGAGATGCTCTTGTGTGCAAATCTAATTATGGGGTATAACTGCACCTCAGATTGGGGTGCTGGCTCTGATTTGATTTCTCTGTAACAATGCTCAGTGATGTCACCGTTAAGAACCTGTGCCCATGAAATAAACATACGAATTTAAACCACCAAATGTAATGTAATGTTTTTTTTTCTTTCTTGCATTTATCCTCAGTAACAGCTTTATCCTGGTCAGGGTCAGGGTGAAAATTCATCTCAGGGGGATTTTGTTCAGTTTTATTCAAATTAAGGCAGAGTGCACAGTACAGGACTTTCAGAATCTCAAAATTGCTGAACTGCTCACACTACAAGAATTTAATCATTTGCAATCAGTTATTTGGTAGACATACCAGTCATGCACTTACACACTACATGATCTTTGATCAC
Source organism: Clarias laeviceps (assembly GCA_030014305.1). Lineage (NCBI taxonomy): Eukaryota > Metazoa > Chordata > Actinopteri > Siluriformes > Clariidae > Clarias > Clarias laeviceps. The sequence continues at coordinate 20,467,930 of JAQMYJ010000036.1, read as the reverse complement.
AGTTGAGCATGCCGGGTTCACAAATCCAACTTTCTCACAAAAGTGATTGTGAGAACTGACTAGTATGTCACCTTATAACTGTTAGAAATAGTAAAAAAGAAATGAGAACAATCTTAAGGAACTATTGGCCGGGAGACATGAACAGTGACTGTCTGTCTATTCCACAAACAGTCTGTAATCTCTAAATTAGATGATGGGAGGGCCATACATATAATACGCATAATAAACCTTTTCTTGTTTTATAATAATCCTGATAAGAAATATTACATTACACATTACATACAAAATTTAGTGATGTCACTAAATTTAAAGTAAAAAAATTTAAAGTGTACAGTTAAAGAGTACACTAATTGCAAAGCTAATTCGGATACATTATATTTTATACTAAACACCATTATACTACATTCCTATCCTTAATAAGAAGCACTAAGAAATTGCTGACATTTTGCACACAGGTCAAATAGACATTTTTTCTCCTTTACATTTCACAACTGACTATCCCAAGGGCTGCCTTTAGATTAACAGTAAGGAAGCAGAGGAGCATTTGAATGTAAATCATTTAAAGGGCTGATGGCTTTGAATGATTCAGTGTTTTTAAAGTGGTTAATGTGAGTTAACAGTAACATGATAAAATTTTACTTTTAAGACCTACTGTAGGTGAATCAGTCTATACTTGACTGCTTCATGGGCTTTACTTGCCAAGCTCTTTTTTATTTATTATTTCTCTTTTACTTATACAGTTGAAGATCTCTCTCTCTCTCTCTCTCTCTCTCTCTCTCTCACTATGTCACACTCTGAATGCACAGAACTATCAGGAGAACATTGGTAAATCTTTGTCCTGTCAGGTGTTCTGAAAGCCAGCAAAATAAACCAACTGCTGTAGGTCTGCAGTGAGAGGAGATCAGACCGAGAAAGAAAAGAGAATTCTGGGGGAGGGAGATCAGAAGCCGAGCCAAAGCTGAGAGCTTAGGCATCCTAAGGGAGAGACGGAGCTTGTGCTGGAATGCAGAGTGAGTACTCAGATCACATTTCAGGATCCCAGTGTCCAAGCACTGAGACACAAGCTAAATAGCCAAGTCAATATGTGGTGCAGTTTGAGAGACTAAAGCACTAAAGCTGCTCTGAATGTTTATTAGTTTGAGACAACTGTCCCATACTAAACTCCAAAGCTCCATCTGTTGTAGATGAGGTAAGGAGAATGTCATGAACAAGAGCATGTCTGCCAACAGATCAAAAACCCTAAGTGCTTAGTCTTTTGCTTGGCTAAAGCTGTGCTCTCTTTTCACAAATGACTCATGCAACTGACATCGTATTTCTCAGAAGTCTCACTTCCAGGTATTATACATGGTTACTACTTCCAGGGAAACTCACAGACCATTTCAGTATTTCTTAAAGATGTCATGCTTTTTACTATGAATGCCTTTTCATGTTAGGTAAAAAAGGAAGCTAGAGCTCCTTCTCATTCCATTAATTTGATCATTTAATCATGCACGTTACAGCACTGAGAACAATGTTGTTTGAGTTGTGGTTCAAACCTCAAGGCTCCCAGTTTTCAAAAGAAAGCTAGTGTGAGTAGAGTGGTGGTCACACAGTGTAAACCATAGGCATAAAGTCCACACAGAGCTGGAGATTAGTAATGAGGATTGAGAGTATATGTAATTTGATATGAGCTAACATACATAAAAAGCAACCATACAAAAAGGCTGCATTAACATTTAATGAAATGCATACAGACGCCTAAACCTGAAACAGGAAATACTAGCTGACAGGTGCATGAATATGGATAGTATGGCCCAGTCAGTTGCTGTTGCTTTTCTCTTAGTTTCCTGTGGGTGTGGTCTGTGGATGTAAATTACTAAAACAGATTCCCTTCAAAAAGACCACAAAGATAATGGATAGGGCTAACACCTCAGAGATCAGCAGTTATATAAAAGAAAAATGCCATGAGAACACTGAGCATTTAGCAGTACCAGGGAAAGCCAAAGAAATATCTGATATAATATATTTGAGTCCAAAATATTTTAAACTAACTGCATTTACTCCATAGAAAATTGAATAAAATAGAATATATCCTGTATTTTAAACATACCATAGACTTTTAAAATTAAAAGTCACCAATGATAGTCATAATCAGATGTGCATAAACAAGAAGACACTGAGTTTCCAATGATATATAGCTTTTTAGTCAATTCTAATCCATTCTTCTATTTTACTTCCATTACATCTATTTGTATGGCAATATTTAAAAATATAATGATAATAAAGTTAACTCATTGGGAAATACAGAATAAAAAATGCCAATATAAATAGTGTGTAGATGTTGGCTATTATTTAATAATAGCCAATATTTAATAATTTAATGTTGGATAAGTTGGCTATCAAAGAGTTTTTTTTAAGGAATTAGACTTTTTTTAAATAATGAGATTAAAAAAATGATTAGTTACATTTTTTGTATCATTAATTACTATTTAATGAAAAACGATAAAAAAGTAATTTAATTGGGCTGGTTTAAACCCTTGTTTTTTTTTAAGAACTTTGGTGTGCCAAAATGTAAATTTAAAGTTGTTTGCTTTTCTAAAGTAACTATAGTAACATACCAGCTAAATCTTAATTACAGGATTTCATCTTGGTGTTTACTAAAACATGTGGTAAAATACATAAACCAGGGATATATATATATATATATATATATATATATATATATATATATATATATATATAGTGAGTTTCATATCACTGAACCCAATTTAGCAACAAACCAAGTCTACCTCAAATATTTAAACAACAATTAATTTTGGTTATTTATCTTTTTGAATTCTTATAACAAATAGCAGCAGTGTTGTTTAACCTGCAGGAAAATGAGCTCTTCAGTGTAATCAAACTCACTCCAATTTAAGCTTCTTAAATGTGTGATTCTGCTCCACTAAATGGGTGGTGGGTATGAAAGTCTGTGTCTGTGTTCCATGCCGACCCCAGTAATAGCTGATTGCATGTGATAAATGAGTGTGTCACGCAGCTCCATCTGGAAGTGGGGAAGAGGCTGAAGCAGCAGCAGGTAATGAATGGGGCAGGACAGGAGCTCTGAGAGGAGAGGTCACCTGGAACAACACTTCCCACGCCTCCTTCATAGCTCTGCTTTATATCACAATCCATAATTTCCACTAGATCTTAAACACAACACACACACACATACACATTAATTATTGTTATGCCTAAAACTAAGCTCAACTTTAATTTCAGTTAGGAAAAGGAAACATTTTTACTATATTAAGTTTTAAATAACAGCTACAGTATTTATTAAAGAAAAAACAGCAAAATGTCCCCACAAGGGTAAAATATTTCTATCCCTGTAGGGACATGAAGAAAAATGCACCATCCACTAGAATATCCGTCTCACAAACACACACACAAACACACACACACACACACACACACACACACACACACACACACACACACACACAATTTAAATTATAAAGAAAAAACAAACTGATCTTGCAGCTCAAGTAAAGATCTCAGACTATAATTTGAGGATTAGTAAGTTTAATGCCTGATTGGCATTCAGTGGTTAACTCAGTCACAGCTCTTTCTACTCAAGCGCTCAAAACATGATGTTTCCTGTTTCTAGGAGAAGCACAGGAAGCTCTCTCCCTCTCCCTCTCTCTCTTGAGCTTTTGGCTACACTCCAGCTTCGTGGCCTCATTCAATCACACTGCCATACAAATACTGCATACAAATGCTGATTCAACTAAAGCAGCTCTCAACTGCACAGCATCTAATCACAGATATGTCTTCATGCGTTGATGGAGAAAGTGTTATACCCACAACTGATGAATTTTCACTGGCTCATGGAAACACTTTTTTAGTCATTTTACTGCAGGAGTAAACAATAGTTTTCTCGATTTACCCTTTCATTGTGGGTTTCAAGGACAACACCAAGGGCCTTATGGTGTACAGTGCTTCCCAACACATAGATCAGAGGGCAAAATACAGTGAAAACACTTCATTCCTAACATAGCACAGGCCCATGCTTCAATTAACACAGCTTGTGTGCAAAATGGCCCCTGTTTCCTATTTATTGTCATCGTCCTTTCTCGTTTAAGATACAGTGTTTGGATGCTAATTTATTACAGTGCTTTGGGGATTAAGGATTAAGCTGGATATGATCTTCAGTAAAATGGCAAAATTCATTACCACATGCACTACATAGTGAATTTGACTTGCTTTCTGGCTACCTAATTTGCAAATAAATATGTGCATAAGGTTTTATTGTCTTTACTATGGAACAATATGAAAAGAGCAAGTCAAGCCTAAGGCAGCATCAGCAGCTCTAAAATGGTATGGCCCATTGGAGGGGTGTTTAAAAGTATAATTTATATCTGACAAAACATATTTTAGTTTAGATTTAAACCCTATATATATAATATAAGGCTGTAGACATAAGCACAAGTACTACAGGTAATCACAGCTGAGCTGATATTAGTACAAGTACATCTCTGAGATCCTTACCTCAGGTTCTACTGAGGATTCCTTGTTCAAGACTGAAAAATAGGTGGGGCTGTTCATTTGAAGTTGTTGCTCCTACACTTTTGAATGCTTTGCCATTGGTTTTATAATGTTTTGATTCTGTGGTCTCTTTAAAAAAAAAAAAAAGTTAACTCTTTTTGGATCTTTTTGATTTTATTTATATTAGTTTTATGTGACTGGGTTTCTTTAGAAAGTCATTGTCTTTTATTTATTTATTTATTTATTTATTTATTATTATTTTTATTCATTCATTTTTATTCTTATGATGTAGAAGAATTCTATGTTTTTTTTTTCAATGATTTATTGATCTATTTTATCTTGTAAAGCAGTTTGTGATTCCATACCTAGAAAAGTGCTATTTAAATGAAGACTAACTTACTTTACTTAAATAACAGTACGTAATATATATGTGTTATTTTTATGCAACGGTTTTATAAACAAGAGTAACTAATATTTCAGATACATTATGGCCAAATATATTTATTTGTTAATTGTTGCTCTATCAAAAAATATTTTCAACAGAAGACACAGCTGGATAGAGTTTGATCTGTTTCCGTGGCAACACACAGACTAACAGTCTGTAGTAAGTGTAGTGATGTTTTAATTACCATGACTCAATCAAACTGGTAGACTAGAATTAATTTTTTCATACTTACATTTTTTGTTTATTTACTAAAGAGAGTCCTAGTTTGTTTTTTTTAACTGATACTCTTAGAATTAATATCCCTTTTAAGCGATTTAGATAGCCAAGTGTTACTAAAAGATAAATTTTTATATTTAAATAAAAATTAAAACAGGCTACTATATGGAATCTGTTCTGACAGAGAAACATTCAGTTGTAATTTTCCCAAGAATTCCACAGACATTTTCATATCAGAGCCTGGAGGATTTGTCATCTGGTCCAATCCCAAAATCTGACTCTACTGTAATGGGCAAACAAGTAAGAATAATATTGGTGGCATGGGTGTCCAGTTGGGGAATGGGACATGGGAAATGGTCTTCATTAAAATTGGTCTGTCATAAACATTGTTTTTGTTTCCATGTTATGGGAAACATAGCAGGATGGTTGGTACTACACTGTTAAACCATTTCAGTTTAATTGTCATTTCATTTCACTAAATGAAATGACAATAAATCAACAAACAGATAGATAGATAGATAGATAGATAGATAGATAGATAGATAGATAGATAGATAGAGCCAATATATATATATTATTTAAGGATAGTAGTCAGGTGAAGTCATTAATTATCACATAGTTGTTTGACTCCTTTTTAAAACTTAATGATAACTGATATTGCTCAAACATTCCTGATCAAAACTTTTCATATCCTTGAATGTTTGGCCACTTTATTAACACACAGGTTGACACATACAGTTTAAAATGGCTGTTAAAGGGAAATTTCCACACCTGTGACTCAGTGTAATTGTAATTAGTGTCTGTGCATTAATGGTCAGTGAGTTTCTCAGCTTATGAGGTGATGCACTGACTTGGCTGGATACTGCACCACAGGGAAGACAAAAGAACTGCTAATGGACCTGCGTAATAAGGTAGTTGAACTTTATAAAGCAGGAAAAGGATAAAAAAAGATATTTCAACAATTGAAAATGCCAGTCAGTACTGTTCAAACTCTGATAAAGAGGGGGTTCTGTTAATACTAAGCCATAGTCAAGTAGACCAAGAAAGATTTCATCCACTACTGACAGTTTCAAGGAGTACAATAAGGAGGTAATTGAACACAAATGACCTGCAAATGAACTGTCGGGTTGACCAGAGAAAGCTATTACTGCGCCCATGCCACAAAAAAGGCCCGCAAAAGTATGCAAACTTTTGAGCACAACTATATGCTTAATGCTTAATGCATGAACATACCTGGGCATTTTGGACCATTACATGCTCCCAACTTTGGGGGAACAGTTTGGTGATGGCCCTTTCCTGTTCCAACATGACTGTGCACCAGTGCACAAAGCAAGGACCATAAAGACATGGATGAGTGAGTTTGGTGTGGAAGAACTTGACTGGCCTGCAAAGAATCCCTGACCTCAACCTGATAGAATACATTTGGACATCAGTGTCTGACCTCACAAATGCGCTTCTGGAAGAACAGCCAAAAATTCCCATAAACACATTCCTAAACATTGTGGAAACCCTTCCCAGGTGAGTTGAAACTGTTCGCTGTAAAGGGTGGGCCGACAGTATATTAAACTCTATTGATTGAGAATTGGATGTTACTGAAGTTCATATGCGTGCAAGCGAATACTTTTGGCAATATAGTGTATATACATGCCAGGATTTTGTTCTATTATAATGATTTAGTTTATACATTCTTTGAGACTCAAAGTTTTAATTTAGGGATTCAGACAACATGAAGAAAAAAAATGCTTTCTGGTTGTTTTGTTGGTTTAATTAATCGTGTTTTGCTTTGTTTTGTGTTTTTCAACACATGAAGCAGAATGTAGAATATATGCTGCAGTTCCACCGCCCACAGTAACATTCTGTATATATTAACCGGAATCTCTCTCTCGCGCTCTCTCTCTCTCTCTCTCGCTCTGTGTGTGTGTGTGTGTGTGTGTGTGCGCGCGCGCGCGACCGCACAGTACTGAGCGCTAGGAGCTGAGTTGAGCTGAACGGACGGGACGGCGGTGTGCTTTGGTGCGGTGGACAGAGCGCAGAAGAGTGTGTGTGTCCCTGGATCTTGATGGGCAGAGTGTGGAGGCAGATGTACCCTCAATACTCCTACTATTACCCGCCCTACCTGCACGCCAAGGTAGGATACAGGATACACAGTATGCACGGAGCTACACTGCTATAGGGCTGAATAAGGGACTCGCGGCATTTGATCAGAAATCACACGGAATGTGACGCCTTCACTTTATAAGTTGGTGATTTTCATGATTGAGGAACACTCCCGGTTTGGCACATACGGCGGTTTTTCGTTGGTTTTTTTATGCTCTCTCTGTCTTTTTCTCTCTCTCCCGCTGTGTGTATATGTGTGTGTGTGTGTTGGTTTCTGTGGTTATGTTTTGTGTGCGCTATAAATTCCACTGGCCATTACGTGATTCGACTCTGCCAACTGTCCAGGTGACACACCGGTTCCACATCTGCTTGGAATAAACACTGAAATAATCCCAGTATCACGGTCGAATTCCCAGTGTTGAATTAACTCTTACAGTGTTCTTATGTGTCCAGCTGGTCTTATATAAACACTGTAGGTGTTATTTCCACATTGGGGATTTGCTGAGAGGATGATGGCATGCAGCCTGTATCTCTAGCAGTCAGATTTTTTTTGCCTTCTGCAGCTGATTAGTGTTTTTTATGCCCCACAAAATAAATGGATACATTTTGTGTCAGGGTTTTAAAAAATCTGCAAATATGTTATGTTATGTTACATGTCATGTGATATTGTTTGATGTTATATTATAAGCTGCTACTATAATATTATCCGACTGATTACTGAATCTGCTGATTTCTTTCAAAAGTTTAAGCATGATTATTATAGCAGATTTGTGGTGTGTGTTTCATGCCAGAGGGCTCAGCCCAAATCAATACTGAGACATGGGTGGAGCTGAACTAATATGTTGTCCATTGGCACATTTTGATACATATTTTTGTACTAGTTTTATCTGGCCAGATGTTGTCTCAGTCCAGCAACTTTTTTAATGATTGCATGTATCAGTTTAAATAATGAATAATCATTCTTTTTAAATAATTTATCAGACAAGAGGGAAGTCTAATACAATGTTGTACAGTCATCAAGACTTGAGTGATTATTTTTTTTAATCAAACCCCAATTAAGCTTCAGGAGCAATATTACATATCAAGCAAACAGTTTTTATTTTGTTCCAAAATGGAAAGAATAAGTGTTTTTACGCTGGAATGAAGGATGGGATAGAGCATCCTGGACTTTGTATGAAATAGGCACAGCTGGATAACGCTGAAGCAGAAGGGTGTTACACTGAGCATTGTTTTACGACATGTTGACTTTGTGTGGATTGAGCCATATATACAAAGGAGCATATTACTCTAAACAGTGCCTTGCTTGTGACTATACAAGATGTCTTGGTCCATAAACTGTTATAGGGCAGAATAAATGACACTGGTCAAGACCAATCTTTGGAGAAGTGATTGTGTTTGATAATTAGATTGGTGATATTCTTTGGTAGTTATTTGATCTTTGTATTAAATATGCTTTTTTAAGTTAAGGGCAAAAACAGGGACAAGCAAAGAATAGTGTATAATCTTTGCAGACATATCTCCTTTAGGGGGATGGGACAGCAAGCTTTGATCTTGATCTAAAAGGCTGTGAGACAGCAAATATTGGCAGTGGAAACTGAGAATGAACAGCATTGTTACAAGCATGCGCAAATGGATATTGCACAATTAACATTTAGGCTAGATCCAAATACAGAAATAAGCACATATAAAAGAGCTACATAAACAAGTTCAAAAATCTATATTTGTCTAAACACAGGAGTTAGAATATTACAACTTTTATTTTATCAAAAATACAGATAAGATAAAAAAAAAGTGTTTCTGTCAACAATATCAATAATTTTATTTCAAGAGGAATAATTTATAAGCACACATTTCAGATTGAATCTCTTGACATCAGAATGATGTACATATCTAATATAATTCAAAAGTCTATTGATTAAAAAATTATTCTAGTTATTATCAGTGTCTAGATCACAAATCAAATCAGTATTCAGTGGTTTTGCTTCTTTGAAGAGTTACTATTTACTGTTAGTGGGCTGTGCTAAAACTGAAACAATGTCTGTGCGTACATTCCCTGGAGTTTAGCAGGAAACAAGCAAAGTCCTTTGTCTCAAAACCATTCCAAGCAATTTCATTTTATCTGAAAAAAAAGGCTAGTTTTTGGTGGGCTGCCTCCATGAGCACGAGCCTTTGAAGAGAAGTGTTTGAGCAAATTAACTACCACTGAACATTACACAACAAGCTTCCCAACAATAGTATTAGTTCGAGGCTGCAAAAGGCCTATGCAAAGTTTACAATAAAGTTCGAATAGTTGCCTGGCAGCAGAATGTACACAATTAAAACACAGTGTGGTCATGCTCATTATGTGTTCTCGGGTCTGACAGAACGGCCATTGTGTTGATATGATTCACATTCTGGGATTTCTTTTTTTCCCCCCTAGCACAGGGAAACACTCTGAAGGCTTATCAGTGCACTGACACTGTCAATCAGACACACACAAATAGGTCAACCAGTAATCACCGTACTGTACTAATATGTGTAAACATGTCATTAAATTAATATGTAATGGAATAAGTAGAATGAGTTGAATAAGCATTGAATTGTTGCTGCTTGCTCCCAATACCCAGTGTATGAGATGATATGGAGTAAAATGCTGAATGACACTTTGAAGCATTTTTGTTTTCTGATTCTGTGTGAGATAAATATTTTATTTCCGCTTTGATGAAAAGTGATAAGCATAAAAAACAGAAATGGAGCTGCTCAGTGGCACAATGGTCAGAGTGTAGTGTGGAAAAATAATAGAAATGTCAGTGTCATTTATTTTTCCTCAAGCAACATATAGGTGTTTGTTATTATTTAATAACCTTGGCATGCCTGGATTATTAATGCATTGATTTTCCAGTCTTGATGGTAATACAATCTAATAAATATTTTACACAATAATAAATATTTTCCAAGTAAAACATACAGCCTTATAGTTTATTTCCGCAAATTGATATATTTATATGGATCACTGAAAAATTGTGAGTAGGCATAGCAAAATGTATTGAACTATTTTGTATTGAACTATTTTACAGTTTTGCTCTGATGAAACCATCTCTGGAAAAATGTTTAAATTCAGCTAGGTGCACAGCTGGGTTACTTTTGCACAAAAACAGGCAGAATAATTACAATGTTTACTTAGTGACTGTATACATGTGCCAAATGCTCATTAGTGTAAGCTGTATAAAAGCATTTATATCATTAATATAATAGGGCAATGTTTTTGCATACACAGTAGAATTCCTTTAGGTTCATAACTGATGCTGAAGAGCTCAAGTTTCTGTTAAAGTCAACATGTGTATAGAATATATAGAATACAGGTTTTTGACTAACATAACCATTTTTTCAGATTGCAAGAAGCTAAACTCACCTCAGCTACCTCTCTCATTAGTTCTAATCATATACTTGTCTGCTGTCTGGCCTTGAAGAGCCCACAGTAAGAAAGACAAATGGACATGTTCTTGTACACTTAAGTAGAGGGCAGTCAGATATATTTCACTGTGGTTACCGGCTTTATTTCTGGCTTATTGGCTTCTGATTGTCCATCTATGAATAAAACAATAATCTCATAAGAAGCAAAAAATAATCAATCCAAAACAAGCAATCCAAAATCTCAGTAGAAGCACATATAACTGTAACTTGGTGGTAAATAAAAAGACTAATTTTAAAGCGTAAAATTTTTGCCTTGTTAGAATATCTTTCCTCTGATTGAACCTATGATGTCCAATTTTATTACATTTAGTAACTGTAAAGGCAGTGGGCGCTCAGTAGTTAGGGATCTGGAAGATTATCAACCACTGGTAGCACTAAACTGTCACTGTTGGATCCTTGAGCAAGGTTCATTAGGCCTGATCTGATCAAATCAGCATACATAACATATACTCAATGAACAAATAAGCATGAAAAATAGCAAATTATTTTCCTCTGGCACCCAAGGCTATCTATGATAATTCTTTTTGTTAAAAAATGCTATATATCTTTCTTTTGTAAAGATTAAACATCCATATAGTTCTCATATAGTTAACATACATGTACTGTTTATTATAACATTGTGACTACGTGTGTGCGTGCACGTACAGCAAAAGCAATTGTCATTAGAGAGGTTTCTTGGTAAAGATCCAGAGTCTCTCTCTCAGTAAGAAAACAGAGATTCCGTTAGTGATGTGCGCGAGTGTCATTAGAGAGGTTCCATGCAGGTTAATTTGTTACTTTCAATTTTGTAATAATTATTTTTAGATGAATATTTTTAAGCTGTGGAAGGAATAATCTGAGTTTCCATTATTTCTTGTAGAGAAATTCATTTGATATAAGAGTGTTTTGATATACAAGCACATTTCTGAAAAAAGAATTTCCGCTCGCAATCCAAGGTTTGACTGTAACAGTAGAACACTTATGTAAAAGAGACATGAGATGCATGTGTGAGGGAAACTGTTATATTTATTATATCTGAGTCTGTTCCCTCCATTCCCACTGGAAGTTTTTGAACTATGTTATAACCCTAAGGGACGTGTATGCAGTTGTACTATGCATAATAGACATTATACAGTGCCTGTCCTATAATGAGATGGTGTTGACAGCTATCAAGACTGGTAGAGGAGGAGGCTGATGATGCTTTAAATTTTTGTTATTATTTTCATTCTTTTCAACAATCTGTAATTAAGGTTTGTTTGTGCAATTTTCTGCCATTGGCTTGAGACTGATATAACAAAACTTAATATTTTGCCATTTGTGCTTTTTAATCATGTCTGTGACCCAAAGAAAACTTGCACAAAATATTCTATATGAGTTTGCAAAACTCTACTTGCATTTTTACTTATGTTTGTAGAAACTAGTTTTTCTCAAAAGTCCAGAAATGGAGTTATCTCAGTTTGCTGTACAACTGTTCAAATGTAAATGTTAATGTGTTCTGTTTAAGACATCCTTAGTAGAAGCAATAGGTGTGCACTGTGCATGTGTGCATTCTGTGGGACAACTAAGCTGCAGAAAATAGTGTTGTTTTAATTTGTTTTGTTTAGTCTCATGTAGACAGAAGCAGGTGGTCAGATATGAAGCTCGCAGGCCAAATAAACATGCTGTGTAATGCCTTTAATATGATCATTTATTTATCTTCAGTGAATGTGCCATCCTGGATGCCATCTTTATACAGTATGCATCTATGGCTGTCTTGCAGAGGCCCAGGATTCAATTCCCTTATGCGGACCCCCCACCATACTGGTGGACAAGTCAGTGCATTCTCAGTGCTGGTCTGAAGCCATGATAAAATGGAGACCGTTGTGTCAGGAAGGGGATCAGGCATAAAAAAAAACTGTACCAAATCAAATATATGGAATAGATGATGAACTGTGAAGATCCCTAACAGTAGAAGAACAACAAATGTTAGGTTCATACTTTGTTTATATTTTGGCCAACAGAAGCACAGAAAATCATTATTACATTTAAGGAGCAGGTACTATGAAACATAACTGCAGGAGTTATGAGGTGGGATGGAGTCATTTTCTTGCATATTTCTGATGTATTCTATATCTGGTATTTAATGAAAACAATGTTATACTAGCCCTTTCCTGCATGTTACTGTCCCATGTCTAATCATACTCAGCCTTCCAACCCTTCCCCCAGTCTTGTCTTTTTTTCTTCTCTCCACGACACATGCACATACTCCACAGCTCTCTATATATGTACGTCTGTGTGAGAGAAAAAGTGCTCTCTTCCTGTGTGGCAGTGCAACGTGTTTCCCCCAATACACACACACACACACACACACACACACACACACACACACACATACATAAACACTGTATTCTCACAGTTCACGGCGACACACTCAGTGCCGTGGTGGTTGCAGTTGACAATGATTGCATGGCCTCCTCAGAAGAGTTTGGGGCCTCGGCTGCTCCTGAGCAACAGACAGAGAAAGGTAAATACAGACTGAGTGATTTTGGAAACACGTCAATTTATGACACAGTCCTTACTCAAGAGTCATCTTATGACTGCCACTGAAAGAAGGTGTGTATGATAATCAGGGGAAGCAGTAAAGAAAAAGGGAGTGAACAGGAAGTAACATTTTGCGATCTCTTAGCGCTGAATACAGTATGATGTAAGATGTATAATCGAGAGTGTGATAGATAATAAGACAGAACAGAGCAGCACTCCATTCCAGTCGGGAGAAATCTACCCAGCCAGGGATGCGGGCTCAGTATTTATTAATACGCTGAGTTCAAAACCACTTCTCTTTTCATGCAGAATATTCATTGCGATTTTACCTCAACCCATTGCAAGATGGTAAGCTATATTAGAGAGAGAGAGAGAGAGAGAGAGAGAGGTCATAAGAATGTCATCAGCATGTAATGGTGTGTGAGGGTTTATCATGTGTGGGTGTATATACAAAACTGTGCAAATCTGTTAGCCACCCTGAAATATTTATACATGTTGTCTTTAATGTTGGTCTTTTGCACTACTGAGGCATATCCACAAAACACTTGGAAAACTTACCAGACAATTTATATAAAGCTGCTTGACAGTGTTCTGGAGAAAAGTAATGCAAAGTGTGGGCAAATACTTATCGCGTTCATTTTTCTGCTGGATGTTTTTAGTATAATTTGTTTCACATCTAGAAACTTTTTTTCATCATTTTGAAACCTTCTTACAGGATTGGATGACTTCTGCAGAGTACTGTACATATTGAGAAGTAACATTTTCAGCTAAAAATATTTTAAATTCAAAACTTACTGTTTATTTGCATTTAGACCAAAATATTGCCTAGTGTCTTTTTAGCATAATCAGCCCCAGTTCATCACATATCACTAATCACTATCACCTGTGTCTCTATTAACCCTTATAAGTACCATTATCCAGATTTCATTTGAAAGCATGTATTTGTATCGCATGTGTTGTTGTAGTGTTCTTCTCATATCTACTGTATATTAGTTTCATGTGTACCCCATTCTTACTCAGGTTTATACCAAGAAGTAATACTCTTAGAAAGACACTAAAGAAATAGAAACATATAAAATTGCATATGGCACTAAATAAAATCTGAGAATCTTAAACTGCAGATTTGTCAATCACAACATAATATTTTAAGATTTACAATATGTATAGATATTGGTAGAAATGAGTGCCTAAGCTTTCCCATACTGGTATTTTCTCTGTACATGCTGCACATATAGCATAGAAAAATATATTATCAATACTCAAGTAAAAGTACTCCTCTACAAGTAGAAATACCACTTTTTTTTAAAATACTAAATACTAAATATTTGCTTAGAAATACACTTTAAATACAAAATTTCTCCACAAAGAAACAGATTTTTCTGAATATATTTCCAACTGTGTTACTGATAAGTATTAGTATTTTAAATACAATTGAAGTTTATGCCGTTGATAACTTGAGAATGTGCAAGTCTAGGAGAGGATGATTCGACATTAATTAAATGAATGGTGGTTAAAATTGCTAGCATCCTTTATAACTTCAGTAGCTAAACTAGCCAGCTGCTAACACTGCTACGCTGTACTATGCAAGTAGTCTACCCAATTAAACAAGGGCATATTGTGAACACACAGAATAAAATATGGCTAAAGGATGTACCAAAGCATTATTTTAGGCTCATTTTTAAAATGTCGTTATTGGCATTAAACACAAGCCAGATGCATGAAAAAGGACTTCTTTTCTGCAGGCCAGAGACCAAGTGGGTAAGATCTTAGGCCCAGGTAACTGTCTGTCACTTTGGACTGGTGGAATTGTTTTGTTTCTGACCTTCCCACGTGGGGTGTCCCTGAGATATGGTGTGAGTGACAGAGTAAAGGCTTATGTTTAGATTAGAAAATCAATGCACTTTTGTGTGATTATCTGCTGATAAGTAACAAATCTATATTCAAAATGTAGTAAGTAACAGTACAGGTATCGAAGAGAAGTAAAAAGTATTACAAACAGGAAATACTCTAGCAAAGTACAGATTGATCAAAAATACTTAAGTACAGTAATGGCGTAATTGTACTTTGTTACTTGTTGTCTCTGCATATAGCTGTATCACCTCATTGCTGTTTTAAATTATTATTTTTTTATGAGTCAGTGTCTTCACTGGGCAGCTTTCCTTGTACACATTTAGATACTGTGTCTTATGTTAGATGTTATTGGTGGTAGATTGTAAAGTTGTTAACATTGTGACAGCTTGAAGAAAAGTTGCTAATTTCTCCTTAGTATGTATTTTTGGTCCTGTACAGATGGAGTTAGTGTAGCATACACCTGATAGTCTAAACATACTACCTCACACAGATGCTATCTTTCCTTACTCATGACTATTTATTCTGTTTATTTATTGGTACACTTACATGGCTATATTATAAATAAACCTTTCTGCTGGCCCTTTTTAATTTTTTTTTTCAGTTTTAGATTTCTGCTACACAGTATGTTTTAATTACACATAACATTGCTAACATTTATAAGAATTCATACCATTGAGCCACAGTAATTACACCTCATTATAAAAAAGTCTCCCTGGTTGTTCAATAATTTAACCGCATCACGCCACCATGTCACATCAGGTCGCATCACACTAAGCCATCACTGATTATGGTCCTATAACCTTACATCTTTTCATGTTTGTTCCTATATTCTAAAATCCCTATTGTTTTTTTTTCTTCTGCATGCCTGGTGGGGGGACTGCATTTTCAAGGTTTAAAAAAAAATCTGTCAAACACCCCAGGATTAACGAACAGATACATTTTAACTCATGTTTCTAGCAGTAAATTAGGTCCGGTTTTTCTACCCATTTATGCAGTAAATATAGGCAAATGTCTTTGCTCTGTAAAAATTGCAGATATTCAGGTCTGTTCAGACTCTAACGTAAAAAGCAAAATGTATTTTATACCGGTCACATTTCAAATAGAGCAAACAACATTTTGTCAAGGGTGCAATTTATCCAAAATAATAAACCATTAAAAAAAAAAATTATAGTGCAAAAATGTTTCCTACAGTTCTCATATAGCAAGCATAATGATGATAATAATAATAATTATTATTTTTATTTATTTATTTATTATTATTTTTATTATTATTATTATTATTACTATTAACAACCAAAATGTGTATTTTGACGTGTTTCAAACAATTACAATAAAGCAAATGAGTTAGCAAATGGCACCACTATTATTTTTACCTTAAATTAGTTTTTATAAAATTAACAAATTCATTACTCTGGCTAAAATTTTATTTTCACCTAAGACAGATGAAACACGTTCTTTGGTCTTGGTGTGGCTCTCATGGTTCTCATCTAGTGTGTGAATGAGTTAGCGAGTGAGTGAGAGTGTGTGTGCATTCCTTTGGGTATTGTCTGTAACATTTGACGGGATGGGATGTAGTAGCCAACTTTGAAAAAAATATTCATAATGCAGTGTTCTTAAGGCCATATCAGTATTTAGAACAGCAGACAGAAAATGCTGAGGTCGGGGGATATTTTAGTAGATAACAGGAAATGCCGGGTTGAGGTTTGAGGACAAGCCATCAAGGTTTCAGGTACAGAGGGAGGCATAGAAACAGACAGACAGAGAGAGAGAGAGAGAGAGAGAGAGCTTCTTGAACTGTATAAGACATGACCAATGAAAGAGAGCTTGGCAGAAATAATGTAGGCTGGAGGCGAGAGTGTTTACAACAACAGGGGAACCAATTCAATGGTTACATAATTATTTTGCATGTGTCTGATGGTAATTATTTTGACTTCAATTAGACTGCACATGAATGAGTGTGGGATGTGGGGATGGTGTGCATCTGACAGTATTTTTGACAGTTTCTGACTGTAGCTTTTATTATTACAATTAACTACATTACATTAATACTTGTTAATTGATGGTCCTAAGAAAAATTTATAAACTTATCTGTGGTGGATGTGTGGCTGTGGGCTGCTTTGTGTGTGTGTATGTGTGTGTGTGTGTGTGCGCGCACTGTGGTTTTTATATAGTAAAATATATATAACACTGTATATTATATTATAGCTGTATCATGTCACTTCTCCATACACCAAAGTTAAAGTTAAAAATCTGTTTCTACTTTTTTTTTTTCACCCATATGTGTTGGAAAATTGTACATGTTCTGCTTTTATGAATCCAGCCATGAGAAGGCAGTGGCTCACGTGGGCTTTAACAAAAGGGGTTAAAAATAGCATATTAAAACAAAAAGATCAGTTTATACAAGTAACAAGCAGATCAGTTTCTTTCTTTTAGTTGTACTTTTTTATTAGAAGTACGGCTCTCTAAAAAATGTGATATTTACTTTTATTAGAGAAGCTACTTCTCCCAGAAGTGCAGCTCTCTAAGACATTTTGGATGTCAGTACTACAATATGTGTTAATCCAATCCAGAAAACAGAAACCACATACTAGTTAATGGCCGCACAGAAGAATGTAAAGTATGCACACTTAAGGACAGAATGAGAACCCAGGGGCGAGTCTTTGGAGTATTTCATAATTTATATGAAAACTCAAGGTTTTATAGAAGTTGAAATATGCACCGACTTACATAGTTGTTAGATTCTATCAAGTTTTGTTGACATAATATACAAACTACGATTCAGTTTGTTCACATTAAGTCCCTTTCTCACGTGAAACACCCCTTCTGTAGTCTGCGCAATGGTTTGGTCCGTAGTGGGAGGGTTTGTTCTGTGGGGAACTAAACACAGATCAATGAACGGAGCTAAACAAACGGGTTGGGCGATCGAACTTAAAGACGGTCGTGGGATGTATGATCACTGTGTTTTTACTCGTAGTTTTTGTATGCGGGCGAGTCAAAACTGGATTCAGTGATAACATCGACAGTTCTCTATGTTTGATAGAATTAAATATACAACTTTACTACCTTGCAGTCGCTTGGATATTGGCACTTACGAGCGCGAATAAAAACTGACAGTAAATCATCTTTGCGGCGGTACATCGAGTTCGAGGATGATTTTTGCGAATTCTGGCAACCCGTTGAGAAATACATATCGTAAACAGGTAAAGGAATAAACACTATTTACTCACATTTTTACTCCTGTTGCCGGCTAATAATACGACTGGGTTGATCCTCCCGGCTAAATGTGTAATCAATGTTAAGTTTGGTGTAACAATGTAACTAACTGAAGATACAATGTTGCCTGTGTGAATATATTACAAACACTGAAGGGTGAAACATGCATCCGGAGTTTCATTTAAAGCACAAATCTATGAACTCGAGCAGCGAGCTTATATAGCATAGCATATTTTAAAGTAATTGAAGCCTATATTTAACCCTTCATCACAGGGTGTTCTGGATTATCAAGTTGTTTTTTTTAATAACCAAAGAGAAAACCGTCTTCCATTCACATACTCAGTAGTGTGTCAATATCAGATTATAATCTTAAAGGTTACTAGGTTAAATTTAACACCCTGGGAACATACAAATCTTATATGTCATATTTTAATGATCTGTTTTTACTCCCTTTAAGCTATCTTGGCTTGATAAAAGTAAGTTTTAGACATCATGGTTCATGTATTCGAGCCATATTTTATACACATTTGCTACAATCTTGATCTGGGGTTAATCTGAGGGCAGGTGAGATTGGATATGTGAGATAAGTGACCTTAGATGTTTTAGAGCTCTTAAAAGTTCTTTAGTTGTCCCTCTATTAGAAGTTGCAAAGATTCTACTCTACAAAAATTCTTAGAACGGTTTTTATATGTATCCATAGTTAAGGGCTGTGAGACCCTTTTAAAGAATCATTGATGAGTGAGTCTGTAAATCCTTGGAATATTGTGCAGCAGTGTTTCTGTCATATGAGTTAGTGTGGAGGATGAAAGAAATGGCATGTCATGTTTTCATAGTTGATGGTGGTTTTAAAATGTATGAGCTTGTCAAAAAAATTGATTGGCAGTAAGCGAGAGACAGAGGAGGATTAAGCATACTCATTGGCAGGTTTAGCAGTGTGTGAGCTGAGCTGGGAGAGGTTGGGAGCTCTCAGGGTGAGGCCTCTTACTGCTAGGCCAATGTCTTTCCAGTGCGGATATGGCTAGCTATCTGAGTCTGGGGCAGGCCGATAACAGTCTCCCCTCCTTAGCCCGTCTTTGGCTTTTTTCTCTCTCTCTCTAACTCACAGTCTCCTTTTTGGTCGGAGCTGAATACTCAGCAGTAAGGAACAATCAGGCTTTGAGATGGTCAGAAAAGCCAGGTCTGCTGGATTGTGGCCAGGAAAAAGAACTGTAAAAGTGGACAGGGCTGCTCTCTCCTCAAAGATGTTCTTTGTCCTGTCTTAGTTCCAACCAGTGTGGAACGCTTCCTTGTAGAGCATGCGTCCTCCAATGGGATGATTAGATTTTGCTTTATTATTCTAACAGGATTTGAAAGACATTACACAAATGTATAAGGGATGTCATGAGATGCAAAATGAACCCACTGTTCTCTGTCTGTTATTAAATATTTTTAAATAGGAAATATATAATAGGCAATGGGTATCATATCACAATGCTGGACACGATAGGTATTGTAATATACTGTATAGGTTTGGTAACAAAACAGTGTTGAATAAAAACCTGAGTTAAGTTACACTGTCATGTAACATTTAAGAAAAAAAGCTAGCTATTTACCAGTGGGGAAAAAAAGGGAATAAATAAAACATTATATTTAAAAATGAACACCTATTTAGGCACTGCTGTTCTGAATTACCTCATTGATACCTGTGACATCTCAGAATAGTGTATTGTGGCAGTATCAGTATGATCATTGTCATATTGCTCAGCCCAGTTGAAGACGAAAAGAAAAATGTCCAGCGAAATATTTGCAATCTGTGTCTGTCTAGTTTTTGGTGAGTCTGTTCCCAATGTGACCTCAGATTCCTGTTTTTGGCTAACAGAAGTGGAACCTGATGTGGTCTTCTGATGTTGTAGCGCATCCGCTTCAAGGTTTAATGTGTTTTGCCTTCTGAGTTGCTTTTCTGCAAGCTCAAACCAGTCTAGCAATTTTCCTCTGACCACTCTGATTATGAAGATGTGTCCACTCACAGAAATGCCACTCCCTTTATGTTTTTATTTTTAAATTTTTTAAATTTTGTTTGTTTTTGTAAAGGAAATTCCAGGAGATTAACAGTTTCAAACCTTCAACCAGGCATCTGACCACAATCATGGCAATGTCAGTGTCACAAAGAAACAAAAAATTAACTGCATGCATTTATATATTCACATATCATGAACATGAATGTTATGGCATTATTGGTCTTTTAATTGTTTCTGGTCTTTTTCTGGGGCAGAATGGTCAAAAATATACACACAGCACACCTAATATGGTTATGTTTTTTTTTCTTTTTTTTTTCTTTATCACGTTTTACCTTTAACAGCCATCAACAAGCTTTTGGCAGAGGTCTGGTCAGCTATTAGTTCACTCTTCTTGGCAGAATTTGTATTGTTCAAATAAATTTGTTGGTTTCTGACAGAGACCCAACTTTTTAAGCATGAAAGTCCACGACTCAATAGGGTTGAGGCTCCAAAAGCATACATTTAATTCATTTCACAAGCCCAGGCAAAAAAACAAACAAAAAAAACATACATCCATTTTCTGTATCTCCTCTACTGTGTATCCTTCTTGGTGGGCCAGGAGCATATCCTGGGGGACAATATGGAAACTATATAGAAAATCAGCCTACACTGCTTATCTTTGGACTGTGAGAGGAGACCATAAGATACAGGGAGAACGCACAGAGTGGAGGCAAGATTTAAACACTAACACTGGAGATGCAAGTTGATGGTGCTAACCACTAAGCCATGATACCACCAATATAAGAACAGTTCAAAGGAAAAACAAAACAAAACATCATGTTCCTTATGAGAGTGTTTACTTTTCTGACTGCAGGGTGTCTCAAAATTCTCCATATAGTGAGGAAATTACCCATTTTTGTCGGATTGTATATTTATTTACAATACATCTTCTACATTTTTGCAATGTCTTTGGAAACACACACACAGTCATCTCTTCCACTAATGAACTTGTATTAAAACTTCTGGTGTTGCAATAGTGCTTTGAATTCTTTCCTTTAAATAATCCTAGACTTAATTTGAGAACACATTTTTATGTTTATAGTTTGATATAAATAGTTTGTATCTAAGTAGTTTTTTAATCCTGTATGTTAAAGATATTGTGCAGGCCTTTAAAAGGCAACAGGGCTGGGATTACTGCCAACACATGAGCAACTATTTTTGAATCCTCTACAGTACCAGTCAAAAGTTTGGACACACCAGTCAAAGTTTTTTTTTTTTACACTATGAAAAAAAAAACCTGAAATAACACATTTAGCATTAGGTAATTAAGTAACAACAGCAACAGTCAGCGGTTATTTTAAGATACAAAGGTCAGCTGTTCTAGAATAGTTCTTGCAAGAACAGTATTGTCGAGTCCACTTGCAAAACCCATCAAGCACCATGATGAAACTGCCTCTCATGAAGATCTTCCCAGGAAAGCAAGTCCAAAACCTATCTCTGCTGCAGAGGAGAAGTTCATTTACCAACCTCAAAAATCACCAATTAACAGCACCCCAGATTAGAGCCATTGTGAAAGCTTTAAGTAGAAGACATCATCGATATCAACTGCTCAAGGATGATTTTTGCATATTTTGGATGCCTTCAGCATTGTTTTCCAATGTAGAAAGTAAAAAACAAAACAAAACACGGAATTGGAAGGTGTGTCCAAACTTTTGACTAGTACTCTAGTACTGTCTCTGAAAAAATATAATGTACTGAATCATTTTAGTTTAGCAACATAGCCCACAAAATTTATTATGACGTACAGGGTTGCATGATTATCTGCGATTATAGTATTATATGTATTAGATGTGATTGCTTCAGACCATGCTTAATACAGTACTCTGAAATGACTCATAAGATGCTGGAATGGGATCGACTGTAATCAATTGCATTACTAGGCAAATAAGTATGTGTAAATCACAAAATTGATTTTGTGTTTTGATTTTCTTTGATGTACTGGTTATTGTGCAGCCCTTGCATCCTGTTCAAACACCATCCTCCTACCAAGATGTTTCTAATCAATTTTGTTATCTTGCTTTGATGTAATTTAGGTTTGGCATTTTAAGAATGCAATCTACAATGATATTGGCTCTTGGATATAATTTGGCTCTCGGACCTGGAAGTCCTGCCAATAATCCTTCTAGTCCGGCTCATGATCTCTTTCATTTGCCATGCTTTGACCTCATAGGCTATGTGTAGCTCTTTTATGACTATACTATGCAGTGCCTTTGGGTTGCATACTATTGGAATAATAGCTTGAGCCTGGCTTAATGTATAATTGCCTTTTGTGCATAGATCTTTCATGGAATGATATTTTGCTCATCATTATTGGACCTTTCTGGGCTGAGACCTGTTTTTCAGCACCCTGCAATATTAGTCTCAAACAATAGGACTCACCTCAACTGCTACTCATGAGGTGGGTAGAAACATGATTTAAATTCTGTTCAGTCTTTGATATAGTATTAAAGACATTTATTAAAAATGCATGTCAATAGTATACATGGAAATAGGCATAAACACCCAATTGTCTTTTAATATCAGAAGGAAAATTCTCATTCAAGGTTACCGAGAGGAGTAATATTTTAAGAAATTCGGTTAGCCATATTGACAGAACCATGGTCATGCATTGTTATCCTTTAATGAGGCCTATTTTAGTACTCCTGTCTCTCATACAGACCAAGTGTAGAGAAAGGAAGCCGCTGGATTTAGGAAATTCCTACAGATAATATATTAGACCATAAATGTAAAAGAGTCTGAACATGTAACATGTAAGCAAGATATTCCTGCTTGAAGTTGTACCGATCGATCTAATCCTGAATATTATTGCTGATACTGATAATGACATACACAGATGAAATACTAAACCCATATTGGTTTCAGATTTGACTCAGCATCAACTTTGCATAGAACATAGGCTAAAATTGTCTTAATTGCTGTCATGATCAGGCCTCTGACATTTTGCAGAACCCTTCTACAAAAACATGCAGCTTATACAGATAATAACATGTCAGTACTGGATCAGCGTAAAAAATCAGGCAGTACTTTGAGCAGTGAGGTCAGGATTATATAAATACCCCCCTTTTTAATTCTGTCTGTTTTTTATGTGAAAAAAAAAATCATCTGATCATAGCGGGTCTTATTATTAGGCAAATACAATCTCATACAAACAAAGACATATAAAGTTTTTCAGCGGGCAATTACTTATTTAACAAAGTGAAGGCGAAAAGAAAAAAAAATACAAGGTGGGTAATACTAAGTACCCCCTTAATGCTTCCAGGTGCTGCTAATCATCAGCCCTAGATTAATTGACCATCAGCTGGTGTGCAGACCTCTATAAAAGCAGTTGTTGCTGCACATCAATTTGGTAAGGGTTATAAAACCATTTCCAAACAATTTGAAGTTCTACAGTTTATTCACAAGTCCAAAGCATTCAAGACAGTGTGAATCTTCCCAGGAATGGACGTCCCAGCACATTCATCCCAATGCTCAGAGAAATACAAAATGTTCATGAGGATAGATTGATAGATTGATTGATAGATAGAAGTAACCATGTGGTATACCATGGTATATGGTTCATTATTAATATTGTTTGAAATGTATGCTGTAGTTTTTGATTGGACTAAGAAATTACTTTGTCAATTATGGTTATTAATATTTCTCTGTTCAGTTGATTGGGTCCCAATTTAGAAATAATAATTACACATTAGTTACATTTTAATTAGTTACATTAGTAAAGTTTAAGATAATAAACAATTTAGACACAGAGCCCAAATATAAGCCTGGGCAAAGTTATTTGTTGAGGTGGACCTACATTTCAGTTAATTCTCATTTCACTTAGTCACATTAGGAACTTTGCTGATGTCTTCATGGGCGCTACTTCTGACTGGTTTGCGCTTACTGGGCTGATCCCAAATGGTATACTTGTGACCACATGGTGATTGTTTACTTGAGCTTGCAAAGTTTGCAAGGCTGTAAGGAGTCTAGTTTCCCATTTTGGGCTTTAAAAGGGTGCTCGCGAACACCTGGGAGGCACCCTTTGGCACAGCCTGTATCAAAGCGGACTCAGCAGTGGTCCTTGACCCACAACTCCTTGCAACTGTAGGCAAGGACTAGATGTAGCAGACAAGATGAAAGTCAAATCAAATGTTGGAGTCCTGTAGGATATGTCATTTTAACTGGCATAGAACCATCAAGCTGGCGTTTGGTTAGGATCCAACAACATGTTGAAATCATCGAATCAAATCAGTCAGTTATCCTGAATGAGATTACAATTACATGCACAGGGTGGCTCAAAGTCTACATACATGAGGAATTACCAATTTATTAAGCAAAACATAATATATTAACAACACATTTACATACAATACACGTGCAGAGTCACCTCTCACAGTCATGATGTAAATGCCTAAGGAGTGTACTTCCTTTAAATGAGCTTTGTCCTGCATATTGTCCTGGTACATCATAGGCTTTCCCCTATGTATTCTTAAAAGCTGTCTGAAACATACATATCATAAATGATTTTGGGACATTTTAGGACACCCTGTATGGTGTATCTACACATAAGTATATGTGGAGCTGTTTGTACTGTTACTGTTAAAATTTGCCAATGAAGAAATAGATGATTATAAATTAATTATTCATTAATGTCAAATTTAGTTTGCACTTTTAACATCAATTGTATTAAATTGTTTCTAACTATCTCTGTCTTATTGGCTGTAGAAACAATCTGCTCAGGCATTTGCATGTGTAACGACATGCAGGTTTGTGACTCTCCGTCTATATCTCAGCATGGCAAACCACTGTGAAAACACCACACTGAACACAAGAGGCAACAAATGCTAACTCGTAAAACTCTCAAGCCCTCGATCACTCACATATCTCAGCTATATCACCAAAGTGTGAACTTGGAGAAAGACTGCAGGCCTTAAGGTGCCATTTGGGACAAGGCCATAACCATTGTTTTCACTCAGCTGTACTGTTTTTATTCTGAATCAGTGCTTGGAGCAAAGAGTAGTTGCCCTTTCCCCTCTTTTTGGACAGAAATTGGACAGCTTCATTTTTAACTTGGGATTCATAAATGCTTAGAATCAGAAATGGGCTCAGCGATGCAGTTCGGTTACGTTCTCAGAAGCAGCTTTGTGTGAAATTAAAATCCCAGCCAGTGTTTTTTGGCCAATCAGAAACTAGCCAGGTTTGGCCAAAAAACGTAGTGAAATACGTACAGGGTTATGAGGACAAGAGCAGAGTGTACTGCCAAAGTGTTGCGTCTCTGCTTTCGTTTTTCCATAGGGAAGAGAAAAGGTCTGGAACACTCTAAAATCCCAGACAGCGAGTGTTAAATTGCTGAGGAGACTTGTGAACGCTGGAAAGACGATCCGAGCCTCTGGAGGACGTCCAGACTGTGATTGCTCAACGCTGTCACTGCCTCATTCCTCGGATTCCTAGCACTTCCTCTTTTCTTGTGACTCCTTGAACATACTGTGAAAGAGAGAGAGAAAGGGGTAATCAGAGTGGAACAGAGGGAGTACTTGAAGAGGAAAAGCTTCCCAGCTCAGAACATCTGTGTCCATGCAAACAGGACGGAAGTGATTGACTCTGCCATACAAGAGCTCTTTTATAACTTGAAGAATAGGGCTATCTAACCGGCGCAGTAAAAGCCTGTCCAAATATCCTCCAAGATTTTCTCTGGTATGTGTGGTCTTTCAATGGGGAACCTGTTTCCGGGTTAATTAAGGGTTTATGTTAATAGGTTTTGCACATACAGTATCTGATTGGGAATGCACAATTTAATTATATAGGATATACCAAGGGCCAGACATATGCTACTCAGAAACTTGTAATCGTCATGTTGTTGATGTGTTAAAAATATTGTAAAATCTCACAATTCTATTTCTTAATCATATCACTTCTTGAGGCATTTTACCTCACAGTTGTAGTAGGTTTTGCACAGCGCACGCACATCACACCCTGCCAGTTTGACGCAGTGTTGTCATTCTTTTCCTATTGCTTACTTTTCATTCCCAGATGTGCCTCTCCGCCTGGTTTGCATGTGAGGACCTTGGCATGCAAGTGGTTTCCTGTGTGCGTGTGAGTGAGTGAGTGAGTGTGTGTATGTGTGTAGAATCCCATGGGGCAGGGAAAGGTTGTATTTGCAGTGTAGAGCTTGTCATGGGGACTATTATGTTTCTGCTAGGCATGCTGGAAATGGCTGCTTCTCCCTCCTGGTTGCAAGCATGCATACATACATTGTAAATGCTGTGTGTTTCTTATGTAAAATAACAAAATCAGGTGAATCCTGCAGCATTGCACACAGTCAGCCTTTCTTGTGCCATGTGTAGAGCTCTTCTGGTTTGAGAGAAGAGGTGGAAAGGGAACAGCACGGAGCACAGTAGAGCAAGATATTCATCTTCATTCAGCAGTGACAGTGTGGAGTTATTTAGTTTGCAGTCAGGAATCAGGGTCCATTTGTACAGCATGCAACTTTTGTTTACTCCTTTTAGACAAACTGGGAGGGTTATTTTCTCAGAATAAGAGAGTTTTTGTTTTTATATTTAAGTTGTATATATAAGTTAGCAGCTAGGAAATGTGCTTATTAGTCAGTCTGGCTAAGGTAAGTCTTGTCAAGCTCACTTTGTTTAGACCATGTATTTATTTTAATGATTGTTCGGACATCTTGAAACCGAGCAACTTATTACATTTTTATTATTACAGCTTTAAAACTATTAAGCTCACTTGAAATAGAAAGCATCTTTTCATTCATCCAAGTTATTTTTGTAAACCCAAATATGAACATATGAACAATATGTATTTATATGAATATGTATGTAACAGTAGTCTGATGAACACCTACATTTACAGTACATGCGTGTTGTACGTTTACCAGTTGTACGCATACATGTTTAACTGTCGCCTACGTAGCACCTGTACGAATGTAAAACTACTTTCACCCCGGTTTATTGCATCAACTGTCGATCGTCAGCTCTGCTAGTCACGGATAGTTAGTTCTGCCAGGTGCGGAAGGATATGTGTTGGCGGAGCAAAATAACCGATTAAATAAAGAAATGAATCATAATCTATTAATAAGAAATGTTTGTATAAACGCCATATCACGGCTGTAATGCGGTCTTAAGCACGAGTGCGCAGCTCTCATATGATTTCGCTTAATTTTAATATGAACCATCCGCCTTATTTACTACTGTTTTAGTTAAAGTATTCGATTCCATTTGTAGGCCAAACTGAACTTGAGAAAGACTTGTTAACCTTGATTGGTTTTTATCTCTCTTCATTAGATTCCTAAGCATGTTTTACATTTTCTGATGCCCACATAACTCACAGAGAACTAAAAATGATTTAGCATGTACTAAATTTTCAAGGAAAGCGGCTCCACCATTGCAGTGACTTATATAGCCACTCCAGGTACAGACTAACTCTTCCTTCTTGTGTATATAACTTTTGTCCTGATTTAATCGCTAATCTAATTTGTTATAATTTCACAAAACTTGTGAAAATAAATAAACAGTAATCAGTAGCTATGTTTACATGGACATTATGTCTTCAATCCGATAGAAACTGTTCTGACTAGAGATTCCAGCTTAACAGGGTACATGGACAATGATCTGATAAGATGTGTGTTTACATGCTTAAAGCATATAATCAGAATATATAACATTTCTGAATTTCTGCCGGGAATCTAACAGAGGAAGAAGAAATATTTTTCTGTAAGGTTTGGTTAGATTTCCCATCTGTTCCAATACAGTCCATCTTCAATGCTATTATTGGTTACAAGAATCCAATTTCAGCTATGATTGGTTAGATGCTTTACTACATATGATATCTTGAGCCAATCAGTACTCTTTCTTCCGCCAAAGACCCAGAGGTTGAAAGTCTGAAGCAAAGAATGGATCAGAATGAACAGATTATTAAAGGTGTACACCTCACCTCTCATTCCAGTTGATAGTTCATTCCAATCAGGCCGGATCTGGTCAGACTGTTCTGACCGAGGTGCTTACATGATCCAGGTTTTATTCCAAGATTATTAGTGGATTATTAGTGTCCATGTAAACACACCTAGTAAATTGTAGTCAGTGTGTATAAAACTGCAGTAACTCATGCTAATTATTCCATTTGAAGCTGATCAAACCAGGTTTGCAACAATGAATCTTTACGTAAATGTACACAAATTCAGTAGGATTTAAATGTGGACACAAATTCAGTAGAATCCAAATGCTTTCTCTTATGTAAATGCCCCTGTCAAAGATTTATAAGTAAATTTGTTTATGTCCAGCTTCATAAATTTAAAGTTATGTTTGCAGTTATTCATCTGCACAATGATTATTTTGGTCGTGTGCTATCACACAGAGAGTAATAATGAGATATAGAGTACTATGCAAAAATCTTATTTCTTCATATTTACTTATATGTAATTATGTATATTTAAAAAACAGATGTTTTAAAAATGAGTTCTTTGTGTAAAAACCTCAGCAGCAAACTCTTTTCCACTCTTGTCTGTTCCAACTACTTCAGAATTACCAGCCTGATTTCTCATTGGTTCATGCCTTAAGTTAGATGATCCTGGAATTATCCATAGGTCACTGTGTGGTTTAACAAATGGTTGAAAAACATTTCTCTGAAACTGGTTAGGTATAGGGATTGAGCTAAAAACCTGACAAAAATGGGAGTCAGAAAAGTCCTTCAGTACACCTTGAGATTCCTCAAGACTACATGAAAATCTAAGACAGTCTGGTTCTTTAGAGGAAACATATGTAAAAAGTGAGGGGTGGCCCAAGACTTTTGCAAAAAAAAAATACAGTATATAAAACAAATAAAATATATAGTGCAAGTTGGACTGTTTAACATAGCCATGTATAACAAGCAAATTATCTAATCTATGTAAAAAATTTTTTTTCTTATATCTGTTGTAATACTGCTGTTTTGTAAGATTTTAGATTTAAAAGTTAAGATGGCAAGTATTTGTCTAATACACATATTATATAGATTATCCACCTTTTCCAATTTCAGTGTGTGCATGATGTTTCAGAATGGCCCATCAGTGGTGTTATTATTTAAATATGTGTAAATGCAAATATGTGTAAGTGCAGATCAGCACAGTATGCGTTTTAGAGCCTGTGCATTTCAAACTAACATTTGTGGGTAGCTGTCCCACCCATATACTGTATGCATTAGGATCACTATGCTAACACTTTTACAGTAAGTTCAATCAATGTGACACACCCAGGTTCCATTTCTGCTTCGATGCACACATAATAAATGCGCCAGGATTTGTGGCGAGCAGGATTAGCCCATGGCTTTCCTGCACTCCTCAGCTAGCTTTTGTTCTATCCAGTCATCGTTGGTAGTCCTAATAGTTACACTCACGTACAGCATTATTCATGTATTTTGAGTCCAAAATTACCCAGACCTGCAAAAACTTTCCCTATATCTGTTCCTGCCTTTATTTCTCATGATTACGTCTAAGGGCCATGTTTGCCTTTCATGCTCAGGTGTTCATGTGTACCTTTATGCTGACCTTTTTGTTTTTCTTTCACTTTTTTGCAGCCCCAAGTTGGCCCGTCGTCTCAGCCCATGGCTCCTCCGAGCCCCGGAACCAACAGCAGCACCAATCAGAGCAGCAGCAGCAGCAGCACGGCAGGTTGGGAGCAGCTCAGCAAAACCAACCTGTACATCCGTGGCTTGCCCCCAGCAACCACCGACCATGACCTGGTCAAGCTCTGCCAGCCGTGAGTACACAACTTCCTCTCATTAGCCCCCCTATTGATCTGCTATTGATTCGTCTTTTTTTCTTCTTCTCGGCCTTGGCGAATGTGAGACTTGGGAGGCCATGACCAAATATTAGCTTCATATGAAGGTAGTAATGCTCCCATAGACTTCTGTGTTACTGGAATGGATGAAGAGATTGGAGGAAAGCCTCCTGCAGATCTGAACAACTGGCTGGGGCTCATTAATCCCAATTGCACTCTGAGAGGAATGAGCTGCTATGAAATGGAGATCGATTACAGCTCGAGGAGGGGAATATGGCCTCAAATACACAAACATCAGTCTTGTGTACCAGCATGGCTCCAGCTCCACATGCTGGGTGGTATATATGGTTATTATCAGTTAAGTCACAGTGTAGCGGTTGCTGCTTTTTTTTAAAGCTGCCCTATAGATATGAAACTAATGATTGCAACACAGATAGTACAACCATGCTTCACAGGTTGTTATGGTGTTATGAGATGTGTAAATACATTCAGTGGTATTTCACTGTGTTCAAAGTCAAGGACCGAGTGTTATAGTAGTCATGAATATGAGAAGGATGTCAAGGCACATTTCTGTAGCTCTCTTGCCCTTTACATTATGCTTGAGCACCATAAATTCGGTCAGCTTCTCTCAGCATTAATATGCTACAACTTGCTTTTTCAAAGGTCTAAACTGGAAGGAATGTGATTAATAAATGATAAGTTATAATGCCTTGCTGAGCTTGGTATGGGATCTTATGAGAAAATTGCATTTTAAAACAGAAAATGAAAAATGACATTGATAGCTGCACAGGAAAGTGCGAGGGCCGAGGGAACTGGTAATAAATGTGGCCACAGGATGACCAGCTTCCTGAAGAACTTCTACTGTAAAAGTTAAAAGCCCTCCATTTCATATATTTGCTTGACCAGTAAGGTGACTTTGAAATCTCATTTTCCCCTTTTCAAACCCCCTGTCAAACCCCCTTTTTCCCCTCATGTGCCCACACACACACACACACGTGCGTGGTCACATGCTGACTATGAGATGTTGACTTTAGCACATTCAGTCTCTTCCTTCTTCCTCTATCACTTTCCTGAAGTGTTTTCTCAGGAGGGGCACAGAAGGTAAACTGTGGAAATTTCACGTTCCACATTATTGAGAAAGCAAAGTTTCTCGCTTCCTGGGGTATATTTAGTTCACCTAACGTTTCAGTTTTGAAACGGACATGTCTAAACACTTAAGAATGGCCATTTAGGGTTGTGGATTAGGGTTCTGTGAGGTAAGGCTCAGGAATGTGATCTCCAAAGCAATAGCTGCATTTAACCTAATCCTATTCTGATAGCTAAAGCAATTTCCCCTTTGACCTTTTAAGTCATGCTATACCAGTCTTCTCTAAAGTGTTTGGAATCGGTCTCATCTTCTGAGTGGAATAGAAAAATAATCGTTATCATTCACTGTCCTTGTTACATAAAGGCGCAAAATCTCACTGATGGAGTGTTTATGCTTGAAGATACTCATCTGACCTCTGCAGGAGTTTACACTAGAGTCTGCTGCATACTTTATTACTTTTTTTTTTGTTTGTTTCTGGTAAAATCCTCATCCACCATCTCCTTTTTTTTTTTTTTTTTTTAATGTTTGATCTTTTTGTCTTGCGCTTACTATGCACTAAAGCCTGTTAGGATACAGTAAGAAAAAGTACAACTGGGCATGCTTTTATATTAAAACCATTATCAATGTGGTTGATACTGTTAATACTCTGGAGTTGATTTTTTTCCAATCACTGCATGTCTCAAAGTATGTTGTCATGCCACGTTCATTCCAATGATGACAAGTTTTCAACTTTAACAATGAAGTGACAAGTTGCATGCTATAGGAGTGCAATCCTCCACGAAATAAGTTCCCACTTATAGCAGTGATAAACAGTCATCTCCTTTTTTGGGATTCTTCCCACGTCTTATTGGGGACAGCTACCAAGTAGGGCTTCCACCGAGGACCGCATCTTTTCGAACTGCTGCTCATGAATCATTGGTGAGGGGAGCAGCGTAACACACTCGAAGCAAAGCGCTATCCACCCTCTTATGCTTGCGCGACTGGCTATCGTCACTGTGTGGTGTAGGCGTGAGAGTATGTCATTCTTACCTCCCTCTGGTTATGGAATTGAAATCATGCCCAGGATTTTTTTTGCTCTATTTCTGAGATAAAAAAAAATACATGTATACCACTTCTCTTGCAGAGAAACCTAAAAACAAAAGGCCTCTATCTTGAAGACATTCCTTTGTCTGAAAAATAAGTACATAACAGCTTTACTTTTGACCATTATAAACCCTGAAACTTTTGACTCCTTTCATAAATGCTAAATAAACATCTCAGCACAGAAGACTTTACCATTTTAACAGTAACACTGTAACCTGGAGATTGTCATCTATCCAGCCATACAATCCCCTTTAGAGGTTGAAACGATAACATATTAAAATGAGTGCATAAATAAAAACTGTGCTTTGCCTGGCAGCTGGAGTTACTGTCAGTGCTGGTGTTATGAAAAATTAATCAACACTTTCTGGAAACATCAGATTGGAGAGTTTAGCAACACTAAGCAACATAATTTAAGGCATTAAGTTACGAATAATAACAACCAACTTATCCATTATGATATGTAATATAATTGGTATAATCCTGCAGTCGCATAGCATTAGTGTTTTTTTTTTTTTTTTCCACAAAGCACGTAAGTTTTAATTTGCATATGCAAGGTGCAGTGTTGTATAAAATCTTGACTTCTATCTGTGTAGTGGTTAGCACTGTCGCCTTGCACCTCCAGGGTCCAGGTTCGATTCCCGGCCAGGTTTGATTCCCGTCTCTGTGTGCATGGAGTTTGCATGTTCTCCCTGTGCTTGATGGGTTTCCTCCGGGTACTCCGGTTTCCTCCCACAGTCCAAAGACCTGCAGATCAGATTAGGCTAATTGGCGTTCCCAAATTGTCTGTAGTGTGTATATGTGTGTGCCCTACGATGAATTGACACACTGTCCAAGGTGCACCCCGCCTTGTGCTCTAAGTCTCCTGGGATATAGCTTCAGGCCCCCGCGACCCTGAATACAGGTTAAAGCGGTATAGACAATGAGTGAGTGAGTGTGACCTCTGTCTTCAGAATGAAGCAGGTTCTGAGCCGCTGATGTAAGCATACACCTAGGACTACTTACTTACTTACTTACTTACTTAGGTGGGAACAACGAGAACCGAGTTCCAAAATGTCTTGCGTTCAAGAACATATTTGTTTGTGATTATTACTCCCTAAATAATTCTATATGAGAAATGCTAAATAAGCATTTTGCGTTTTTGTAGCTGATGTGCGCGGCTTTTTGAGCACACATCTGCTCAAAAATTGTAGCGTGATTTCTGTACAGATTATGTAGGACAGCTTGTTTAGTGTGTGACTCTGTTCCTACAAGTATAATGCTCAGTTCTCAGAAACACGAAGCTACCTAGTGAAAGATTACGCAATCCGATGCCGTGACCCTGAACAGAAAGTCTCAAACTCCTATTTAATCTGCTGTCTGTTTAAGACCAGAGAGCATGTGTTTGTGTATGTGTTTGTGTATGTGTATGTGTATGTGTATATGTGTGTGTGTGTGTGTGTGTGTGTGTGTGTGTGTGTGTGTGTGTGTGTGTGTGTGTGTGTGTGTGTGT
>JAQMYJ010000036.1:20413378-20434115 GCA_030014305.1 Clarias laeviceps | reverse complement strand
TGTGTGTGTGTGTGTGTGTGTGTGTGTGTGTGTGTGTGTATGTGTATGTGTATGTGTGTGTGTGTGTGTGTGTGTGTTTGTGCGCACGCCTTATTGGATAGTAGTATGACCCTGAGCAATGTCTATAGAAATCAATAAGCACATAGTGAATAGTAACAGGAGCCTGTATTAGGCTGAGTAATAGGATGAAGGGCAGGAACGGCAGGTGAGATGGCGGTTGCATTGTTCTGCCTGCTGCCTCTCTGACTGGGACGACACTCTATCTCCTTGTCTCAGTCCACACCAGTCTATGCAATCCAATTCCAATGGATTTTTAGTGAAAGCTAATGGACCGAATGCTAGGTCCTTGATGCCCACCTTGTCTTTCAGTAAACGAGCGAGAAATTTTCGGAGAGAAATCTGAAAACCATTTCATAATGACTCTGTGTTGAAGAGAAAGGATGTCTCATTCGCCCTTACCTTCTAATCCCTGCCAATTTCTATCAATAATGTTCCTGTTTGGTTTGGGGTGAGCATGGGGGTGAAATTCCTGTAATGATTGATTCTCTATGAACCAGTGGAAACCCCCTCATTCTCCTGGCCCTGGAGCCTACAGAGGCGAGCAGGAGGTCACGGCAGCCAAGGGAGACCGGACTGGCACAGGCTTTAAAGGTCACTCTCCATAATTGGATTTCAAATCACATAATGGTTTTGGTGTTTGGATATTAATTGGAAGAGTTTAATGCTGTCTTTTCCCTCCCCTTTTACCTCCAGCGCTTATGTGATGGTCCTTATACACATAGGACACAAGGTCAAACAGCTTCTTTTAAAGAAGGTTTCCTGTTTCCCAAGCGAGGTCAGAGGTGAAATTTTCCTTTCACATGTTCTGTGCTGTATCCTACCGTCCTACAGCTGTATGGATTTCTTAATTTCTGACCCTTCCCCTGGCTCTGGCGAATTCTCCGACAGCGGCATAGCCAGGAATAAATTTGAGGAGATGAGGAAATATCCCCCAAAAAATAATAAAATAACAGCATGACCTGTCTAGTTAAATCGATAAGTGGGACATGCTCATGCATGATAGATACCAGAAAGTAGTAGGAACGGTGATGGCCCATTTAAAAAATAAATAAAATAAAATAACTATTTATGGTGCAATCTGCTGTCAGAAAATATCTTTCAGATAATTTATCTGGAAATCATTCAAATAAGATGCCAGTATTGGGGGGGGGGGGGGATTATATTTTATGCTATCAAAGCAGATCTACCCTTTTCCCCCATGCTGTAAACCTTAAGTACTTACCAGACTGTCAGGTTTATATCTTTCTGCTCATGGTGTAGCTAGCTGCCTTTGAAACAGAAACGGAGGGGGAAAAAAAATGCATGTTCCTGATTCCTGATTGGTTATTCCTGTTTTTACCAAAGCAGCCCATAACCATTGAAAGTGTATAGTTCTTAAAACCCTGAGCAGTTTAGTCTTATTTATAAATTTTTTTGTTTTGCTGTTTTATTGTTGTTGTTTTTTTTAATAAACATATATAGGGCTCATGTGCAGTATATCCTTTTTTTTCCAGCAAAACCTAGGCAATATGATGAACTGAATTTTATTTCATTTTAACCAACTATACAAATATAACTAGGCAAAAAATGGGTCACACGGACAAAGAAATGGCACATACACACAATCACATGATTTTATGGTTGTTTTTGGTTGTTTTTATGACCAAGTTTTTGCGACGTCCATTGCCATATTCCGGGTAGTGGTACAATTTACACGTTGTAAAAATAGTGATAACTCTCGTTCTACCTGACAGATCCAAAAACCCACATGCACAGTTTGCTCAGTTAACACACACCAGCAGGGCTTCCATATAAGCACATGTATATATATTTTTTTAACTTTATCGAACTATGCTGTGTTGTGGAACTGGTCTGTACCGCTTGAGTTCTAAGGGATTTTAAACAAATTAAAGGACACATTAATAGAACATTTGGATTGCAATGATGATTTCATTGACCATTTTATACACATCATTATAGTGTAATTACTGTGAAAAATAATAATATTTGACAGGTAAATGAATAGCCATGTGCGCTTTGTTAACCTCTTGCAAATAAGCATTTGGAGCTTATAAAATATTTATGACAGTATTACACACACCAAGTCTGGTTGTAACTGTATTAATAAACCATGAAGTACAGTGTGTGGTATGTATGTATGTATGTATGTATGTATGTATACATACATACCACACAATATATATATATATATCTATATATATATATATATATTTGAAGTCTAAATGGGGCACACATACACCCCTTTCTGTTTAGGACATTTCAGGTTCATTCCAGTTGGAGAGCGCTGTGTAATATCGGCTAGTAGACCATAGGAGTGATACTATGAGCTGATACACAACTGTGGTCATGTTAACCACAGTGTTTGGTATGAATAACCAATCTCAACTCATGACATGACAAGAGTGTGACTGTAGTAAATGTGTAAATTATACGTAGCATCAGTGATTAACTCAGAAATTATTAACATTAGTGTTAACGTTATCTTGTCAAGTTATTTGTCAGTTTTGTCAGATGACAATGCCAAAGCATTGTGCCCCCTCAAAATAAATGCCTCTGCTTCTAATAATCGTTAATTATACAATCGGTCAATAACATTAGTTCTGCCAGTCCTGGAAGGATATGTGACGGTGAATACAAATAACCTGGATCAATAATCTGTTGAAAATAGGTGTTTGTAGAACTGTTGTATAAAAGCAATATCACACTCGAGATCATGGTGTTGTATGAATATCAGCATGGCTGTGATGTCCCCAATATATGAACGAGTTCTGTTCCCAGAGCTTGTTTGTAAGTCCAACATGTATTGTCTATGTACAAGGATGCTACCACAATTGGTCATAATTGACAGTATATTACAGTACAGTGTTCTTTAGAAACGTGCGCATGGTTGAACAATTCATGCTAAAAGAACGAGCAGTACCTGCCATCTTTTTACTTCACTCCGTTCTCTCAATTATTCTCACGTCTGTTTCCATCATTATTGCATGGTGCTTCTATAGTACCACCTTCATCACCACTGCTTATACGCTTGCTTCCGGACATCCTGGTACGCAGGCTGCATAGAAAGGTCGTAACTTGAATGTGCATATGTAGGGGACCCTACTGTACAACAGAACGCCCTCTCATGTAATGTTGCTTTATTATGACATCATTAATTTTTGTACCACAACCTAACAATTTAAACTAGGTTATAATGTATGTCTTACATGTTAACTTTCAAATTCCCATACCCTCAAACTTCCTACTTTTTTATCTTATGATGTCATTTGCTTTCAGTAACTGTTGGAAAAAAAAGTATGGATGCAGAATAATGGTCTTGTTTGTTATTGCACTACTGCTAAATACGGATTTCTGCTTTGTCTGTATTTTAAACTCTCGGGTAGAACTGAGTATTCATTATTTGTTGCACATGAGTGACATGCAAATCTCTGTGGAACAGGTTAGTCAATCATTTCCCACATTTCTTAGAGTGTTACTAAGTTGATTTGTATGATAAGTATGATATTTTTTTTTTTTTTTACTTTATTGTATTTTGTTTTTAGTAGGTCAGGACCTAGGAAAGTGTCTGATGCACCATGTGTCTCCAGAGAATTTAGACCTCTTAATTATTTGTCTTGTCCTGAAGCTTTGTTAGTTGATAATGTGCAGATTCATTTGCTGTCAAGTTTTGTAACAGTTTAACGGGTATGGGACTTTCCCACACAGGCAACCCTGTGTGTTGTCAAAACAGAAGAATTGCATTTCCCCTCTAAGCAATTCCATAAGCAGCTCTCTTGGTTAAAAAAAAGCTGTTAATCTCCTCCAGACAAAACCTTGTCAATAGTATTGTTGTCGCCATAAGTAGACATACCAGTGTTTACAGACAGCTAAATTGCATTGACTTTGTGTGTGTGTATATCCTTAATGATAATATATCACAATTGACAAGTCTAATAACTTTCAAAAATTAGCTTTTAATTATATTAGGCTTGCAGAAGGGAGACAAATTACAGGGAAAAGCTGGCGGTTCTGTTATGCTGTAAAGACATTTTTTCTAGTTTGGATCTTTCTGAATTTGGGTTTTTATGACCTGGGTCCATTCGTAAGTTCATGCAAATTTATTCTATTTTAAATTTATTCTAATAATGTTTTTATATGTAATGAAATATTAGCATATTTTTTATGCTATAGTCAAACATTTCTGTTCTTATAGAAGACGGGTCTTTGCCACTATGGCAATAATTCCATTCACAGGACACGAGGACACTCTGAGTGGTTTGATAAATCTGAAAATGTTGTAAAAAAAATATGTAATGAGTTTTACAGTTACCAAATCTCAATCTTAACACGCACCTATAAGCTGTTCTGGAGGCTTGTGGTACGCCAATATGTTACTCATAAACTCAGAGAGAAAAAATGAAATGAATTTCATATTTTCATTTTTTTTTAATTTTTTTTTTAACAGTTTAGGAATGGGAGTCAGGAATTGAAGAGAAAGAGCGGAAAGGTTAAACATACAAAAAAAAAGTGGCTCCGTTCCGAATGAGAGCGATGTTTTGCAACCGATATGAGCATGCCCTCTGGTCTGAAGTTTAAGCTGCCGTTATTGTAGCAGGGTAATCAGTTGGGAAGATCAAATGATCGTACACCTTTGCCATGGTGGCCTTCATCTGGAAATGTTTACCCGGATTGTTTCGTTTCATTCGGTCTTTTTCTTGGTGTGTGGCCACTTGGCTTTTTTCTGGGAAACACTCACTGTGGCTCTGAGTGTTTGGGATCCAATGTTGGCTTCATTTGTCAGGCCGGACAGCTTTAACGATACAACTCTGATGGGTTTCCTGTTTGTGGCCCTGACTCTGCTCCGCCATGTTGCTCTTTTGATCTTGAAGATGTAGCATTAGCTAGGAAATGTGCTTCCAAATTAGATTTCGTGTGACAAAAGGAAGTATGTTTGGTGTTCTATATCCTTGCTTTTTGCAGAATGGAAAATTTGGAGCTCGTGTGTCCGCTTCGTCTGAGCGGCAGCCATTTTTTTCCAGTACCGATCACTGCTTCTTATAGGGATGTTTCAGAACCTTCTGTGTCTCATGTTTGTGGGATGATGTCATTAAGTTTTATTCAAGCTGTGTTATTTCTGTGTGCGTGAGTGTGTGTATGTGTGTGCGTGCATGAGTAGGGGGTGGAGTGTTGTAAGATAGACTCCAGCTGTCTGCTGTTTCAATTCATACACCAACACTGTTCTCTTTGTTCTTTTCACAGTTATGGGAAAATAGTATCGACGAAGGCCATCCTGGATAAGACTACAAACAAATGCAAAGGTGTGTATGTTCTGCCATGTCCTCAGCAAGCACCACAGTCTGTGCATTCCTCCGTACTTTTCCGCTGAAAGCTTAATGAACGCTTGTAGAATAAGCTAAAGT
The DNA here is from genome assembly GCA_030014305.1 of Clarias laeviceps. Taxonomy (NCBI): domain Eukaryota; kingdom Metazoa; phylum Chordata; class Actinopteri; order Siluriformes; family Clariidae; genus Clarias; species Clarias laeviceps. The sequence goes on along the minus strand of JAQMYJ010000036.1, from coordinate 20,428,656 downwards.
ACACGAAGCAAAAATGCGCCATATGGCGGACGCGGATCGAATTATTCAAATGCACGACGTGCAATTTACGCGCCTCTGAAGGTATTGCACGTAGAGTTCTATTTTAAGTTAGTAATAAAAACAATATTTCAAAAAGGAGCACTGCAGAAATAACAGCACGCCTCTGTGTAATGTTCGAATTTGTTTAGCTAGATGTAAGAGTGGTGCTCGCGGAGCTCAGAAAGTAAGCACCGCCGTTTGTTTCTGTGAGTTATACAGACTTCAGTGCCCTGTTCTGACTCATGACTTCTTGGCTGCTGTGTGTGCATGCACGAGTAAATGTATGACTCTGTCACCGCTCTGCTATGTGAGGCAGGGTGGATCAGGAAACAGGTCCCCAGGCCTTTAGACAAGGGGGGGGGGGGTCCTCTGTCCCAGCTCCCTGCACTCACTGCTGTTATTTCTGCTCCGGCTTTGCTGACTGGGTCAGGCCCTTGGTGTGCTTCCAGGGTGGGGGTGATGCAAGAGAGATGGCGGGAAAGAGATTGAAGGTGGCGGCATAGCTCAGAATCTGGCTCAGTTCCTGGATTTGGCACCTGTGGAACAGCCAGGCCCCGCTGCACCTCGCCGCTGTGATGTGGATTATTTATGCGCTGAGTAATCTCAGCCTGCCTGAGAACACTGACAAGGGTGTGTGTGTATGTGTGTATGTGTGTATGTGTGTGTGTGTGTGTGATGCACGAGCTGTAATTCTATCTCTCACTTGACTCTGAGATCTAACCTCTTGGTTGGCAGCTGAGCACACAATCAGTATCTTTCTATAGCAGAGATGCAATGGAACCTCTGGTGATCCTGTGATCTACACCGTCACCACGACCAGTAAACCTGCTTACTCCTTCAAAATCTCCATTTTCAATCTTTTATGTTTAACTTAAAAGAAAGAGCTCTTTCTGTGTTCTATAATTACGCTGTTGTTTTAAAATGGAAGTATGCGCATGCTGTTGTACATTTCTAATTGTAAAATGCAGTCTGGTGGAACAGAGGCGTATCGGTTAGCACTATGGCCCCGCACCTCCAGGGTCAAGGGTTCGATTTCCACCTCGGGTCTGTGTGCATCGAGTTTGCATGTCCTCCCTGTACGGGTTTCCTCCCACAGTCCAAAGACATGCAGATTAGGTTAACTGCTGTTTTCAAAATGTGCCCGTATTGCATGTGTGTGTGTGCGCGCGCTCCCTGCGATGGATTGGATTGGCACACTGTCCATGCCCAAAGTCTCCTGGGATAGGCTCCAGGCCCCCGTGACCCTGTACAGGATAAGCGGTATAGAAGATGAATGAATGAATGAATAATGCATTCTCAGCGTCAGCTTAAGCGAGTGGTTGATCTGCCTGTGCTTGCAGTTTTCACTTACAGTGTCCCTGCAGCTTCCACAGCAGTCAGAGGTGACCAGACATCTGACATCTGAGTCACAGAATGCAATGCGTGCATCAAGCGAATCTAACTAGTGAAACTCATATCCTTGTATGGTGAGGTATCAGGGTATTAGAACTGCATTTTTATTGTGGGGAATTGTTAACTAATCAGTTCCAAGAGCTCATTCTGGTCCCTCACAGATGTGTACTTTATACGGAAACAGATATACAAATGGAGCTTCTCTGCCTTGCTCTGCCAGGCTAGTAGCTTTAAGATTTATTTACCTCCTCAGCTTATTTTGCAAAAACTACTTCCCAATTCCCACTCGCTAGTTCCCTCCAATTGTCCAACAGATACCACTTGAAGAATGTGACAGATTACACAAGGTGTGTGTGTGTATTCTTCTTCCAGGGAAGCCGAATGTGCTAGGAAATGACTTCCTTATCTATGAGCCCATAGACGTCCATAACTAGCTAGTGTTACCATTCTTCCCACCAAGAGAGGCCAGTTAGAGTTTCCTTGGGATAAGGTCTTGTGATCTGCCAACAACTGGACAAACTCTTTTCTCTTGTACCACCTGAGTCTTCAATGACAAGTTTCAATGACAATGTAGTCACGAGCATGTGGACCGATTTTCTGTTGCATCAGCCTTAGAAACTGAAAGCTGCGCTGCAAATCAGGTCTGAATTCACTGCATGCTCCAAGCAAGTTTTCTGCTGTTCTATGCACTTTATCTGTCTATTACTTGCACATGCATTACACACACACTTCTACATAGGTGCAAGCACAGTTTACTGTGATTTATTTTGCCAAATGTAATTGAGTTATGGTGGATTCGTCGATTATGTAAAACCGTGTATAATCAGGGGGGAAAAATCTAAAGCAATTATTGTGTATAAAATGGTTTGATTGTGATTAATTCCAGTTTATCTCTCCTTGATCATAGTAATTGTAAGTTTCTCAAATAAGCTGTCTTATGTGAAGCTGTTTATAATCATATGTCTTTTCCATGACTTTCCTGTATCACAATGTTTTGCTATGTAGCTGTTTAACTGAACGAGAATGAAATGCCATAAATATTTAGTATTTTATTTAAATTAATTGATACAACAGTTAGTTCCAACCGATTAATCTGATTGGACAAGAGGCTTTCCATGAGTGGTGATAATAGACGGCAACAGTACTGGGGCATGCCAGAGGTGTTCTAATAATCATTAATTACTCTAACTGTTGGTTGCCAGCATGGGTGAAAGTAGATCAGTACGGGCCGCCTTACTGAGGAGAGAGCAGCTACCTCCCAAAACTCACATTCAATACCAGTCACGGAAGCACTTTCAGCAAGAAAACACATCTAATAATTAGTGCTTTCAATCGATTACAAATTTTAATTAAGTTAATCACAGTCTGTGATTAATCATGATTAGTCACAGTTTTAAAATATTTAGATTCGCTTGTATTATCTTTGGAATAAGGAAATAAGTAATAAGGAATATTTTAGAATAAGGAAATTCATGACAAATTGTTTAGAGAAAACAGAGTTTTCAAAAATTTAAATCTCTTGTAATATGACTGGCACTGCATGCAGTGTGTGGCTGGGTTGTATGGGGTGTGGCAACCCATCGAAGGCGTTTCTCGAACCTAGATTTGAAAATACGAAAATCAACTCCAGAGCCTTAGCCGCTGAGCCACCGCTTCCACATCTTGCATCTAATGTATTCTTGTAAAAAATAGTTCCCTGAACAACTTTGGTTTTATCCAAACTTCCATCTAGAATCTCTTTAATGAAACTTGCCGTTCAGCACACACAGCGATGTTTTCACACGTGCCATTATCACACACAGCCTCGTAACCTCACTGCGATTACGGGAAGCCATTAGGGTCAAACTTCAATTTTAGGGTCATATGTTTAATTTGCGTTTAAAAAATAGCAATGCGTTAAAATTTCCAGATTAATTACATGCGTTAACCCGTCATTTAGATAGCCTTACTCATAACGTTATGTCATCTTAAACAATTTGTCTCCTTAATAATTGCTTCGAAGTCATTCCAAATTAAACAAATTCCTCCTTGTTGTTTTGTTTACACCTAAGGCGAGCTACAAAGATAACTAGCTCATAACACAAGGCTGAATCACAAATCCCTCTGTAACCCCATAATCAAGGGCACTACTGGGTATGTGGAACAAGAAATTGTACACACTACATAGCAAACTGTAAAATCTGTGGATGGTAACTGTCATCTAAAAAGAATATCACACTCGAGGTCGTGCTGTTGTGCCCATCACAGCTGTGCTGATATTCGGTCCAACAACACTCCCTTTCATGTGATAACGTTTAATTATAACGCATGAATACGATTCATATGAATCAAGATTAAATTAAACAGTAACCTGTACATAAAGGGTCTTCATATCCAAAACATAAAAACAAAAATATCATTTTATGTTTTAAAACTGGAGTTAATCCTGTTGGCAGTCTCGCACAGGATCCACCATCACGGGTAGTGAGCTTAATTAGTTCATTAGAGAACTGTTTATTAATCAGCACTTTGGTTAGTCTCGTCCAGATTCAACACACCATCAGCAACTGAAAATCCTAATAACTACCTCAGTCATAGCATTTAGTTCAGCTTATGTTCAGAAAGCACTACTGGATATTTCTAACATGCTTTCAATTTTCAAATCTGTCATTAGAGATTTATTAGGCAAATAACAGCTTTTATAGATATAATGCAGCAGTTTTCAAATAAGCTTCTGTCTTTTAATAATTGGGTATGTCAAATGTGTTATCATTTTTAAACACTGACTACAGTATCAGCTGTGGCGTTGACCTAAATTTTTAACTCATGGTCTGATGCATTTATTAGACTGGTCACATGTCACCAGTGCTTTCATCATGCATGAAATGTGACAAGTCTGATAAAATTATCAGCATGACCACATGCGTACACCACTGAGGGGTGAAAAGTAATCCCTTCTTAACCCCCAAACGCCTACTGTATTTTCATGGCAATACATAACATGCAAACGTACTGTGAAATGTACAAGCTAGGCATTGATTCAGCTTTTAAAATCTTAGGTGCAAAACTAAACAGCTATGTACAGTACTGGCACTGGGTCTCTTGGGAGTGTGGGGTTAATGCATAATTTGCATGGTTGTATGTATGTATGCATGTATGAAGAAACCTGAACTTTGTGAAATGTTCATGTAGAATGCAGGATCATACAGGATCATATGACATTTCACTATGTCGATATTGTGCTTCTAGTAGTAGTGTAGTACTGAGGATAGCGCTACTAAACTGTTCATAAGGGAAAAAAAAACAGTACCGTGTCTTGTACCAATGCGATTGCTTTTTAGCTCGTCATGGAGCTTTACCAGCAATTACGTTCACAAACAAAAGAATACCCTTTCGTTAACCCCTGTTATCTTTATTTTGTCTTTTTGAACTCGGTGTGATGTCAGATGTCGGAATTCTTTAGATACAATCAGATGATTTTATTTCAAGAGTCCCTCTTATCTAGTGATAGACGCATACTTTCCATAGAGTACAAATTCTTCTCTAGTAGAGAAAAAAATCACACACACGTTGGGTTGCGTGACCTTCTTCTGTGCAATATTACTTGAATGCCTATATAACATGTTAAAACTTCTAAGAATAGGCATACCGCGCTAGCTTTGTACACACCCCACACCCCAGTCAAGTATGTATGTACTGTATTGCATTTACCTGAGCCTGGGAGTATATGAGATGCTATATTTAGCTGTAATTAAGAATGTCTCAGACTAAATGATAATATTTATATGTTATATATTCCCAGGTTATGGCTTTGTGGACTTTGACAGCCCTGCTGCTGCACAGAAAGCCGTTAATGCTCTGAAAAACAACGGCGTGCAAGCACAGATGGCAAAGGTAAGAGTATACCTGTTAGACTGTCTGTCGCTTCTTTGCTTTCTCACCTGTTACTCTCTTACTCTTGCCCTTATTATCAGGTGGTGTGTGTGTGTGTGTGTGTGTGTGTGTGTGTGTGTGTGTGTGTGTGTGTGTGTGTGTGTGTGTGTGTGTGTGTGCGCGAGAGAGAGAAAGAGACCTTTAATGGATGTGTATGAACGGTACCCTAAAAGTCAGGGCTTTGCTTGAATCTCTGTAAAACGAATGAGTTAGATTCCTTGGAATTGTATTCAGCTGATTCACTGAAGCACTAAAAGCCAAACCCAGTCTTTCACAGTTCTGTTTTCAATGAAATGAAAAGGTGTCTTAATGAAAGCCGGATCGGCCATGTCGACCGGCCTGTTCTCTGCAGAGGTGTGGCGATTTCTGTTTCTATTTCTGTCTATGTTCATGCCTGTAAAACAGTCTGTCCAAGGTGTGTGTATATGTCTGTTGGGTGGAGAGAGAGAGAGAGAGCGAGAGAGAGGAGGAAGAGTACAAAGATAGTGTGATGACAGCAGGGTGACGATATCCAGTGGGAATTCTCCCTGGGGACGTGCCTCTCACACTCGATCTGTCTCACACTCTCTACACACACGGAAATACACAGGAGCCTCTGTGTTCCCTTGACAAGGCTCTTCACTTGCTACAAAGCACAGACTGTTTGCGACGCACCCAGCTCCGGCACTAACATGAACGCATCCTGTAATGTCACTCGTTACACACGCACACACATGCTTTGCAACTAATGCCTAGGTGTTGGCTGCAAATGGCACGATAAAGCCACATCTGAGAGAAACTGGTGGGGAGAGAGAGAGTGAAAAAGAGAGAGGGAGGGAGGGAGGGAGGGAGGGAGGGAGGGAGGGAAAGTCACCATTTTCAGTATGGCAGCTTCTTAGCAGTCTTAACCCCAACCCTCCCCGTTTAGAGCTCTCTATTCATTCCTAAAGGGAAGGCACGGTGGGCTGAGTATGAAAAAGGATCAGAGAGACGAAGGAATGGAGAAAGAGAAAGGGGAAGAATGATAGACAAGGGAGGAGGGGCAGGACGGAAAGATATAATAAGAGGGATTACGAGTGGCAACAGGATTTGCAGCTGTGCAGGTTTTCCTGTTGGCGAATTTGACTTCCACAATTAAGCACATTTTGTGTGTGTGTGTGTGCAAGTAACTATACTCTTCTCTGTAGTGTGTAAAGCTGAGCTGCTGCAGCAGCAGCTCACTCCCTGCACTTTCACATAGCTCAGCTAAAGCAAAGGAAGTAAATAATTGGCGGTAGTCATGGTAACAGGCCCGCCGACGCCATGTCATCCAGTCCATATAAAAGCTGAGTTCGGCTGTGTGGAGCTCGACAGGCGGGTACGAGCTGCTGGACTCGCCCCTCGCAACCTTTTCCATTTCCAATTAGAGCTGCAGTGGTCGGGGGGTGACATGGGCGAGCTTAAGCCTGGCTTTTGTTCCGCGCTCACTAGGAAGTTAAGATCTTCCCTTTAACTTTTCTTTTAAAGGTTTTTCTTTCACCTATAGGACAATGAAGTGCCAGCCTGCACAGACTTAACGAACGCCTTCCCTATTCTGTGAGCCGTTCTTGATAGGTTTCATTCACTAATTTTAAGCTCCGTGTCTGTTTGAAAGGTGTGTAAATAAGAGGGCAGGAAATTCAAGTGCTTCTCTGGAGTTTGTTCAAACACATTTTCAGTCGCTGACAAAGGCAACATAAACATACGCTGTTATAACAGAGCGCTGTTGAATTCTTAAATCGGATTTTTCACAAGACGTTGATTAATGCCTGAAAACAAGAGCTCTCCAAGAAGTATTGTGTATGATTCAAATAGCAGGTTTTCATTTAAGGCACTCATTCAAATTGCTGCACTGTTAAAAAATTACAGGGAGATTCACTCAAAAGAGGTCCCGAATATTTTGTAATAAATCACGCTACAAGGAAGCAACCTGAACCAAAAAAAAAATGCTACATACCTTGACGTACAGTATGTGTAATCGATTGCATTACGTGCGACATTTCGACGCGGCGCTCCTTGTTTCTCAACGTATCTGCAAGGCATATCAGCAATTTCACGTTGGATGTTTTTCGTTCAAATCCTTCAAAGCCAATTGTGTCCTGCAACATTTTCAGGCGGCCTCCGCCATGAGGAGGGTTCAATGATCCTATCGTTTCCAGGTCCAAAACCATCCTCTGTATAACATTCTTTGAGGGTACGTCAGGAAAACCATATTTCTTGGTGACCCAATAGGTGTGCCCTATGAAGATGCGCTGCTCGTTACTGTATACCACCATCCGGATGAGAACTCGAGTGACTGGTAAAGGGGTATGACGTTAAATGTCGCGATGGCTGTCTGGTGCCGACTTTATCGGTCCGACTCAGGGGCATCAAAGACGTGGTCGAAGCTCCATATACTGAGGAGCACATTGTATGTTGTTTAGTTGAGATTGCTTCGCCCTAGCGGCAATATACACAATATTCAGGGCCTCTTTCAAGTGAATCACCCTGTATTATTATTATTATTATTATTATTATTATTGTTGTTGTTGTTTCTGTAGTAACAGCTGCTGCACAGAGACTTCTTTTTAACAGAAATTTGTCTCATTAACTTTAAACGTGTATGCAATTTATGATTCTGTGTCATTCTAAATACATTATAATTAATCAGTCATCTATAATTATACGTATTCGGAAAATTACCATTTGCGTGAATAAGCACTACGGCGCATGCTGTTATAGGAAATTCATCAACCTCAGGGTCCTCCACTTTGCCACATGCTGCATCATCCCATATTTCTATGAAGCCATGCCTTTTTGTTTTATTCTTTACTTGAAGTACAGCTGCCGCCTGGGCTGGGATTGCAAGGGGACGCATGCTGAGCTGGAAAAAAAATGTGAACGAGTTTGGAACGAGTGCTGAAAACCATAAAGACTAATGAGAGAATCAAGGAGTGTTGCACACATCTTTCAATTCTGCAACACTGTGCAAGTGTGTTGAGGCAGTGTGCGTCTGAATTACTGCAGTAAAAAGTCTATGGCCTGGTGACTGTAAGTTCTGTTTATCAAACACTGTACTGCAAGCTCTGTTTGAGTGAGCGTGTGTTTCGCGTGTGTTTCCACTCCCTCACCCTGAGCATTCTATAAGAAGAAGGGTGTTAACAAGAAACATTAAAGCTGATTACTGGCTCCTACCTCCTACACATTTATACACACACACACACACACACACACACACACACACAAATACATATAGATACATACATATCCACGTATCCTATCTCAGCTCTGTGGGCTTTATATGCAGTATCACGAGACCCTAGCTGATTTCATGGATCGCTCCTGACCTGCTTCTCTGCACACACAGATGTCTTATTGAGATCTGCCAAAATTCTGTCCTGCTACAAACTCTCCTGTTTATATAATGCACACATGGTCTCACATATTTACTCACATACATTTACAAATTTACCTCTCTTCAAGTTTGAGCCCACATTTAGTTGCATGCAAAAGTTTCGGCACCCCTGGCCAATCTACATTATTTTATTAACTTTTAAAGTGAAAAGAACACATTTGTCAGCAAATATGAATGCACATACTAAGTAACTTCCCCCTCAGCAAATATCACAGCTGTATATTTTGGATCATTCTCCTGTTGTATAAGCCAGCGTCTTTTCAGCTTCAGTTTCCTGCCTGTCATTTTTCTTTTAGAATTTGCTGATATTTACTGGAATCCATTCTTTCATCTGTCCAGGCAGTATTTTATGTACCGCTGTCTGCCACATAAACCCAAACACATCACTGCAACCAATGACATCTGAGCAAGTGAAAATATCTCGATTCTAATCACGCTTATCTACTGTCTTAATATGCGATTATATCAAAGGCTCTGTAAATATAAGATCATGAAGCATACTATTAAGGCAGTTTCTTTCTTTCTTTTACATTTTTAAAGACATTTTTAAAGACATTTAGCTATTCCTTGTCTTGTCTTGTTCTACTGTCAGATAATTGTGCTGAAAATAATTCTAAGCATTTATTTCTAGAAAGAAGCTAAATTTTCTGCCAATGGAATGAAAAAAAATGTAAAGCTTAAAAACAGGCTCAATAATCGTAGATTTTGGGCTCCCGAGTGGCACAATGGTAAAGTGTCTGCCCTACCATTCAGACATTCCCAGGTGATGTTACGCCTGTATCTGGATCTCCAGAGAGCAGATTGGCAGTGCTCTCTCTCTCTCTCTGAATGGCATACCTACACTCTCACGTCAATCATAGCACCGCTAGCATCTGTGAGCTCACACAAATGTAAAGTGTATTGCTCTATTCCGCAACATTGCATGAGCAGCAGTTCGAAAAGCGGGTGACTGTCATCAAGTGTCTCAGAGGAAGCACATAAGAGTGAAGATAGACAGGTTGATAGTTGGCGCTGAGTAACAAAAAAATTTACTTAGATTTTGTTTATTGTATTCTTATCATAAGCAATAGTATATTTGAATAATAGATTTAAGATATTTTCCCTTGCAAGCATTTCATTTTTACATATTTTTGTGTGTGTGTGTAGATCCACTGCCATACTTACTTGTAATAAAATGATGCTTCTTTTTTCACCCAGACATGCCTTTGGTGATTGTGTGCTAGAACTTCTATTTTTACTTAGAAGTCAAGTATTTGTTTCCAAAATGCCCCTGGCTTATGTATATATTGTTTCCATACTGGAGTTATCTGAAGGAAACCTAGAGCTGTGACCTCATCTCAAAAGCGAAAGTCTTACTTGTGCAAATCATGTTTGTGCAAGTAATGTTGCAGAGTAGAATGGTGCATCACCTCTCCTTATTCCCTTCTTGCTAGTCCTTAGTTTCATTTGGGATTTTGCTTTTGTCTTTCTGCATGAGTATACATGCAATTCTGTCAAATTCTTGCCAGTCTTGCCTTGACTTCCACAGTTCTCCTTAACTGCCCTTTTTAATGACATTCTTAAAAGTGGAAATTGTGAGCCGGAAGATATCTTTTTATAACCTTCGTCCTCTTTGGAGGCATCAGTTAGTTTCATTTTTAGATCCTAAGCCAGCTTCTGTTTGTTGAGCGTTAGTACAAGGTTTGACGAGTCAGAGAACTGCATTCTGAAAGAGTTATTCTTGATGACAATTCATGAGAGTGTAACAAATGAACTCTGTTCCATTTAATTCAGTTTAAGAATATTCCCACATCCAGTCATACTGTACAGTATATTCACCAGACAATTTTTAAAGAACGTATTAGACTTCTGTTTCCGTATAGAATTGTTCTTAATGACCAGGTTCATTCCATCTCAAGGTTAGTAATTGATAGACTTGATTACTTTACAGAATGCATTTCTTAATGTTTTATGTAAATATATACATATGAGTAAAGCTAAGCTGTTTTCTACGTTGGTCGTTACTTGAAATTCTGAGCATTTTGTTCGGTTTTGTTCATCTTGACATGTGTGTAATTAACACAGCCAAAAATTTCAGTATGTTTTCTTGTACTGAGAAAAGAACAGAAAATTCTGTTTACTTAAATTTCACTAGCAATGAAGTCTAAGGATAGTTGAGGCACTCGGTAAACATTTATGTGAAGCACACAATTTTGTATAATGCTCTCATGAATACTTCACTCACACGTGTTATTTAGTTAAGCCTAAAATGTGTCACTTGGAAAGTGGAGTAAAACAGTTTTTGCTAGGGTGTACCGGTTTCGAATCTTTATGTATACTGTAGGCTTCCATTGAATAAATGTTTTCAAGTAAGCGGTTTGAAATTCTTTGCTCAGACCAAAAAAGAGTAACATTCCATAGAGGTTAGGTTGGGGGAGTTTTTATTTTTATTTTTACTATTTTGTGGGTATAGTATTGACAAATCTGCCTTGCTTGTCTCAAACTCATTCTTACCACATGATCCCCCCCCCCCCCCACACCTCCCCATTCCAAAAGGTCTATTTATGACCCTGTCTAAAATACATCTCACTTGAGCCCCATGAGTGTGCGGGATTGAGGAAACCTTGTCATTCCAACGCCTTTCAATCCTAACGCACTGTAATCCCTGTAAACCCCAAAGCACTCTCGAGCTGTTAATGCCAGCACTAAGAGCAGTAATTTAGCATTTGTGTGTCTGCAGCTAGCCGGCATCTAACCATCATTGCTAATCTCCTCTCACACACTTAACCCACTAATCTGCTGACCAAGCAGTCTTCCCTACAGGACCAAATCATATGGTGCACACATGAGGTCAGTGAGCTGTCCTTGATTCCCAACCAGCAAAGTCGTTTAATTACCGCTGGAGGTTTCCCTCGCTTCCTCTGGTGAAAGTGATGGATCTGTTGAAAGTCAGCCCTGAAGACAGGACAGCATTAACATACAGAGTGCCCTCGGATATGATGGGCTCTGTGCCTGGCTTTGATTTGTGTTAAATGCCCACACCAGTCTTTTCTCTCCTTTTTTTTTTTAGACTAATCAGATTCTGACAGCTCTGCTGATCCTCCATCCACGCTTTTTCATTTCACAATGCTGTGTTCAGCCTCTCAAAGCTCAGCATCTCTCAAATACTTACTGTTCCCTAATAGAGCCATGTTGATCTTTCTGCCAGAGCGTTACTTTGGTAATCCTACTCCCATCTATCCCTCTCTCTCTCTCTCTCTCTCTCTCTCTCTCTCTCTCCCTCTGTCCTTCCTTCTCTCTGGTTCTTTCTGGCGGGCGTTGAATGCAGTAGGATGTTAATGAATATTAATGAGGCAGCCCCACACTCTCCTGGGAGCCTCTCTCTCTCGCTCTCTCTCTCTCTCTCTCTCTCTCGCTGTGTTTCTGCTGATGCTGATGTAACTTAGAAAGCTGATGTGATGCCGCTCAGAGGAAGCGACCACGACTCGCATGTAGATTTCGGCTCATCAGTATTCATACTGACCGACCCTTTATTGGCAAAAAAGCACCTAGCACAACAGTAAGAGTAGGAGGCACTCCGATGTACATTCATACATCTGTATTAAAGCCATATAGAACCAGAGAAAGAACTATTCTCATTCATCCTCTCAGGACACCCAGCAAACTGCTAAAATAAAAACAGCTCTCTATTAATCTGTTCCACAAAATAGACTTTGTTTTTAACTGGTGTGAGTGTTCAAGGAAAACAAATGCACTAATTACCGCTTTAATGACACGTGCATATTTTCTTCAATGTAATCAAGATTTTTTTTTGTCTCTTTCAATGAATTAGATATAGTCAACTGATACTAAAGCTAGCTAAGGGTATAACTCTTAGATATTCATATCAATGAGCCTGTTTGCTTTAATGTAACCTAGCATTTAATTTATCCACTCCATTTATATTTCCTTTGAAAATACTATTTTGATCTATAGACTTCACGATATAAAGAATAAAATGTGATCGTCCTTGCTAGTTTAGAAAAATAGTGTTATGGTGCAGCACATTCTGTAGTGTTTTTTTTATTTTTTATACCATGATGATTTTTCCAATTAGTACCATTTTAAGGTTATTACTAAACAACACATCGGGCACTGGTGGCTCAGTGGTAGGTGTTTCGCCTGCCATGCGGAAGGCCCGGGTTCGATTCGGTAATAACACTTGTTATGATGAAGCAATCTGAACCCCCCAAAAATATGCTACTCACCTTGATGTATGTGTAATTGATTGCATTACATGTGATGCTGGAAGTGATCTGCGTTTTCTGCCAGACACATTTCAATGCGGCGCTCCATGTTCCATGTTACTTCGCCATGAGAAGGGATCAATGATCACATTTCCGTACCATCCTCTGAATAACACTCTTTGAGGGTACATGAGGAACACCATATTTGTTCAGAAATTTACTCTGACATCGCTTGCCCAATAGGTTTGCCCTATGAAGACGCGCTGCTCTTAACTGTACACCACCATCCGGATGAGAAGTCGAGTGACTGAGTGAAGGGGTACCCCATACAATGGGTGTCTGGTGCCTACCTTATCGGTCCAATTCAGGGGCATCCTGGCATTTTCGAAGCTCCATATATTGAGGAGCACATTGTACGTTGTTTCGTTTAGATTGCTTTGTCCTAGCGAGAGTTAATACAGAATATTCGGGGCCCCTTTCAAGTGACTCACCCTGTATTTGATCAAGTATTTTAATACATACACTTTCACATTTATTTTTATGCTTTATTCTTTTATTTATTTTTTATTCTATTTCCATACACTATACAGAGTGACACTTTATTTCGCTGTGCAATAAACAAAAAAAAAATCTATCTATCAGGTTTATTTTATGTTGAATGTCTGCCATGGGAATCCCTGAGAAAGGGTTGTTACTATAGTAACAGTAACCTATTGTAACGAGAGCAATAATTTTTTTAACCTATCGTTTAAATTACAACCAGGATCACTGCCTGATCAGTACTGTTATAGATCATTAATCCATATCTTTAGAACTGAGAATATATAATAAAATACAAAAAATCATTTCATCTTATTTGCCTAAATTATTGTGATCAGTTATTGTAAACATGCAGCCCTGTGTCCAAGGTTAAATGTTAAATAGTCATGAGGGAAAAATAAGAGAAACCAAGTTCTGTCTTGAGGTTTTTAGAGCGTAACCCTTGTGTTCGGCCTGTGCGAGAGAGACAGAGAGGTAAATCAGTCAGTAATGTTCCCAGGAGCAAAAGCCAGATGTGCAGCCGTTAACTGATCAAACAGGGCCTGGTGTGTGTGTGTGTGTGTGTGTGTGTGTGTGTGTGTGTGTGTGTGTGTGTGTGAGAGAGAGAGAGAGAAATGGGTGCTTCTGTGATAAGATGGGGAGGCACCAGGTGTTTTTACAGCTGTGTGAACCCAGGTGTTGGTATGTTTTGCTGATATTTGTGGGCATAACTGTATCTAAAGTATTAAGTGCAAACACATTGAAGTTTTGTTACCTTTTATTCACCCTCTCTCCCTCCCTCCCTCTCCCTCTCTTTCAATACAGCAACAGGAGCAGGACCCCACCAACCTGTACATTTCCAATTTGCCACTATCGATGGATGAGCAGGAGCTGGAGACCATGCTGAAGCCCTTCGGCCAGGTCGTCTCCACACGCATACTGCGCGATTCAAACGGTGCAAGCAGAGGGGTTGGATTTGCGAGGTGAGGCTCTTTCTCTGGCTCCTGGTTGAATGGTTCTTTGGCTCAATGGCTCGGCTCTGGCTGTGGTTTGGATTTATGGTGACATTCGATATAATTGCACCAAACCTACCCGGAAAATGTGCTGATTCAGCCCTGAAATAGGGCGAGGTGAAAACTGACTCCCGCCAGAGCGAACACTCCCTTCTAACTCATAGCTCATGTCTGACATGCACGTGTGTGTGTGTACGCATGTGTGTGTGTGTACGCATGTGTGTGTGTACGCATGTGTGTGTGTGTACGCATGTGTGTGTGTGTACGCATGTGTGTGTGTGTAAGGTTGTGTGTGTGTTCGCATGTGTGTGTGTGTGTACGGATGTGTGTGTGTGTGTACGCATGTGTGTGTGTGTGTACGCATGTGTGTGTGTGTGTACGCATGTGTGTGTGTGTGTACGCATGTGTGTACGCATGTGTGTGTGTGTATGTGTGTGTGTGTATATGTGTGTGTGTGTATGTTTGAGAGAGAGAGAGAGTGTGAATGAGTTAACAGCCAGGATAATGAGTTTGTTCTTACTTTACATGCACCTGTCTCAGTGTGTGAGTAAGTGGAACTGTGATACTTTCACTCCGGGTTACTGCCTTGGCACTTCCTGCATTTGCTTCAGACGCCCTAGAGGCTTCAGTGTATTAGGACATTTAAAAAATATTTAGTTAGCAATAATTTACAAGCTAATGGCGTATACTGGGCCATATTTTCTGGAGGAACGAGCATCACCAGTTAGAATGTACTTTATTGTACTTTCTAACAACTGCATGGTCAGCAACAATGAGCTGTACTGCCTGTGTGTGTGTGTGTGTGTG
>JAQMYJ010000036.1:20397009-20409958 GCA_030014305.1 Clarias laeviceps | reverse complement strand
GTAAATGGTCATGAACATAAAGAAAACACATTGACAGATAGATGAGAAGGTGTGTCCAAACTTTTGGCCTGTACTGTGTGTGTATATATATATATATCAATTATTTATCACATTGCTGTTTTAGTGCTCTAATCACCTGATTGTTGAACTATAGATTGAAACTATATATTTATTTGCAGTTCCTTTTGCCAACTTTTCATAAGTTCCTTTTTAACTTGTGAGCTGTTTAAATGAACCTCCTACTACTGACAGATTTTCTTTTTTTTTTTTGGTCTAGAAACACGTTTTTAGCACTTTATATCCAAAAGCGGCAGTATAAAAATTTAAAACTAGCCATTGCTCAGTGTTCATTTTCAAATCAACACATTCTCAGATGGATGCATACAGTTCTTTCAATTACAGATATTTCCATATTTTCATATCCGATGATGATGATGATGATGCTAATGCTAATTCAGCTACAGTATAAGTTCAGTGAGGTTAATGTGGTTAATTAAGAGATCTAGAGATTATAACAAAATAACTAAAAGTGACTTGGCAGACCTGATACAAAAAGTGTTGTTGTTTTTAAAACAATAAAACAATTTAATCTTTGCACAAAAAGGGCATTTATGCTTAACTGAGTCTGCTAATTATAGCACCATTATGTATACAATCATCTGAAAATAGCATTTATTACAACTGTAGTTGTTCTTCTTCTGATTCGAACGCTTCTTGTTTCTTTTTTTATGTTTTCTTATATAATTCGTTTAACATAGTAACTGCGAATAACCTTGGCAAACCTGATTAACACATTACATGTATGCATAAGTGTTTGTATTTTTTGTTAGTTGAGTTTGTACACTCGTAATATTTAAAAAGGAAGTCACTCATCACCGAGAAGAGCAGAGGTGTGAAACCTTATAGAATGTCACGCTCTCTGTCTCTTATTCACTCTTTCTGTATTTGTGTATGTGCGTTGATGTTTCAGGTGCAGACGCCGTCCTGGGTCACCCATCAGCCCTACATCATGCAGCATCCGGTAAGACTGCACCAAAAACCGATTCGTCTCGTCTGATACACTGGGACCCTTCCAATGTTATTCCGTGATCGCCCCTGCGTTTAAACGTGTTCAGATGACTTCATGTATTTGATCTAACATGATCGGGTTTTAATCTAATTTGTGCCGTCCATGCCAGTATATAGTGGCTGCGGTCATTAAAGCAAAACGTATCACATGTACTAAAACATAATAATATTGTACTGTACACTAAACCTACATGGTTCTCATGATTTTATTTTCCACTACATTTGTGAAGCCTTCCATACAGCCATTTTGCTCATTTTCACTAGGGGTGCCAATACGTCTGAAATCGACTATAGATAGCATGTATCTCATTACAAGCTCCAGGCTCCAGACAGCAGTAAAGCCAAAGAGGGAAGTGTTTCTGCCTTTTCTTTTTTTTTTGTGGCTGACGTGGTGAGGGAGGGAGGGAGGAGTTTATCGCTGACAGAGAGAGGACAGCTGATGTAGAATGAGTGACTGAAATGATATCTAGCCAGTGGAAAAAAAAAAACCAGGCTAGTGCTTACTGTGGTGTATTTTTAGAGTCACCTCTAACACACTAGGCAATCCTGTATGGGCAGTCAGCATACTTGGCGTCTCTTGTTCTGTCCTCACGTGATATCATTATTGTCGTCCGGTTCCCTTGTAGGGAGCTGTAATATCACCCTCTATGGATCCCTCCATGTCACTGCAGCCAACATCCATGATGAGCCCCCTCACTCAGCAGATGAGCCACCTCTCTCTTGGCAGTACAGGAGCGGTGAGGGAAAACACACACACACACACACACACACACACACACACACACACACACACACTCGAAAACTCCACCTGCCTAGCCATCCAGTCTACAAACATATGTAATAACTAAACTAACACATGGGTGCGCACACATGCATAAGCACTCAAAGTATACAAGGTCACATGGTTAAAAAAAAAAAGGAAGTGTGCAGACAGGCAGAATCGGTGATATGTTTTTAAACTTACGTTGAAATAATAATTCCATGCATTCACAAACTAAATGTATGATCTAAAGTCCTTATAAGAATTTAACATTGTAATTCTGTAATTATATGTGATTGCTCACAGACTGTGATAACTGAGTTATTACAACTCACTAGTGTTATTTGCCTAAGGTGTGTCATGTGGTTTTACAAGTCATGCTTGCATTCTTTGCATCTTCTCTATCTCTCTCGCTCACTCACTCTCTCTCACTGTGGGTGTGTGTGTGTTACAGTTCATGCCAGCTAATGCAGCATTACAGGGCGCATACATCCCTCAGTACACTCCAATGCAGCCTGCTGCAGTGGAGGTCAGTAGCAGCTTACTTCCTCAGTCTTTACATGCTTTATAAAATATCACCCTGTTTTAGTCATATCTGACTTTTCTTTCAATTTTCAGGAGAATAGTTCACAGCCTCAGGTTGAGTCGAGCGGAGATCATTCTCCCTATGCCTACCAACATACCAAGTGATGAAGAGGTATGACTTTCCCACGACTCAGATCTAATCAAAAGATCAGATGTAATATCCTACATTAGTCGGCTCTTAGATTCTCTCAATCTGAAAACGTTTCCAAGTCAGCCAGACTTCGCGGAATTCAGTTTGGGGGCAACAAGTTCATGTAAATCCTACCCAAGTGTCATTTTGTTTAGGGAAATCTTTATTCTGAAGTTTTTTTCACTGATTTGCAATCATTCAACTCATTGACCAGTGCATTTTTGTGGTGTTGTGAATGTTTGTGTAGTTGTGTGACGTGTTCAGGTTTGTGTACTGTATGATCACGTGTGTTTCTCCGGTTCAGGTTCCTCAGCACTCAGGAGACTGAGAGGAGCAACAGCTTCAACAATCATGCTTCCTCTGTTGGACTAAGCTCAACCGTTCGGTCGACGTTTGAAACGATGAGTTTTCTCTGTTTTTAAAAACAACTACCCAGACTATTTTTGGTATAAGTTCTATGAGGTGCAAATAAAATCTTTATTTCACCAGAGGATTCTAGCTATCTAAGAAGAACATGAAAATGGATTAAAAAAAAAAGTTTTATTTTAATAAAAAAAAAAAATAAAAAGAACGTTTATTTTTACCAAGGAGTCGTCACATGGGTGCAAGACCTCAAAGGATCATGTGACTAGATGTACATGGTAGCAGGTGTCCATTGTTGATAATTTTTTATGATTTCAGTTGTGTGTGTGTGATTTATTTCTTTTTTTCTTCTTCTTCTCATCATTTTCTTTTCCTCCTTTGTACTGAGCTAGTTGTGTTGATTGAAGAGATTTATTAGCCGGACATCCTGAGAAAGATGTTTTTGTGCTTGCAGTGTGTGTTGCAATGGTGAAGTGTTACATGTGTCCTCTTGTACAGTGTGTTTTTCCCCCAGTTGATCTAGAATGATCTTTCTCTTTTCTCTTTCTCTTTCCATACAATTTGCCTTAAGTTTGTTCCATACAGCTGTACATGTAGTCTCTAACTGAGGCTCGACCGGAGAAAAAGACGTTCAAATCAGCTATGGCCTTGTAAATCAGCTGAATAGGGCTTTCCTTAGGAGCTAGCTAATGAAATTCGGTTTTGCCTCGTTTAAGTGTTTTGCTGTTTACTGATCTCCATAGTGCTTTTTAGATTAGAAACCATGTTAAGTGATGATAAATGTTCATTTGAGTTTAAATACGATGTACTGTTTTCGTAATCAGAGGGACAACGCCTCTGGTTGTTTGAATGTGGTAGAAATTCTGCTGAATGATCACATTTTAAAAATGCCTTTTAGGGGGAAAAAAACTTGCTGTTGTAGTTTAGCTGCGGGGAAAAGTGGTGTGACCAAGTCTTTTAGTTTAGTTTTATTTTTTATTTTTTGGGGGAGGGGAGATTTCGCAGTTTTAATGTGCTTTTATGACCATGTACAGATAAACTAAGCCTTCCATGGCAACTTTAAGCAAGGATTAAGCGGAGGTTGTGAGATGAGATTGATTTTCTGTAGATTTTAGTTTGCCTAGCTCTTTTTTTTTTTTTTTTGGCAGAACTCGGCACTTTCAAGTTTACTTCACCAAAGACAGTGAGCTAGCAAGCAGAGATCAAATAATAAGTACAATATAATTTCCTCCCTACGCAGCATAGGCTTTTTAATGGACTGGACTGCAATTTTAAGAATGTGCCTTCTTTGTATATATGCATCCGGTTGTTTTTAGTTGTTGTCTAGGTTTGGACACATGCAAGAAGGAAGATTTGGATCCGACAAGTGCCACATACATCACTACAGAGCACACGAAACTGAAATATGAAACTAGAACATGGAAAAGGAGAAGTTTGAAACTATGAACTGATCAGCACAGTGGTTATCTGCTATGCTTTTGTTCAGCAAGAGAATGCCTTTAAATTTTTTCTTTTTTTTCTCCCAAATTACAATAGGCTTATGTTTTGGCTTTAGTAGGTTGTCTTCCAAAAGACTGTTTTTTGAACTGGTGGTCCTATTGACCAATTATCTACCTCAGATTTGCGTTCTCCTCTGTTTCGATTGGCCGGGCTAGCAGGTTCAGCCCCGCCCCTCCAGACCAAATGGCTAGCTCTGGAGCTGCCCTCATCTACACTTGTTTTCTTTCAGGTTGTTTTTAAATGCTTTGGGTTTTTTTTTTTTCCTTCGACAAAAATGTTTTTTTTTTTTTTAATGCAAATGTTATTGTTTCGAGGATAGATGTACGTTGAACGTGATTGAATCTTGTCTAGACATTCAGTTTCATAGTTTCAAAGGCAAAAACACTGCTGCTTAATCACAGGATGTTTTCGTAGTTGGCCATGACAAAGAGATGAACGAAAGAAGGAGAAAAATAAAGAGGAACAAATCTAATCTGAAGGTTGTGGTATTCCTCGGATCTGTTCCATAAACTTTGGCGCTGTTCAGTCCCAATCCAGACTTTTAGCAGCACAACCCTCACAGCTCTGCTGGAATGACTGTGCGTGTGTGTGGCCTGAGTCTACGGTGTGTGTGTGTGTGTGTGGGCAGTGATTGAAGGATGCTTGAGGTGTGTGTGTGTGTAGCAGGAGCTCTTGTGTGTGGGCGATTCTGCCAGTTAACACCTGAAACAAGTGCCAATGTTTAGCTGGATGAACGAGTGGGAGCCTGCATACAGAAAGAGTCGCTAATGAACATGAAACATCATATACTAGACAGCCATTAAGTTATGGAAAAAGTAATAATTTATGAACAGAGAACTTTGTACAGACTGTTTGAAGAAATAAAGTTTTTTCATAGAGATATCTATATGAGAGTTATTTTTATTTTATTTTATTTTTCTTTGGTTTTTGTTTTACATGTGCTACAAAATTGCCAGTGGTAACTTGTCCGGTTAAAGATAAATCTTCCTCTGTAAATTTTTTTGCTAGTGTTTGTCAAAGCCATTTTTTGTCTAGATTGTTCTTTAAATTCTGTTTTTGTCCATTCTTTGATTTTTTTTTTTAAATAAAAATAAAAATTGGTTTGTGTAGCTTTTCTATATTTCTATGGTTGAAGATGGAGATGCAGAGTCGCCCTTAAAGGAAAAAAGAAAATAAAAAAATGGGCACCCTTCATAACACTAGCAAAAATCATTATATTAAAAAAATAAACATTACAGACAATAATTGGGTATTATTATTATTATTATTATTAATACTAAAGGTTAATTATTATTAGAACAAAGATTGTTTTAGATAATACACAGTACTGTTTAAATAATATTTCGAATACATAGAAGAAGAATGGGCTTTCTTGAAATATAGTAAAAAAAAAAAATCTCTGAAAGTATTGGAACAACAAGGTAAATTCTTTTGATTTTGCTCTACACTGAAGCCATTTGTGTTTGAAATCAAAACCTGAATATGTGGTGACAGAGCAGAATATAAAATTTTATTTTAGACATTTACAACTAGATATTTTAAACAACCCCCCGGTACCCACATGGCACCATTTTGTCTGAACTCACCCATTCTTCATTATTAAAAATATTGGAACATGTGGCTGAAAGTTGTTGCCCAAATGTGCCCTATTAGTCATTTTTAAAACAAGCTCTGAATTTGTACATGTGGTTTAAACCATAAAATCAGCAGTGAGTGACATCATTAATAACCTGTCCTAGGCAGGGGTGTAGGTATCACAGTCCACATTTCGGGAAAGCAGAAATATTAGGGCAATATCACAAGATGCAAAACGTTCATCAGCAGTAAGCCCCAGAAGGCCAGAATTGAATTTTACAAGGAAATTAATGTTGATTCTACAAAAGTTCTAAAATCAACATTAACTTTTAAATTATGGAAAGGCCAGAGTGTGGAGAAAGAAATGATCTGTTCGTGATCAAGAATCTACAAGCTTAACTGTGAAGCCAGCTTCATCACGCAGCAAGACAATGACCCAAAAAACACTGCCAACACAAGACTTCAACAGTCTTTCGACACGACGTTTTACCTTATCTAAGGAGACTGAAGGGAGAGACTGCCTACAAGTAACAACTGAAGGAAACTGTGGTACAAATCTGGGAAAACCATCAGAAAAGAAGAATGCAACAGTTTGGTATCAGTGGTTCGGAGCTTTGTGCAGTTATTGCAACCAGGGGCTATGCAACCTACATTTACTGTAAGCATTATTTTCTCAAGACTATTTAATCCTATATTTTTGTTCACCTAAATATTGGTTGTCTGTCTACTAAAGATGCCATGCTCCATGTTGTTTAACACATCTAGATGGCATGATACAACTGATTGTAGCACTCGCTTTTTCTTCCCCAGACAAGCTTTTTCCACATGCCCCAAATAATCGATCTGACTACTTAGTAGCAGCAATATCCTGGAGTATATGCAAATTGCCATCATAAAAACTGAGGCAGCAGACTTTGTTTAAATTAATATTTGTGTCATTCTCAAAACTTTTGGCTACAGCTGTAAATCTCAGGAAATTAATGCTGTAATTTTTGGAGGGGGGTTGTGTTTTGTTTTTCACTTGTACCTAGTCCTTAGGAACTCCTTAGTCATTTTGCATGTAACAGTGTCCTGTTTTCTGGAAGTATAAAGAGGTTGTACCAAGAAAAAAAATCAGCACAAAAGGTGGTGGCTGTCCATTGCACCAATTTGGTAACAGATAAAAAACACAGACCATTAAAAAAGAAAAAAATGTTTCTTAGGTATAAAACAGTGGTAACATTGCCAGTTACTGAAAAGTGAAAGAAAGGTTAATAATCACAGTTTCAGAATTGCACATTTTAGTTGTTTCTTGTGGTTGTCAAGTTTCAGAACAAACCGTTTAACATCATTTTCATAAGAACAAGCTGTTTGGAAGTGATGCAAGAAAAAGTATCTGAACTTTGTCAAATGTCATTGCAACTACAACAAGAACTGTGTGTTGTGGTAAAAAAATTAAGCTTTTGGTCATGGATACCGTCATTGCATTTGGTCACAAAAGGTGTTACATATTTTGAAACTCGATAGCCCACCATCAGATCTGATGGTAGAATAGTGACGCTTTGGGGCTGTCATATGGCAGGTGGTTCAGGGACTCGTATGAAGATTTATGGCATCATGAATTTTAATATATTTATTTCTGGAATATGTCAGCCAAAACGTGGTTTACTTAAGCCAGATTAAGTTTTCAACATGATAATGAGTTAAATCTATACACAAATGGTAAAAAACATGCAAAAATCTGTCTAGCCACAAAACCATTTAAGTTTCGGGACTGAAACCCTACTGTGGTCTGACTTAAAGGTGCACAAACCTACAAATATAAACAAGCTCAAATTGTCCTTCATGGGAGACCAAGATAACTCGTAGGTTCAATTAAACCTATACAGTGCCCCTGTAAATGAACCACATGTTTTTTTTTTTACTGTTGATTTGCTCAAGTCAGTACATGTCTATTAAAAATAATTTTTCAAGCAGGAAAAATAAATAAATAAATAAATAAATATATATATTTTTATTATTATTATAATTTTTTCTGCTTGAAAAATTATTTTATATATAGTATTCACAGATTTAAGCAGTACCGATAGCAAAATTTTGCTATGCTCAGCAAGAGCTTTTTCTTGTCTCATGAGACTGATTTGAGTGTCTCATTACAAGCTCGACTTTGTCTTTTCTATTTCTCCTAAACCCAATTTAGGAGAAACAAAAAGACATAACTAAACCGAGACATACTTTTGAGAAACATTTGAGAAATCTGAGATGTACGTGAGAAACAGAACTGCATTTGAAGGAGAAGCAAATGAGCCATATATAAAACCATAATGAGATTAAAGTCAGCTATAAATGAGATGCATGAAATACAAATGAGAAATATTATAGTTTTATTGAACATATCGAAAATCCTCAATTAACAGCATACAGTGTAATAAATTTACAATTTACACAATATAACAGACACCAGCAAAATCTGGCGAATCAAGGCACTAAATGAAACAAAATGTCACCGAACCTGACAAAGATATTTAGTGTCACACTGCTCAACTTAAAGTATATGATTTATACAGGAGTTACACAAAGGCCACAGTGAAAAGAATCAGTCAAAAAGGAGATGAATTTTTTTTTAAGGAAAACTGGTTGCTATATTTGGTTGTAACTTTATATGTCAAACCACACTGGTTAACTTAGGTCACGCCTAATAATAATACTGTAACCAGCCGACTGATTTAAAAAATATATTAAAAAAAACTCACCGGTGTTAGTTACCTACAGTAGATATGCTAATCCACATGCTAAACTAAACCACACCACAGGTAGCATTTGAATTCCTTTAGCAATTTAAGAACAAACGTAAGCTGTGTAAATTTCAGCTAAGTATACCAGTTTTTTTTTATTCCCACAGACTCTGTGGTTTTAACTTACATTTTGACTCCTTGTCAATAATAATTAATTTTAAATTCGGCGCGAAAAAGTAAAACCCACCTTCAGATCCGCTTTGGCTTCTTGGTCTTCTTCTCCATTTTTATCTGCGGCAGGCAAAATAGGTGGTGCGCTACCGCCACCTAAAGGTCTGGATGAATGATGGATAAAGTGTTTTTTGCCGACTTGACACAGAGGCCTGGATTGCTCTAACACACTGGCCACTTAAACATTTGCAGGCTTGGAGCATGTGTGGAAGAAATTGTGGAAAATTATGTCTTTATTAGAATCTATATGTACTGTAGGCTTAATTGGGTTGGGCATGAAAAAATTTTAACATTTAGTCATAAATGTATAATCAAAATTAGGTTTGTCCTTAAATGATAAGTGTATACAGAAATCACTGAACATAAACATCATCTCATTGCTTCACTTCTCGATAATTTTTTTTTTGTATATTGTATTTTTGTTCTTTTTTGGTAATGACATTTGTACAGAATGTAAAGTAAGTTTGCCATTTGCCAGTTTAATTTCAATAAATTCATTAAGGTGTACACATTTGTAAAGGCTGTAGCCATGTTGATCAACTAGGGACACCTGGGTGTACTGTATAATTGTATAATAATATAACTGGTGGTTGGATTTTTTTAAAATAAAGAAGCAAGATTTTGAAATAAAACATTTATCTATTACAAAGCAATTTTGTAATTGAATAGTCGTTACCAACCTACATATCTACCAGCATTGGGGGATTTTCATTACAAAATTACTGAAAAAACAAAAAAAAATGAAGCCGTAAGTACGGTTCATCATGATTCATGAGTTTTGGCACTATGATTAGGTTTCCATCTTTCCCCGCTTCGGTCCTCGCATAGTCAAACCGCTTAGGTGAGATACGGGTATAACAGCAGGAATAACAGAGGGGGAGGGTTATCGGGGGTGGAGCTTGTAGGATGACTTTCAAACACACACTGATGGATTGGGAATCACTGCTGTCTGGCTCACGGATTACATAAAGTGTCTGAATAACGGATTACATTTTTGAAAAAATAACTAAATAACTGAGTACTTAAATGGCAGACCTAACGCCTTAGATTACTTGTTACATCAAAAAAGTAATCCAAGTACTCTACTTTGTAATGCATTACACCCAACACTGATATCTACATATCTTCATTTCAGAGATACAACCTACTAACCGTCCCCTCCATCTATCTGTATGTGAAGAGTAAAAATGTAAAAAAAAGTTCTAAACAGTCTTTAGTGTGGATGGCACTGTTTGTCAGAGAACCCTAGCCCGTAAACCCCAAAGCATTTTTAGCCATTCTTTGCATTATGTTTTAATAAATATACTGTATATGAGTCAGGATTGTGCAATACAGAGTGACATTTTTTCAGCAGAATATATTCTTCAATATAAAAAACTCAATTTAATTTTATTTTAACTAACTATACACACATGACTAAGCAAACTTTAATATCAGAACATATCAGAAAACCCAAATGCACAGTTTACAAATACTGTATACTTTATGTGTGCGAAACACTGCTTTGGGGAAACAAAACATATGTGAGTCGCACACAAGACAAATTATCTCTAAGATTTAGAGGTAATGAGCCATATTTGAGAAGATTGAGAAAACAGCTTAAATCTCATTTAAGTCTCAAAGATGGCTCATTTCTGTCTAGGAGACAAAGAAGAGATTAACATGAGATCTCATCTTGGAGTTTCTTTGCTATGGGTAATGCTGATGTTGCCTTTTCCCACTGTTCTTGCCATGAAAAATTGCTAACTGCAAATGTATTTGTTGGCACAGGAGAACATTTCACACACTTAAGGAATGCATTGTTTTTAGCTGAAAAGTTTTAGACTGCAGATTTATAAGGGTTTATATCTGATGGGAAAAGTGGGGCAGGGCTTATTAGCAGATGGGCCTGACAAGGATCTGGAGCTTTTCAAGGGTGTGTGTGTGTATGTGTGTGCGTGTGTGTGTGTGTTGTGAATGAGTGTGTCTAGTGGTGTTACGCCACCCTACAGGAGGCCTAGAGGGCCAGACTGAGGCTCAGACTGCAGCTGTCTGCTCTCAACCACCTGCCAAGCCCTGCAGCCTTGACACACAGTCCAAATTACATCATTGTAACATTAAAACTTCACATAATGCTGTCCATAATGAAGATTACAGCAGATATAAAGGGTGCAAATGAGAAGACTGAGATGTGAGCTCATGACACTGTGTGGACTGAAAGCTTTTTTTTTTTAATAGTAGGTCAAACGGTGCGGTCCATGAACATTTTTTGGCTGTTTTTTTATATGAAATCATTTATTACTTAAATACATTATTTTTACAAGTTAACTATCATTCTCCTATGTTAGAGATCCGCTCTCTCAGAACATACAGTATAATGGATGAACTTTTGTTTTGCTTTGTTGTATTTTAATGCTAACTTAGTCTTGGTTGTTCATTTCTCAACAATTTTAACAGCCATCAAGCGTTAAGATAACATGTTCAACATATTACATGTAAACAGTCACAGCCACAGTCTGGATTTCTGATTCACTGGTAGTAGTAATAGTAATAGAAGAGGAAGAAGAAGAAGAAGAAGAAGAAAAAGGAGGCTTAAAATAAATTAGCCAGTGATAAAACAGAATTGGATAGTGAGAATTCAGGTAGTCAAAAATAATCAGCCATGAATACATCCGATTCTGAGAAAACTCTAACTCTAAGAGCACTTATTACTTATTACTCAACCCTTGCTTACTTCTCCTTATTAGTGTTCCCTAAATTAAAACGTATTACTGAACATGACGTCCAATTAATTTCTTTAGACTAAAAAACTTGAACTTTTTTTTTTTTTTTTTTTTAAATCTCCACAAAGCTCATACTAAAGATTTTCCCTGCTGTTTCATATGAGCTGTGAAAGCTGTCAGCCATTTTGGCACAGTTTGGGGATGTCTGGAGCTACAAGAAACCACAGAGGCTGTGTGGCTGGCTGAGACTGGGTGTAGTTTTAGTGAAGAAGTCACCGAGGTCTTTTGTGTGGAACAGTGGGGTACACTCACACCCCACAGTTTGTTTGTGTGTGTTTAAAATTCAGTGGGACAAACGCGCGCACACACACACACACACACACTCATACACATTTACTCCCCACAGGGTGTGCACTGAGTTCTGCTCAACTCTTTCTTCTCGCCTCCGGTCTGCAGTCTCTCACTTCTCTCTCACTTTTTCAAGGCTTTCTCACTCCACACATCCATAGGATGTTGTTAGATGATAAGTAAACCATGCCAGAACATACTTGAAACAGTTACTGCGAAATACAGTGTTGACCATTATCAGAGACATTCCGCAGTTTGGAACAAAGTATTTTGAAAAGGCAGTAAACACACTTTATGTGGTAGGCTTCTTTGCAGGAGAATAGTTTTGAAGCCTGTTGTATTTTTTTCTCACTTGGTACTGCTGTTAAAATCATCCATCAGGAATCACTTAGCTTTTGAAGTCCCCTACTTTCAGCTTGAGCATTAAAGGCGACACCTAGTGGGTGTTTAAGGACAGGTCAATCTCTAAAGCACAGAGCCCTAATAGCTACAGTACAGTTTCACTCCAGGTGAGTCAGAGACAAGCAGTGTTGGGGGACGTTACTTTTTAAAGTAACTAATTACATTACAAAGTTACTGTATTTAAAAAGTAATCGGTTACATTACAGCTTTACTTTCTGATAAAAGTAACTAGTTAGCATACTTTTCCATTGCAGAAAATGAAAACTCCTTTGTGATTCCTCATGCCTGTTGTTTTAGTCAGGACCTTATAATTATTCTATCATCATCACTCAGCGAAGTTTGGCCCATAATCAGTTAACTACTAATACTCCTATCTTACCTACACGGTTTCGCGCGGTGGCCGTAAGTACAGTGGCTGTGTTTTGGCGCTGTGATTAGGTTCCCATCTTTCTGCGTGTCGGTCCTCGCATAGTCAAACTATGGGAAGCCAAACACATCAAAAGTGGGACGAAACCGTGGCACCCGATTGAGCCGCTCTGGGCGGACCAAATATCTGCGCGGCCCAGTGGAC
>JAQMYJ010000036.1:20359924-20392906 GCA_030014305.1 Clarias laeviceps | reverse complement strand
ACACACACACACACACACACACACAACGCCCCCCCCTATACACGTATGTATGTATGTATGTATGTATGTATGTATGTATGTATGTATGTATGTATGTATGTGTATTGGGGGGGGTATAATGTGCACTACTGGATTTAGATCTGGTGACTGGGCAGGGCACTGAAGTACTCTATACTCTCTTGTCATGTACATGAAACCAGTTTAACATGACTTTTGCTTTGAGACATGGTGTATTATGCATGTAGCCAATATAAATTGGTGCATTTTTAGTCATAAAGGGATGCCGACAGACTGTGGTGATGTTCTGTTGTTAATGGATTTGTGCCATGTAAAACGTCCCCCACACCATTACACCACCTCCACCACCAAATTGAATTGTCGATACAAGCAGACTGAGTTTATGGATTCATGCTTTTGATGGTAACTTCTAATTCTAACTCCATTTGCATCTTGTAGTAGAAGAAGAAATGAATCAGAAGTGATATTTTTCCAAGCTATCAGTCAGCCTGTGAACTTTTGTAGCCACAGTTGTTTTTTTTTATTTAATTTTATTGATTTACTTTTGGGCTGACGGCAATAAAACCCGATGTGTAAAATGCCTTAACATTTACAATGCTTTCTTTTATACTCGTCTGGTTTCAATTTGGTTATAATGAATGCATGTTTAAGTTACTGTGACTCTCTGGTCAGGAATACCAAACTGATCATTCTCCTCTGACCTCTCTGATTGTCCACTTCCCTAGATTCGATTTTTTTCCCCTTTGGCACCATACTGTCTAAACTATAGAGAGTGTTGTTTTTGGGAAATCTATGTAATTATCCAAATACTTGGCAGCAGCTCAAGGTATAATTAAGCAATTTAATTATAGCATCACAGCTATGCTATATCCCGCAATACAAGACCCTGCATGTGATATTACTTTTATACAATAAACCAGTTCTGCAGACACCATTTAGTATCAACAAATTATGATTTGTTTTCTTCATTTAACTTTTTAAGTTTTTTTGCTCCGCTAATATATATCCTTCTGCGACTGGTTGAACAAACTAACCGCGACTGGCCGATCTGGCGACCGACAGCGTAATTAACAGGGTTGAAATTAGTTTTAAATTTGTACTGGTATTATGTAGCCAATAGTGAGGAGATAAACTATGGAGGTGATGGAGAGTTCTGTAAATCTTACAGTATATCAGCACCATTAACTTCTACGGTGCCGGGCTTGAATCCCAAATAGCATTAAATGGAAAGCTAGTGCACTATGTAGAGTGTACAATCCATTATCACACACCAAGTAGTGTCCTGGATCAGAGGTAGTAGAACAATTTGGAATTCCGCCTTGTGTTAGGAGCTAGTTAGCTTTGTAATCGCAAATAAAAGAACACTGATGGTTCAGAAACGTTTTGGAACGACTTTGAAGGAATTCTTGAAGAGCCAAAGTGTTTTTTTAAGATCACATGTTCTCAGATGTGTTTTCTTGCAAAAAGTGTACCCGGGACTAATTGAATGAGTTTTTCGTCAGTATGGAGGAACATATACAGATCTACTTTTACCCATGCTGTGACCGACAGTTAATTAACAGTTGTAGAACACCTGGAATGTGGAGTGATGCACATAGTTAAATGTCCCAGTGGTGTTATCGGACATTATCGACAATCATAGAATGCCTCTCACCCAATCAGATTGCACAGTCGGAACTACTGTAATTGTGCCTAATCAGTTAGATACAGGTCAAGAGATTCACTTGACCCTGTTCCTTGTTTGTATACAATCATAATGCATTATATGAGTAGTCAGAAATAATGTATTCATATTTAGTTCTACCACATTTTCTCCATAGCATTCAAAAGTCTGCATTAATTTCCATGGTATTACTATAATCAAAATCTCCTTACAATTTCTGCAATTTCAGTTGGTTTCCAGGCTGCTCAAAAATGCTCTTACTATGTAAATGTGTGCAGATTGCCCAAGTGATGTACGGACATGGGTGCCCTTTGGCCAAAACTGCTATCACTTTGTCCACGGAAAAGAGGATATCACCAAACTGTACACCATAGAGAATGCTAAAAAAATGTGCCAAGGCTTTGGTAGGAGTTTTTGGCTTTTCTGCATGTTGTTTATAAGTAGGTGATAAATATGAACTCCTAAGCACTCATTCTCCTCATATTTTCCTTATCAGCCCTTCTGACAGTACGCAATGCTGAAGTGAACAACTTCATCGTTGAGTACAGCCCAAAGGTGTGGAACGTCAGTGTGAAGATCTGGCTAGGATTATATTATGACACTGACGGTAAGGCCTCACAGTTTGCATACTGGTCAACCAGATAGTTTCTGAAAAAAGCTTCTGTTTTAGGTGGAACCAGGGATCTGTAGCATGAAAGGTTTGCAGAGAGTTCCTGTGTGCATGTTAAAAACAAAACTTCATATAAACACAACTGTATACACATCATTCTATTATGATCTTTAGTGAAATCGGAGACTAGTGAAATATTTATGCTATCATTTGCAGCTTGAATATACTAAAATGTGTTTAATGTTCAATGAAAAGCATGGCTCATCAGTTGCACAGCAGGCAGACACAGTCTCTTCCTTTATATTTAATAGTAACAGTGAAAATTCTGTTTGATAGGCCGGTGAATTTTAATGAAAACCTGTGAGTTAGGTGCAAAACATAGGTCAAGTAAATATACATAAACAAATTTATTCCCTTTCAAAGTCACTTTTCAGGCATCTGTAAACTTTTTAATGATGCAAAAGAGCAGTGAGGAAATAATGCAGGGAATTCATCACCACATAACACCTCCAGCTGCGCCATCTAAAAAGGATCTACAGCATCTTCTCACACATCAACATCCTGTTATTTTTATAGACGTGTCTGTAGGTACAGGCAAAACAAAGGACTTAAAAAACATGTAATTCACACCTAGATAACATTTCCATATG
The DNA here is from genome assembly GCA_030014305.1 of Clarias laeviceps. Taxonomy (NCBI): domain Eukaryota; kingdom Metazoa; phylum Chordata; class Actinopteri; order Siluriformes; family Clariidae; genus Clarias; species Clarias laeviceps. The sequence goes on along the minus strand of JAQMYJ010000036.1, from coordinate 20,389,965 downwards.
CATGTCTCAGATATCAGGTACAGTAATGATGTACTGTAAATACAGTGTTAGAATTTAACACGGCAACACAAGCATAGGTCAATGACGATAAAAAAAAATTTATATACAGTATATAGAAGCCTTGCTGGTGTGTGTTAATGGGGAGGCTTTAGACTTTAAACTGTGAATTTGGGTTTTTGGATATGTCAGGTAGAATGAAAGTTACTACTTTTAAAGTAAATTTGACCAATACCAGAATATGGGAATGACGTTTCAAATTATTATTTATTGGTCATAAAAACCCGAAAACAACCATAAAATTTTTATTTATCTGTGCTATTTCCCAGTTTCAAATTTTTTTGCTCAGTCATGTTTGGGAAGTTAGTTAAAATGAACTAAAATGAAGTTCATCATATTGCCCATTTTGTGCAAAAAAACTGGATATTGCACTCTATACTCCACAATCCTGAGGCCTATATATGTTTATTTAAAAAAAACAGCAAAACAAATAATGGCTAAATTGCTCTGAGCTTTAAGAGCTACTGCTGTGGGTTACTGAGCTACTGATCAGAAGGTTGGGTGTTTAAACCCCAGCACCACCAGCCTTTCACTGTCCTTAACTCTATCTGCTCTGGAGCGCTGACCCCAGTTTTCCAACTGAGATATGTAGAAATGTACAAATAAATTCACTGTGCTGTAAGGTATATGTGACAAAGAATTGAATCTTAATCTTAAACATGTACCATGTAAACTTACTCAGTGAAGTAATTTATTTTTGCAGGTTATGTTGCTGTCCACTGATTTCACACTGTACTTGTTTATCCCTGTCTGTCTTTGCTAGATGATCAGTTTAAATGGTACGATGACTCTGTGGTGGGCTTTACCGATTGGGTGGAATGGGGCTCAGCTGATTCCGAGTTACCCTTGATGGAGAAATGTGTGGTGCTGCATTCCACTACTGGCAAGTGGGAGAATATAAGCTGCATTCAAGAACGTGTGAATGGAGTGGTGTGTCAAGCAGCCCAGAGTAAGCTTCAGCTACTGTACATTACTGAAAATTATGACACTGCATTGTTTACTTAAGATATTTTTGTCATTTTTATTATAATTTTTTTTTTACAGAGCCTGTTCTAATTGTGAAAAGTAAGTTTGACATTGTCTTTTATTGCTTCATTTGACTCAGTATAGAATCAGGTGACAAATTAAATGAGAAACTATGACGTTGCATTACGAAGTGAAATTTTTCCTTAGAGAGAAGTTACTGCAAAACTGTACAAAGCACTTCTGAGTGATCACCTTTATTCTATGATGACACATTTCCATCTCGCCAAGAGTGATTTTTTTTTTTATTTATTTTTTTTTTTTTTTGTCCCTCCTATGTTGAGTCTGCCCCATTCACGGGGTCGCTGAGTGCTCGGAGGAGTATTCAAATTACCCATAGGAGATTTCTGAGTGATCTTAGGCAGTGCTCATTAATACCATGGTAGCCCAATACCTAACCATTATCATTTTATGCTTTTCCTTTAATTTGTCACCCGTCACAGTATCCTGAGCTTGGCTATCAATTGTTTAACATTTTTATGTTTGTTCTTTGTTCAGATGGCAGTCCTCTCCTCTCAGCACTAGTCATTCTGAGTGTGATTGTTATTCTGGCAGTGTCTGCAGTTGCATGGTTTTTCCACCAAAGGAGCAGTGCTGGTGCACCATTGCTTCCCTCTTTCGAGTACTATCCTCCTTTTAGGTCACCCTTAGCTGATCAGACATGCTTGGTCGAGGCTGAAGAGCTTGAGGAAACTTCCTAAAGCCCCAGTTCCTGGGCCTCCATGATGTTGTGTTTTCACTCACACACTATTAGAAATACATATGAGGACTAGTTTACGACACACTATAAAATCAGCTGTTCTCTTTATATACTCCAGTTACATAATGTGAATATGCAGTCCATTTGGGTGATCCATAGTATGTCTGCTGTGGTTAAAATTGGGTACATTTTTTGTGAGTATTTGGGCAATAGGAATTATTTTATCTTGAGATGTTACATAAATATTGATCGCACCTTAATCTCTTTGACCACGAGTGTCCTAATTGTCCAGGTATTTGAAAGCTATTTTGTTGAGGTCACATTTATATCGTTCACATTTATAACACTGCCCTTTCTTCTTTCTACAGTACAGTTTGCCAGTATTTTACCCTGGTTTTTTTTTTTTTTTTTTTTTTTTTTTTAACAAGCAGACCAAAAAAATGGCATGAAGTTTATAAATGTGTTTTTTTAAAAACATTTACTCAGTTTCCTTATACTGGGATTTTAAAGATTCTCTGATTTTGTACAAAATATCTGTCTTGATTTGATGAAGCAATTTATTTTATTTTCTTGTGCAATTTGTATGCTGCGTTTGTAATATCAGCAATGTGACGTAATTTATTTTAAAAAATGAAATTATACCTTAGGAAGAATCTGAATGAAACAATCAGCAAAGCAAAAATTCAAGTCATAGTATAATGAGCATTGTCGTCACTGTTTAATTCAGGGTCACACTTTTGATATAAGTATTCATTCAGCTCACAAACCTTGTTTTGATCTTTTTTATGCCTGAATCTAAGAAATTGTTATAATATTTTTAATTGTAGAGTGTGTGTGCACATTTGTGCATTACCTTTTTGATCTGCATTTCTATTGATTACTAGCATTGAGGGTCATTTAAACTTTTAAAGATGTTTAATAAAAATCAGAATTCATATTAGTTGAACTATTGCTTGTTTATACAAGTCAGAGGTCATCTTGATGTAAGACACAAAATACAGACTCATTTACAGTACACTATAAAGCATCTGAGGTTAATACATGTACAGGTTCATCTTAATAAATTGGAATATCATCAAAAAGTTGATTTATTTCAGTAATTCAAATTTAAAAAGTGAAACTTGTATATAGATTCATTACTCTCAGACTGATATATTTCAAGTGTTTTATTTCTTTTAATTTTGATGATTATGGCTTACAGCTAATGAAAATCCAGTATCTCAGAAAATGTTAATATTACTTAAGACCAGAAGATTTTTAATGTTGGACTACTGAAAAATATGAACATGTTCAGCACTTGTTCGGGCTCCCTTTGCATGAATTAATGCTGCAGCGATCAGTCTGTGGTACTTGATTTCCAAATGAAATGCAAAATTTCCTCTTGTCTGAAAGAGGACTTTGGCCCATTGAGCCACAGTCCAGTCCTTTTTGTCTTTAGCCCAGGTAAGACAAATCTGATGTCTCTGGTTCAAGAATGGCCTGACATAAGTAATACAACAGTTGTAGCCATGTCCTAGATACAGTATGTCTGTGTCCGTTGTGGCTCTTGTCTCCAGCTGCAGTCCACTCCTTGTGAATCTCCCCCAAATTCTTCTCAGTTATCCCTGTTTCTTGTGCATATTTTTTCATCATATTTTTTCCTTCCATTCAACTTCCCATTAATGTGCTTGGATACAGCACTTTATGAACAGCCAGCTTACTGAACCAGACCGAGAAAACATTTAAAGGCTCAGGAAACCTTTGCAGGTGTTTTGAGTTATTTAGCTGATTAGAGTGTGACAACATGAGTTTCCAATATAGAATTTTTTTTACAACATTAAAATTTTCTGAGACACTGAATTAACTGTAAGCCATAATAGCTTAAATAAATCAGCTTTTATTTTGTATTGAGATGCACCTGCATTTGAAATGCAACTTGCAAGAGCTTTAGTTATGAGAGTGATTCTACACTGTCTGGGCCAAAAAAAAAGTCACACACATTGATATTTTGTTTTGTTTCTTTTCAGTTTGCTTTGAAACAGCAGGGTTTCACTATGGCATTGTCTTAAAAAGCTTATGCAATGTCACATTTATTTACATTCAGAGCCACATAATTTTTTCTCCAAGATCATGTATTGATTATGGAACAGTGTAAACGCTGCATAAAGTCTTCTCCAGCAAATCCCAAAGATTTTCAAGGAGGTTAAGGTCTGGTTTATTGTGTGACAATGATGTCTCATGCTCCCTGAATCACTCTTTCAAAATTTGAGCCAGATGAATCCTGGCATTGTATTCTTGGAATATGCCTGTGCCATAAGGGGGAAAAAAGTCCATTGACGGAAAAACCCGGTAATTCAGTATATTCTTTTTTTCTGGGCACATAACGTTGCTGAACCTAGACCTGAGCAACAGAAGCCCTTTAACCAACAAAAGTGACCCCACATCATAACACTGCCCTCATAGGCTTGTCAGTAGGCACGAGACATGATGGGTGCATCACTACATCGGTCTCTTCTTATCCTGATGCATCCATCACTCTGGAACAGGATAAATCTGGACTCATCAGACCACATGACTTGTTCCAATACTTCACCATCTATTCTTTATGCTCCCTAGCAAACTGAAGCCTTTTTCTGATTAGCCTTACTGATAAATTGTTTTCTGTGTAGTCCCAATCCTTTGAGTTGTCCTTGTGCATATGGAAATGCTCGTACTTTCACTATTATGCAAAGCTGTGAGTTTTAATATTTTTTTTCCATAACAACTTGGGTTCACTAAATGTTTAAGTTATTTCCCATCACCATGATTCAAACATTTTTCCAACCACACAATTTCACTTTTTTGCAATTGTTGCAGCAACATCTGCAGTGTATCATGCCATGATCTACGCGAACATATTATTTCTTCTGTACATCTACTTCATGTCCTAAGATTAGTGTCTGGATGATGAAACACATAACTATATATATTAAGAGAGCAGATTGAGGCCAAATGCCTTACCACTAATGGCATCAAAGGCAAAATGCAGTGCTGCATCCTTGAGGTAACATTCTACCAATTCCACTTCAGCTCCAGCATCATCTCTGGTGTTACACAGCCTCTAGCAAGTCTTTGGGAGCTGTAAAAAAATTCATTATTCATGATTCATGAGTACTTCTGGAATGATACAGCTATTATTGTACCTTAGATCCTAACTGTAGCCATACTGATTGGGAGCAATAATTATTATAGAAATAAGGTTTACTCATTTGTTTTGTGAAAACTGGGGCGTTTTCATTCAGTTATGTACAGGAAACGGTTGTTAGTCTTATTTCCCCTTTATGGACTCCAGTTTTAATACAGGGAGTGACATGTTGAGTTCTGTATATTAAATGTCATGTGCAAATTGAGTCAATATGGGAATTTACAACTTTGAATAATTCCCAGCATGGATGGCAACATGAATGAAATAAGGCTTGTTATGTGAGGAGTAATCTCCTTGAGTTTAAAGCTTATGGTGTTTTATATTGAATATTAAAGCCCAGCTTGTGGCACTGTCTACGTTATATTACATGGACAAGAATGCCTAAATTAAAAAAAAAAATAAAAAAACAGATTTTGAGTTATTTGCCCAAAATCTGCTATGGTATGGGCATGCAATTCGAGAATTCATGCAATTGTCACTAGTTTTTTTTTAAGGACCAGTGGTCACATTATGACCACTAGAGTGCGCTGTTACTCATGTAAAATACATTGGGCTTTCCCAGCCTGCCCAGACATGGTCATTGAAAAGTTCAAACATGCAAAGTTTTTCCATTAATGTCTGTCTATTAAAAAAAAAATAATAATAATAATAATTTTTTAAATAGACAGCCATAGTTTTATAAACTTGTCAAACCAGGATCTTCTAAAAGGTGTCTTCATACTGTTCAAAGAGTTGTTTAGAACAACCCTCTTATTCCATGCCTAGATAATTTACTGCTCTTAAAGCCACTAATTATTAGTCAACAAATTATTAATAATGTAAAAATAATTATGTGCCCTGTGATGGATTGGCACCCTGTCTAGGGTGTACCCTGCCTCGTGTCCTAAGCCTCCTGGGACAGGCTCCAGGTCCCCGCGACCCTGAATACAGGATAAAGCAGTATAGAAGATGAGTGAGAGTGAGTAAGTGAGTAAAAATAATTAAACCTTCCTTGCTCAAATGTTTTACACATTTATGCATTTAATAATAATACAGTAGATGTCTATTTATTTCTTGCGTGTCATATAAACACAAATTTTACCCTTTACAACCATTTGGCATTAATTAGTCCAGAACAGATATTAGCATTACAAATTATTGGATTACCCAATGACACAACACATACTGTACGAGTGAGTTAGTTTATTTAGCATGTGGCTCCCATGAACAATATTTACAATGACTGTGACATTTTAACACAACATTTTTTCTTAAATGTAAGTAACTTCCCTGCAGTTATTTTCTTACATAATATGTGATGATGAATAAGTAGCCTCAAAAATTGTTTCCCCCTATCAGCATTTGTCAGCTGGTAACATTGGTGTGACCATTCTGTGTTATCAGGTCAGACTAAGCGAAAAAGATGGCACACATGTATGAATTGAGGTTGTTGAGACTCAAGGAAGCGAGTGCACAATGTAATGTACAACAGCCACTTTCTATCATTATAATCACTACTCCAAAGTCCAGAAGGCTAAGTGCAGGTCATCGTGTTCACAGAAACAGCCTGATGTTGTTATGACACACATATTTCCTGTCTCAATCTGAGCTGCCTTTGGATACAGCTGAAAAAGGGTCTTACACTGCTGGTTATTGAAGTATACATGCAAGCCACATCGAATTTCGATTTGAGAAGAATAGCAAAAATTAAAGCCACTGATGAAAACTAGTAATGCATGAGTAATGTATGATGTGCCCCAAGAGACATTTCATTGTATATCTGGCTATAGAGAACGTACATACTCCCACCATTCCTCCTCTATATAACTATCTGTCGGAAGCTGGCAGGGTTTAGAGTAACAAGAGTCATGGAACATTGTGTCCTGTGATTTCTCATAATCATACTCTTTGAAATAGCAACCCAGTCATTGAGTGAGTGTGTGTGTGTTTTCCAACAGTCACTTGCAGTCTTATCTGCACTCAGGGTGAATCATCAGCAGAATAGCTGTAAGGTCAAACTTTGTCTCAAACGCCACACACATGCCTTCCAGAGGTTTGACTTCCTGATCTTACATTGTTAATCTAGAGCTAAGATAAACAGCTATTATAAGTTAAGAAATGTACCCCTTCAACCTCTCTCTTTTTTCTGTTCCTCTTGCACACATCTCTCAGAAGGCAAAATTTCTCTGTGACATTTTACCCCTTTCTTTCTTGTCACTTTCCAGGGATCGAGGGACTGTTGCAACCTCTTAGGTCCACACAACAGAAGAGATCAGATGTGAAAATGCAACAAAAGCCTATTTTATTGGAAAGGAATACAATTACTGCCTAAGAAGGGGCAGACCACTTTGGGAGGAGCCCCCACGGCAAATCTGCACTAAAATAACAATGGAAGAAATGCAACTGGCCTCTTCTTACATGCTGGCAGTTTTATTTTACAAGCCAACATGCAAACAGTAATCTCTTAGATAAAGACAGCGGCTGTGCTGTTTGGAAAAAACATGATCATGCAGTAGTTGGCTCCCTGCTCTAGTGTCGTCAGCTTGATTAAATGCAGGTCTTGCACGGATGCAGTATACATTAAAGCATTAAAAAAAGGGGGGGGGAAAGAGTGCAGCCTTTTTCTTACCCTTTCATATCAGGTTTGTGTCTTTAATTTCATATTATGAATAATGAACTAGACAATAGCTAATATGCATTGATTAAGAAATGAGCAAATTGTTTGTCTTCCGAGCACTGTGCTCTTACATTGGTTTTCTGAAATTGCATGTTCCTTATCATGCATCCAGGTGATTAACATAATTAATGAATTTCTTGGTATAGCTGGAGAAAAACACATCTTTCTATGCATGAGAATGATGGCCCCGGCTTTCATTCTAATTATGCTGGCCTGCATGGCATGGTGCTTTTTTTTTTTCTCTGACAGCCTTCAGCTTTTGTCTTATCTCTCCTCTGTCTGCTCTCTCTCTTTCTCGCCTGCTGTGGCCTGTTTGCCACAAGATGGATGGTTTGTAGAGAGCATATATCATATGAGGCTTGTCACCATTATGATTATGCTTGTAATGGCCTATTTTTGATCAAATAACACGAAAGGGATCTCATTCACACATCCTTGCTCTTCGTCGCTGCCTGAAGGCGTTAGTGCTGACCTGAAATTGCTAATTAAAATGGACAGTGGTGTGCATTAATACAGCATGCCATCTCATGACAGCTGGCATGGAAACGTGATCACAAGATCACAAGGCTATTATAGCTCCTGCTGCACATCACCATACATTTATTTCACAAACCGGACTGATGTATGTTCTGCTTTTATTTATACAGTCTTGCAGGCTAGGATTAAATATTTCCACTAAAGCCATTTAGGATTTTAATATGCCTAAAGGAGCCATAGTGATTCTTCTGATGATTACACATCTATAAAATGAAGACATACAAGCATGTAAGTTTTGCTACACTGCAAACTAACAGTCATATCTGTCTTTTCTCTTTCTTACAGACATACAGCCAGAAGCCTCCTGCTATCTGTTTCTCATGTGGGATTCCTGTTCTGTCTTCCGCTCACTGACTGCCTGTAACCCTGACCGATTAATGCAGCAAACAAACAAACAAACAAACAAACAAAACAAAACAAATGTGCAACTAAGACGGTCATAATAAAGGATAATAAAAAAATGGTGTGTGTGGGAGTGTGCACTTGTTTGTCTTCCCACATCAATAGGACTTGTATCATTTCATAGCTTTAAGTTAAAGATGAGGCCGTTCTTATGACAAATCTCTTGCTAATTATGGAAATTTTGTTTCTTAGATGAAGCTAGCACATTGACATCAGACCAAATGTTTAATCTGCATCACATGTCAAGGAATATTTTCAGGAACAAAAGCAGGGTTCTATTTCAAAGTTTGAAGTGTTTACTTTACAGCACCCTGATTTTGTTCCTGAAGGTACTCCTTGACAAGTGGTGCAGATAAAAATGTTTACATATTTTTGCTATATATTTTCCTTAAAAATCTATTTTAAATCTCGTCCGTAATCAAACATACTCTGTTAAAAATATAAATGAACCAAGTACATTGTAAGGATCTGTGTGTGTATGTGAAAAGTTGATACAGAGTAGGCTCTGTAGGCGATGTCTATTAATCACACCTCTGGAATTCTGAGCTTGACTTGCCATCCGTGACAATATCGTTAATGTAAATATGTTAATTAGACATCATGGTAATTACACCGAGAATATAGCTTGTGGCCATCAATTCAAGTTGAAAAGGTCATTATCAACTGATGGTGCATTGTAGACTTTTCTCTCCTATGGTATACACATTTAAATGTCTGATACTGTATATTAATATCTCAAAAAGTAAGAAATATAAAACATACAATTCTCATTTAAGACAAAAAAATATTTTAACCAAATATAATTTTCTGTATTGTCATTAAAAAAAACTCAAAATTTATATTTCAATAAGAAGAAAAATGCCTAATGTTACACTGCCTAATTACTGTGAAACCCCAGATATTGATGTTTTTAAGCTTCCAGAGCTTTAAATGCCTTCAGGCCATGAAGTGCACAGTGTACAATCAATGCATAAAAGAGAGGTATTGAAAAATGCAAGATTTCACCAGACAGCAGACAAACTGTGCAACTGTATTTTTTTTTTTAAGAATTGTATCTTTGTTTGAACTACATACACTGTTTGGTCACCTGGCATTCACAAATATGTGCTTGTTGAATATCCCATCCCAGATTTAATCCCCCTTTGTTGTTATAAAAATCTGCAATCATCTGGAAGGGTTTGCGACTAAATTTTTTCAATGATTTGACTTTTTAGCCACAAGTGTGTTAGTGGGGTGAGGCAATGATGTTGAGTGAGAAGGCCTGGTGTACACTCCTATTTTCCAATTCATTCAGTCCACGTTCAGTACAGTTGAGGTCAGGGCTCTGTCAGGCAGTACTCCAATCTAAGGGAACTATGGCTTCTGTCCAAGTGTATACTTTCAACTTTGTGGTAACAGTATGGGGAAGAACCACTTGCTGTATAGGTGTGATTGTCACAAACTTTTTTCACATAGTCTACATTGTACACTAAAAAGTAAAAAAAAAAAAAAAAATCCTATAATAGTAGAACAATAGTGTTTCATAAAGAGCTCTTGATAGAATGATTTTTGCATCATACAGTAAGAACAAATTAAAACATAATTATTTAATAAAAACATTTGAAGAGCCTTTGCAGAATCATTTTTGCTAGAATTATAGAATATTGACTCATACCTGAACACAAGACGAATCAGTTTTCACTATTTTAAAGTTTGGCTGGCTCACACTCAATGCATATTTTATATTATTCGTACCTCCAGTGGCTTCAGTAATTCCTGTAAAATTACCAAACAATTATATTCAAATACCAAACAAATATTATCAAAAGATAAATATAATTTTAACCAAAATAATCTCTGAACATACCATAAGAATTACATCAAAGCAGGCTCAATAACTGTGTGTTTGGAGGAGTTGCACTTCCAACAACTCTCGCTGCACTCTTCTGATGTCTCACCATGACCATGCCACTTTCAGACCAACCATTAAATATTGAGATGCATATGGGATTATGAAATTAGGAACTTTTCCTATTTACAAACACAGATCAAAACCATCATCAAAGGATAGTGAATATTTGAATACATGAGTTTCTGTATTAAGCATATCACAATATATGTAATGAAACATAATAGTAATGTACTGTATGCCCAACATAAGTCCAGTCAGTGAATTAGAATTTATTTAAAATAATCAAATTTAAACCACTGAAAGATTTAAGGGAATGATGCATTATATTTGGTGTAGGTTGACCACAGTCTAGGAAACAGTCCCTTAATTGTTAATGATTTTTAATTATTAGTTAACATTTTTAAGAAAAGTTGATCATGGGAAAAAAAATAGTCAAAGACAGAAATTACATTTCAATTAAATATTTTTGTTGTTTTCTCCAGGTGATGGACCTTAAGTTGAATTATCAAGTAAGTTCAAGGATGGGTAAAATCTGTGTTTTGTAAATGTGTTAGGAGAAAATCAATAACAGCAAACGCAAGCCTGGCAGCTGATTACTGCAGGATGCTCTGTGAGCTAATAGGGAAAAAAAGAAAAGCAAATCAATCATCACATTAATTTGTTTTCCATCAGTCCTGGGAGAAATCATCTTTATGCTTTCTTTCTGTCTCATTATACTTTTTAATCAAGACTCTGTTAAAGCTGCTTTTAAAAGTAAATAGGCTCTTTGCCCTTCCCCCCACAACATACTTGCTTTGCAGTCATTGTACTTGCACTTATTATGCTACAAAAGACTGAGCGGGCCTGACATTTCCACGGCATGCATAAGAGCCTGGTATGCAAGCCTTCTGTGATAATGACATTGCTTTGAGCTCGTTCTCCCCCATGCCTTCGCTAATCAAGATTCTCCAATACAATTAAAATCCCAGCAGCTCACTGCTAGGGTGACAAACGTGTCAAATCATTTCTCTCTCGGACGGCATCAAGCCAGACGGTGTTGTCTCTTCCTGCATCTCTAAAAGAAATGCAAAAAATGACCCCCCTCGCTCACAAGGATGGTAGATGGGGGAAATCAATGAGGTTGCGAGACAGCAAGCAGCCACAGAAAGCTGATTTAAATTCCAAAAGCTGAATAAGGATATTCACGCATCTTTAATTCAGGAGGGTCTGACTTTGCCTCTAAATGACTTCCACTATGCAATTACCAAGGGCAACTATTCTCTGCATCGAGCTGACTCTTATGTGATTTCAGTAATTTACAATTGGCCATTTTTCATTTAAAAATACAACATGGCATCATGCACATTTTAAATGTGCTTCAGGTAGGTTTAATCAAGCTGCAGCATTGTACGTTTGTGCCATAGGGATTACTATACTTCCCAATCAGTAGTGTTGTAGCAGCTATTAAACAAATTCCCATAAGCACTTCACAATTTTTATTAAGTTGAGGTTTCTATGCATCTTCTACATTTCATGTTGTCACCTTTGGAGTTAAAAATATGGTGGTTTGAATTCCTTGACTATCTCCCTCATTTTCTATGTATGGAAGGTTATACAACATGTGGATATTTTCTTTGTACTACTTAACCATTCTCAACCCCTTCACTCACCTCCCGTCACTCCTAGCCCTGTCCAATCCACAGATTCGAAACTGCTAATCAGTTCTTTGACCTTCATTTACATAATATAAATCTCCCTCGAACAATAAACTTAACAGACAGCCTTTTGTCATAGTATGCATTTATATGTTTACATTATAACAAATATCTTTTTCCTACAAATTCCACCGAACATAACACATAACAGTTGAATGTTAAGAGCATTGTTTAAAGAACCAACAATTGGAATTTTGGGGGATTTAAACTGTCATCATTCCAATTAGTAGTCCAAATCAATAGGAGAAACATACTCCTCAAACACAAGAAGTGTGATTTTGCAAAACATTGCCTTTGAGGAGTTATACTGTACATATTTTGTAAAATATAAAATTATGTGTACAGCAGTGCTGCAGCCAAATACTGTATGTTCATTATCATGGGCACAGTATTTTGTCCTGTGAAGTAGACTGCATGTACAGTTGAGTGCAAAGTTGTTGTTTTTTTTACATACTTAAAAAAAAATAAGAATATTAATTTTAACAGATAGGCCATGTGCTGTAATATATATTATATATGCTTCTTCATTATGGGAACCTCATAAAAACACAAAGGGGTCAAATGTTGTATGTTGCTATAAAGTTAAGATAATACACAGTATAATTGGAACACCTTAAAACACCTCTCCGGTAACCACCACCTTATCGCGGTGGAGAGGTTTGCGTGCCCTCATGAACCTGGGAGTGGTGTTGTCTGGAGCCATGTGCCATTTAAAAAAAAACATGAGAAAAAGAGGAGGGAGTAAAGTGACCCTGCCCAGAGGAAGCCCATGTCTGGAGCCAGGCCTGGACAGAGGGCTCACCAGCAAGCGTTTGGTGGCCGGCACAGCCCGACAGAGCAACGTGGACCACTGTCCTCCCCCATCTCGTGGACCCAACACCTGCGAGAGAAACCAGGTGCGCTGTTATTTGGGTAGCAGTGAAGGCCGAGGGCCTGGACGGACCAGACCCAAGCGGCAGAAGCTGGCTCTGGGGATGTGGAACGTCACTTCTCTGTAGTAGAGGAAGGAGCCGGAGCTTGTGCGGGAGGGTGGAGCATTGTCAGTTAGATCTGGTGGAGCTTACCTCGACGCATAGCCTCGGTTCTGGATCCATACTTCTGGGTAGGGGTTGGAATTTGTTCTTCTCCGGAGTTGCCCAGGGTGTGAGGCGCCAGGCGGGTGTGGGGATACTCACGAGTCCCTGGCTGAGTGCCACGACGTTGGAGTTTACTCCAGTGGACGAGAGGGTCGCCTCTCGTCCACTGGAGGGGCGGGGGGACTCTCACTGTGGTCTGTGCTTATGTTCCAAACAGCAGTTCAGAGTATTCTTCCTTCTTGGAGACACTGAAGGGAGTACTGCATCTGGCTCCAGTAGGGGATTCCATAGTTTTGCTGGGGTACTTCAACGCACATGTGGGCAATGACGGAGATACTTGTGAGGAATGACCTCCCTGGTCTAAACCAGAGCGGTGTTTTGTTATGGATTTCTGTGCTAGTCATGGATTGTCCTTAACAAATACCATGTTCGAACATAGGGATGCTCATAAGTGTACTTGGTACCAGAGCACCTTAGACCAAAGGTCATTGATCGATTTCGTGATTGTATCATCTGACCTGAGGACATATGTCTTGTACACTCGGGTAAAGAAAGGGGCAGAGCTGTCAACTGATCACCATCTGGTGGTGAGTTGGGTCAGGTGGCAGGGGAGGCCACTGGACAGACCTGGTAAGCTCAAACAGGTAGTGCGTGGGAATTGGGAACGTCTAGGGGAGGCCCCTGTCCAAGAGGCCTTCAACTCCCACCTCCAGCTGAACTTTTCCAGCATCCCTGTAGGAGCTGGGTACATTGAATCAGAGTTGTCAATGTTCAAAGCTATTCTAAAGCTGTTCTATTGCTGAAGCTGTAGCTGTGACCTGTGGTCTTAAAGTTTTGGGTGCCTCAAGGGGCGGTAACCCTCGAACAGCGTAGTGGACACTTGTGATTAGGGAAGCTGTCCAACTGAAAAAGGAGTCCTTCAGGGATATGTTATCTCGGGGAACTCTAGAAGCAGTTGCGGGCTCGAAGGACAGCAGCCGCAGCGGTAGCAGTGGCAAATCAGCGGGTGTGAGAGGAGCTCGGTCCAGCAGGAAGGAGACCACAGGGCAGACCAAGGCCTAGATGGAGAGATTATATCTCCACACTGGCCTGGGAACGCATCGGGATTCCCCAGTCAGAGTTAGCTGAGGTGGCTGGGAAAAGGGAAGTTTGGGGTTCCCTGCTGGAACTGCTACCCCCACGACCCGACTTTGGATAAGCGGTTGAAGATGGATGGATGGATGGACCTTAAAACATTTGAACTGCCCAAATTAAAACATTAATTAAGAAGATAAAATTAGACTTTTGCTGTATCCTTCTAGGTAAAATGTAGGAGATCCAGCTTAAGTGCTGACTTTTTATTAAGCATCTGGACTTTTGAGCTTGACATCTTAAAAATCATCAGTACAGTTGGTGTAACCAATGATCAATCCTTAATGAAAATAATTAATTATCTGGTCATTTAGTCACTGTTTGTGGATTGCTAACTGTTTTAGTTTAATGTGAAGAAAATAATAATAATAATAATAATAATAATAATAATAATATATTTTTAAACATTAGAATAACTTACTCTTTAGCACTATCATTATCCCACATGCAACACAATCTGTGAAAAGCTTTAGGATCATCTGGGGTGTAATATTAACTTTTGTTTTCTGTTTTAACTCTGCTAGATTGATTTGCACATTTTTCTTGACATTTGTCAACTTTGTCAGAGGTCATCACATTCCTCCTTGGATCAGATCTAGAGACTAAGATTGTCAGGGTATAATTACTTTCTTTTGGTCGTTTTCAAACTGTATGATGTTGATTCTGGGCCCTGGGTAGCATTATGTTTCCTCATGAAATGGCAAAAACAATCAACTTAACCTGACTGACCAATACATGGGCAGTTTAAATGCACTAAATACACTAAGGCAAATAACAACAGTAATAAACAAAAAGTTGGGGAGTGGGCAAAACTGCATGGTTATAATTAAACTGATCTATTATAAATTATGAACAATTAGCCTGTCTTCCTTTTTTCTGCACGATCTGTACAGGAACAATGAGTAAATGTTTTGCTCTCTGCTTGAATACCACTATTTACTAAATGACATGACTTTGCAGGTATGAGAGAGAGAGAGAATACACTGTGTGTGTGTGTGTGTAACCTGTTACAGTGTGAGGAGTCTCTCCTTTATCTACACACACACACACGCGCGCGCGCGCGCAACAGCACCGCTCCACTCCACTCTCCGGCTGTGACATCTGCTCAGCGGCGCGTCGCTTTTTATAAATCAGGAAGAAACACAGATCGGTATGAAGGCGCTGGAAGGTACAGCGTAAAAAACACAAGAGCTGAAATCTAAAGCTGAAGGTGAGAATCCTTTTTGTCCGCACGGAATCTTTTATTTAATTCTAATTCTTTTCAGGAAGATATCACCTCTGTCTACTCCTAAGCTTGTGTAGCGCAGTGTGTTACACTCCGTACATACACTAGCCTAGTGGCGTTACAGCTGTTGTTGTTGTTTGATGATGATAGTGTTTACTTAACGCTTACTTCGATTAAGTTCACAGAGTCTTAATGCTAACACACACAAACACACACACTGAATTTTTTATTAATTAAAAAAGCTAAAGTGTTAACAGAAACGACGACTTCTTGTTTTTAGTTTTGTTTTTAAATGTAAACCCTGTATCTGGCCGCAAACCAACCAAGCCTTTTTTTTTGGAAACTTATGAAACTCTTTCTTTCTTTCTGTGGTTTTATTTTAGTTGTTTGCAACGAACCGAGTAATTATTTGTAATGAAATGAGCAGGCTAACAAGGCTGGCTAATGTAATCTCAGCAGTGCGACTGACCTCTTTTGTCTAAACTCCAGACTTCATTCATGTGGTTGGGAACAACTGGGAAAGAAATAAGTCGTTGTGTTTACGGGTCGCATGTAGGGAACAAAAACCTCTAATGTTCATATTCGTGTTTTTGGAGTTTCGTGATTTGTAATTTTAAAAGTGAGAGAAAAGACAAATAACAAAGTACTCAGAAACAAAATGCACTTAGGGTAATTTTGTATTTTTGACAGTGCATAAACAAATCTATCTATCTATCTAAATAAAAATCAGCTACTATTTAAAGCAGGGTTGAAATAATGAGAAGATTAATACACGGATGGCTAAATTGAGGTTTGTTTGTTTTTAAACCTTTTGCAGATGCAGATGCTATTCCTCCCTCATCTCATTTCTCTCTCCGAGACTTTCACCTCAGTTTGCTTGTATCACTTTCAATCATTGCTACCTTTTTTCTCTCATCCACTTCCACACAAGAGAATTTGGCACCTTGTAAAGATGCTACGGATTGTGTGCAGACTCTAGTGATTTATCAGTGCGTGCTTTTGCTAATATAAACTGATCATTAAACTAACCGCTGTAGATTGTCTTAGCTCTTTATATATATATATATATATATATATATATATATATTTTTATATATACACACACACACACTTCAAGCGTCAATCAGTGTTTAAGATTACTTTTTTTTCTGATTTTAAACACTAGACACGCTCACTAGTACAAGTCATGTACTACAAATGTTACCTGTAATGTTAATCGTAGTACAAGCACTTAAGTCTGAGATAAGATGTGTGGTACATGTGATCGTCTGTGTTACATCGCCAACAAGGCTGTGATTATGATGTGGTCGAATGGAGATGGATACTGTGACATCCAAAAGGGTGGGAGGAGGGGAGAGACGTTTTAACAAGGCATGTACTTGTACTGTCTGTTGCTACTTGTGACTTCTTGGCTCTGCTTTCCTTGCAAAACAGATCTCAACAGGCATCACCCAGATAATTAAATCAGCCAATAAATAATTTCATATGAAATATATTCAAATATCTTTCTCACTGAATTCATTGTGTTATAAAGCAGGATTTTGTCTCATACTTTTTTTTTTTAAGCGGATGCTGTGATGTGTAGGATAAGCTGAGACTGAGCTGTGAAACAGGCTTAATTTCCCTGAGTCTTTTCAGCCTGCATTAACAGGCATTCTTGCGTGTCAGACAGGCTGGAGTTGTAACTGCCCCAGGTCTTTCTCTGGTGAAGAGGGTATTTCTCATCAATGGATGCAGCTCAGAGGCTTTGTTCGCCACAGCAAATTACACAACTTGCATTACACAGAAAATGGCACGCTACTGACACAGCTTAACTCTATAAACTACAGTTGTACATAAATGTAGTTCTATTTTAATTCAAGCTAAATCTTTCTTTGTTAAGTTGTTATGTACTTCGAGGCAACATCCACAGCTCTATTGTTCGCTGTTTGTTTTTTGTGGAAAGGCTAACACAGGGAATGAAGCATCTGATCTGCTGAGCGTTCTGATGTGCTGCTCGTCTCTTCTGGGAAATGCAGCTCGCCACTCTGATGCATTCACTTGACAGCTGCTTGATTCTGTGGAGATGCTTGGAAACCATTAGTGGAAATGAATTGCAACCTCCCCCTGCCTTTTTCCCCCCCCCCTCCCTTATTCAGAGGCTTGCTCCCTCACTAAGGCACACACACCCACACTCACTCTCTCAGTTTGTAGTGCAAACAAATGGCCATTGTTGCTTTTTGTGGTACAGCAGCTGAACACAAAAGAAGGTCTTGATATACTTGTTGTAGTACCTCAGCTGTAGAAAGCGAAGGAAAGAAGAGTAGAGATGTCAGGGCTTGTTTTGTGGTTGAGATATTTCCCAAAGAAACTATGCAGTAGTTTTGCAGACAAACAAGGTTTTGATATCAACATCCAGCTGAGTGTGAGCCATAAATGTGTGTAGTTCAAAGTTCAACGTTGCATGGGTTTGTTCTGTCAGATAGGTATATTTTAAAAAATGCCAGATCACCAAGACCAGGTTTGTTTCGTACTGTCACCTTCTTACTACTGCTTTTTAGAGCAACTCTAACTGATTTGACGTCTGTTGTAGTCAGTGGTTTACTCAGTGTCAAAAATAATATTAACAGTTCTGAGCCATGGAGTTGTATGAAAAAAAATAATGATCGTTGTGGGGTTAGGCAAAGCTGAAGCTTGATTAGCTTTCAGTCAGAACACATCCTGAAGTGTTATTCTTTGCTTAAACTACAGGAATTTAACAATGATTACGTTTGTTTTATTTGATGCTTAACATCAAATGATGAACATGATGTTTAACATTCTTTGAGACAGGTTAATGCCTGTTACCATTTACATTTTAAACCACCATCTGTTGGAATTAATATTATTAAATAAATTAAGAAAGACTAAGACAAAAACACACACTTAAGACTTCTTCCATAAATGGTAGTTAAACAAATATTTCCTTATTAAATAACAATCTTAGGTTATGAGGAGCATCCATTAGTTCCTGTGAATTAGTTGTTCCTAAAAAAAAAAAAGGACGCTGTTATAATACTGTGATTAAAATTGAGGCCGTCAGAGCTGCTGTTATAGAAAATTAATCACTTTCTGAGATGTCAGGATGAAGAATCCAACATCACTATGGTAAGTAAGTAAAAGTAATAGGCTGTTATTTTATACACAGTGAATAAAAATTCACTTTGAAATCTAGTTTATTATTTACACAACCTAAAGTGCCTGACAGTTCAGCAGTGCAGATGGGTGTTATAAATGCCCATGAGTCAACAAGATGCACAGCTTGAAAGGTCATCTCATTATCTTATATTTATTCAACAGTGTCTTTATTGAGAATGCTTTTGGAATAAGGAAGCAGTAGTGCTCTACTGCAAATTCAAGGACTGTGCTTGGTTATTTAAGATTATGAAAAATAACACCATGGCGTTTGAGAGTGATGTATTTATAGGGTCATTGTGACCTCAGCATGCCACACACAGAGAACTGCTTTCGTGAGACTGTTCCTCTTTAAATGAGGAATGTAACTTCTTCCACATTGTTCCTCCATATTCAATCGGCCATTACAGGGTTTGGACTGTTTGCAGTTTGTTGCTCAATGTTTGTTAAAAAAGACCACACTCAAAGTTTGCCTTCTAATGAACAGCAATTACCAGCAATGAGAAAACAATTCAGTTGCATTCTGGGGTGTTACCTTTGTGCATTAATGTGGTCTTTTAAAAGGAACATAATTGTTTTTTTATATAGATATCCTGAGCTTTGATATGAGTCAGAGCTGTCTTGAGATCTGGGATCATAAAATGAATCTGGCCAGAGGGTGGTGTGTCATTTTATTTATTTTCCTTGTTCAATTCTTCCGCCATGGCGTGGATTATAAAAAGGTGATAGGTTAGTTTTCAAAAAATAAACTGAATCCATGGATAATTATGGAGGCATGCTCTCATCAATCAGACCCATCATTTTGTGAAGTATTTAGCTGGATAGGTTTTACAGCGAGACGGTTTATTTAAAAAATGTGTAATGGGGTGATTATGCTCTCTAATGTTGTCTTTTCATCTCTCTTCAGTCTTATCTATCTGTCGATCTGTCTATCCTTTTGATTGGCTGTGATGTTTTGGGAGCTTGAGTAGGGTTGCTGCTCTCATGAAGACCTCCTACTGTGTAAATTGGGGTGAGGTTTGAAATGCCAGTAGTTTGGGCTGTTTGCCCGCCCGCCACCCTCCGTTAACACCCTTAAGCAAAAGAGTGTGTGCTGTACGCACAAGAATTGATGGTGTGTGAGAGAGAGAGAGAGAGAGAGCAGTGTGGCAAGTAAGGTCTTGCATATTCATAACCAAGGGACAGCTGCTTTCACTGGAAGCCTAGAATCTTACTAGTTATCATAAACCATTACACACACACACACACACACATAGTCTGCGCTTCTGCAAGCAGGCCCTGTCTTATTTATTGATCTCCCTGCATTTAAAATCTGGTCACTGCCTCCACAGAGCGTCTCCATTTTAGCTGTGTTTGCAGCTGCTGCTGCAGACAAGTGATTTTGTTTTCCCCAAACGCAACATGAAACAAGTGAAATAAGGGTATGAAAAAAAAGTTGTCCTTGAAAGAGGGTGAGGTAAAGAGCAGGCATGCTTGGTCCATATAAAGAATGTAGATGCACACTATACACTCAATTGTCAGTTTATCAGTATCATATCAATGACGTTTGTAGGCATTTCATGACTGACTGGAGTCTCTGTTGTGCTGTACACCCTGTACACCATCCATCAATAGACAGAGGACTGTGGATAAATGGCTAGTAACACTGCTGACTATGCTGCTGTTTTTACGAAGGCGGTATTTTTGCATACTGTTATCCACCAAAGGGATGACACATTCCATATTGAATAATCTGTATAAAATATGCTAAATACATTTGATTGAATGTAAAACATTTGAAATATACAGATGTGGTCATTTGAGTCATATTGTAATTTCCCTTAAATCACATGTTTCCAATCTTTGTCCTGGAGTACCCCTGTGGTACGTTTTAGTGTTTTTCTTGCTCTATTAGTTGGATTAGGTTGAACTCATGTTATACCAGGGGAAACACTAAAATGTGAAGTACTCCATGGACCTGGGTTGTGATCTCTTGCCTTAAATTATCCATAGATCCTCGCAGTTGTAACATTAGCCATCTATGCCTGTGTGACACTTCAAAGACTTTTTAGTCAAAGGCCTAGCCATGACCTTCTGTGTCCCCCCGCCCCGCCCCCCCCGGCACTAGAACTGAAACGGATGAACAGAACAGAAATAAGACTCCTGCATTATTTCATTTTCACTCTCTGTAATATGGCTGAAGTGAACTGGCAGGAAAGGGCTGTCGTGTAGAAGAGCATTTTAATGGGAGATGTTTCCTCTGTTCTTTATTGAGGCTGGTATTGATGTTCTACTGCTGGTTGTTGTGCTTTGATGGAAATCTCCTGAGCACCTCGAGGCTCACTAGGCTCCCAGAAACAGGGCATGTATTTAGACCTAAATAAAGCAAGCTGCGAGAAAGTGCTAGTATCACTGACTTTTCAGAAGTGATACATTAGGGTTTAAATGCTTCCCATAGTCAACAGTTATAGCATTTGTATAGGTATAAGGTATAGTAAATCATACCTTTTTTTATGTGTGTTAAGGGCATCCTTCCCTAATGTGTACATCTTGCAGTAAGTAAGGATTAGAACTTCCTGAATTTCAAAAAGAAAAAGTATTAAATAAAGTAGATTAAGAGATTAGGGAGTCTCAAAGCATAGCAATAGTGAGATGTTTCAGTCAAAGTCTAGCATCTGTAATTATGTGCTTTGGTATCGCAACCAGTAATTTGTAAATGGCGAATGAATGTAAATAGATTAAATGTGATTCATCACTGTAATGTGAACTTGTGTAAAAGCCGAGTGTCTGTAGTACGAGTAGTCGTCTTCATGAAACGTGTTGGAAACACAACTGCAGATTTATGAATTATAGATTTGCAATTAGTACAATTAGGTTAGTTTCCTCATCTTTGCCTGGTAAATCAGCAGTACGATCTAAAAAAAGGCAGTGTCACAAATGAAGGCATTACTGTTTGCGCAACCACAGATAACACATTGTGTGATACCTACAGCTACCATAGGTAGTGTCTGTGTGTGTGTAAATAAGGTGTAATAGTGCTCACAGGAGGGTATAAACACACCCCAGCAGTGCGGAAGCACACCCAGATGGATCTGTGTTTAATGAAAATAAGGCAAAGCTGCTGGCTCACCAGAATGTGTCAGAGGGGGAGGACAAGCTGGCAGTCGTGCTGATAACCTCCTGCCTCATCTAGAGTTGGAGAAAGCTGAGATGGAAACAAAAATTATTCTCTCTGTGGGTATTCACCACTGAAGATGTGCTTCAGTTTTGGAACAGGTTTGATCTGAGTCCAGGAAACCTTGGCACTAATCAAATCGGATTGCACTATGGTCTTTTTAACCATGAGTAAGAGAATTAACTTTTTTTAATTAAGTTTCTCATTTCCTAACAATCAAATAATTCCTATGAATAATACATTAACAGAAACCCTTTTTATTGTTTCCTTTGTTTTTTAAACTACATTAAACAACTTGATCTTAAGTATTATGTGTATTTGTATGCAGTCCTACAGTAACAAACCTATTGTCTTAAGTATCATATTAATACATGATTTATAAAAACATCTCTCTCTTCCTTGGATACAGTTCAACTTAGTGTGATTTGATCTGTTGAAAACGAATCAATACCGTGTGTCTGTGTGTGTCTGTGTGTGTCTGTGTGTCGTCGGTTGTTTGCTACATATTAATCAGTAAGCACCACCTCACTGTAGTCGTCTACTGCTGATTTTCTGCTCCACTGTTAAACACATGTGCTACTCAGGAAGCAATTGGTCCTTGTTTAACAACAGAACATGGCAATTTCTTAATTAATATCGCTTGTTAGAAGTTGATTTTCTTTCTTTCTCACATTGCAATTATTTGATTTGCTCACTATAATTGCAAGGTTATGCATCACTGCCTTTCCAATTTTTTTTTATTTTTTAAACACTATTTTAATATTGACTTGTGTGGTTGGGACTTGAGCTAGACGACACAGATTTGCACCAGAAGCTTTCAGAAGTAGCTGTGTTGGTGATTGTTATTAATTCCTTAATACAGAATATAATGTTTCAAAACATTTTTGAACAAAATATACTTCTACTACTACTACTACTATTAACAATAACAATCAGTTTAATAAGTAGTTAAACAATTCATTAGAGTCTGCTAAAAAAAAAAAATCCCTTTTTGTTTTTGTTTTTTTTTGTACAAAGGTTTAGGGTTTGTGAATTAAAATTTGCAAAGTCCTACCAGAGACATGCTGCACTGGTGTTGCCAAATGTTCTAGAGAGCAACGGAAACCATTATAATACGCTGCACCTAAAGCAAAAGATGTGACCTTTTTTTAAAAAAAAGAAAAAAAAAAGTTTCTTTTGTGGAATTGCTTTTTAATATATTATCGTGTGCACACAGCTCACCTTTTAACCACAAAGCAAAGTAACTGTTCAAATAAAGCAACAAAGGCCTTTGTGTCCCAAATATACCTTGGAAATCAACAGAGTGGCAATGTAAATGGAACTTACACCTACAGTTTTAATGTAAAAGCCTACGATCCCTTTAAATGTAAACAGACAACATGCCGTGCAAGATAATATCTCGGGAATATAATAAAACAATAATAAGATAATAAAGAAATATTTATTATCTAGGATAGTAGGATAATGATCTGTATGATCTGTAGGCTAATAACTTGTGTTAAATTACAGCAGTGTTCAAGATATCTGGAGGTACTTGCATCCTAAATTCAGCTAAAAACAGCCATAAGCTTCGATTCCTGGGTGATGCTGTAGCCTCTCGCAGCCGGAGGCCTAGAGAGAGAGAGAGCTGATTGGCCGAGCTCTCTCAGACAGGAGGGATAAGAGGTACTTAGTGCTCCCACATTAATCACGGCTCTACAGCCAATCAGGGGCATCTGTGAGCTCACGCAGGCGGAAGGAGCGGATAGCGCTGTCCTCCGAGTGTGTTACACTGCCCCCAACGGTGCGTGAGAGAGCAGTTCGAAAAGATGCGGTCGGCTGTCGTAACGTGGTTCGGAGGAAACATGTGATAGTCTTCGGCCCTCCAGACTGAGTGGCAGTAGTAGCCTTAATGTGGGAGGCCCCCCCCCCCCAACCGTCCCCTAAATGCTATTTATTTTTTGCATAAAAATGTTTTGGATCAAATTTACCTCTTAGCAGTAGGTAAAGTTTCTCTTATCCACTGCCTTAAACTGTTAAAGCAGAAGTGTTCTGTAAGGACGAGTCTCTCTGACTTTCTCCTGAGTATAAAATACTCAGTATTTTCAGTTTGTGCTTCAGCCCTTAATGTTTCAGTGAGGTATGTTAGTGTGGCGTGTGTACATATTGTAGGTGTGTGTGTGTGTGTGTGTGTGTGTGTGTGTGTGTGTGTGTGTGTGTGCGTGTGCGTGCGTGTGCGTGTGTGTGCGTGTGCGTGCGTGTGTGTGCGTGTGTGTGCGTGTGCGCCACACACTGAGCCTGACTTATTAACAGATTGCTGCCACGGTAACATGTTTAATACAATGTGGTTGTAAATATAGCAGTTTCCTACTTGGGAAGTGAGAAGGTGAGATAGACGGAGGAGGTATAAAGGTAGCTGATTAGGGGGAGTCATTATCTCAGTTAATTTAACTTTTTTACAGTTGAAACATGCTTGTTTTAACTCACAAAGGTTTTAGGTAAAGTCTAATGTGTAAAAGTGAAACAGAATAAGCCAACTTTGTGTGTGTGTGTGGTGGGGGGCATGGTCTAAAGGAACCCATTTATAAATGGGCGCTTGCACTAATTTGAGCTGAAGCTTCATTAGATTGGCAGAGCATGGTGTTTTTAATGCAAAACGCATTATATTGCATGAATGCGTGAAAAGAATAAAACGCATCCAGAAGGTCAAAAACAACGGGTGGCAACTCATGGGCACACTTTTAAAGTGTATTGCATCAGCTTAGCAGTTTTTTTTTTTGTTGTCATTTCTTTCTGTTGCATTTTTGATACACTTAATTTCCTCTCTTTTCTTGTGACACACACACACACACACACACAGACACACTCTTCCATTACCGGCTTCCAACCACTGTTCCAATAAAATATGTAATATTTTCTGTCAACTAACATACAAGTTACCCTTTAGGTTGCTTCTAAATACTGTTAATAGTGACCCGAGCTCATTCAGGGTGGTAGTAGGGTCACTTCATCCATTAAGGAAGTGCAAGGTGCATTCATTGTGATGTCTGGATTAAACAGCGATGAAAAGCCACCACGATGTCATGTATAAAAGTAGTGTTTTCCCTATTTAAACAATGGATGTAACTCTAAGGAATAATGCATGACCTGGCATACTGTTACATAAAAATAATCAACAGTGGTAAGATGCAATTTAGTGTTAGTTGATTAGTTGTGTCCCAAATTTTGTAAGCAATTAAATATTTATCTATTCATCTTCTATACCGCTTATCCTGTACAGAGTAGTGGGGGTCTGGAGCCTATTCCAGGAGACTTGGGTCACGAGACAGAGAACACCCTGGACAGGGTCCACATCCATCACAGGCCACACACATTATAGGCAATTTTGTGCATGCCAGTGAACCTAATCCGCACATCTTTAGACTGTGTAAGGAAACTTGAGTACCCGGAGGAAACCCGCCAAGCACGGGGAGAACATGCAGAGCCACAGTGCTAACCACTAAACCACCATTCCGCCACAATTAAATGTTATTTAGTATAAATGTCACCTTGTACTTTTAATCAGGTGTGTTTTATATGCTGTGCAGCATCTGTAAAACAAGTTAATTCCTATTTTCTCTTATGTTATAATAGTTACTGTATAAACAATCATCCACTCACTAGCCTTTCTTTTTTCTCTACAGTACAAGTTAATAAGACAAATGCAGCATGGGATGTTACTGAGAAGCCAGAAAGAAAAGAAATCTGGATATTTGCTGCCAAGATGTTAGAGGAAGTAGAGGTGTAATTTAGGAGTTAAAAGTTAGTGCTCACACCCCAGACCCCTTTTAGAAACCTCAATTAAACACTTCCTGACATAAAGCTTCGACACATGAACAATTATTACTGTTTATTAATTTGTTAAATAAAAGCATAGTTTTAAATCAGTTTAAATAGCATCTGCCATACAATTCCCTGTAAATTTTAAATGCTATAGAAATTATTGTGCATTTAAACACACACTATAATATATGGGTCTGATTTACAGCTGGAAGTTCGGATAGAGCTAACTACTGTATATAGGAAATCAACAAGCAAATTTAAACTGCTATGTGTGGTCTGAGTAATTCAGGAGCATTTGAATAGGACGGAATAAAATATAGGACTGGTCTCAGACACCACAGGTGTAAAGTCTTATAGTTCCAGTCGGTTTTTTACAGTGGTATTCACACACTCACTCACATATATTTCGATAAATACACTGCTTGTGAAAACTCCTGTCTGTTTGGAAATGGCTTCCCTACATGTACTTTGCAACTTTCCATCCATCCTTTGTGTCTCACTCCTTCGTTCTTTTCATCGCTTTGTCTTCGAGTCTCTCTGGGATTCTCTTTCTCTTTGTCTTTTCTCTAGAGAAGCTAGGAGTCGAGGGTAACTCCAAGCCCGCTGCTCCACTGAACCCAATCCCTGTTAGCGTCTAATGAGACTGTCATTTACACAAAAGAGAAATGACCTCAAGAGAGTGCAGTGAAGTGTTGTGTTGTGTAGCTTTTGTTTAGAATGTGGTGTAGTTTTTAACATTTTCAGTCGTTCACTACATGATACAGATTAATTTCATGAATATGATCCGGGTATAAAAGAAAATGTAAACACATTACGCAAATTCGGGTTTACTTATTAGCCCCAAATCAGTTTTCCTGTTCTAAAATGCTTTGAATATTATCAACAGAACTTGCTTAATGCCTTAAAAAACTGAACATCATCCTATTAGAAGCACATTAATGTAATAGGCATCATTTTAAAGACAATAATTACAAATTCACAGATTCATGGCTTGACACTCCACTCTCGTTATGTTTTATGTTGGGTAGTTTTTTTTTTTTTTTTGGTAATGATATAAAAGCAGCATAAGCCTGCACAGCATTTGTCCATATTGTTCTAAGAAGCAAAGTTGCATTTGAAAAGGCTTTGTGGTGCAGTAGGGACTTTCCTGTTCCTTCTGGTTAATCTCTTTAGGTTGGTGCAGGTCCTTTTTGTAAGTGCTTTGTTTTGTAGTAGAGTGGGACTGAGGGTTTGACTGCAGGCCTCAGGGCACTAATTACTGACTGGGTAATAAGACACCCAGCTGTGAACCCTTATGTTAATTTACTCACGATAAATCAGAAAGAAACAGGACGACTTCTTAGTGTCTGATGTAATTCTGTGCCAGGGTCCGTGTTATCTGATAAAGAATCACTTAAAGAGGCGTGTGGGTGTATGGGGGCAGTCTGTTCCTTAAAAGAAAACCACTTTTTGGGGAAAAAAGTTATTTTTAATCTTTATTTTTAAAAAATGAAGAGGGTTGTATGTGAGTGTGTATGTGTGTGCATGTAGTAGTTTTGTGGCTTGTGATTCACTATGAGGCTTTCATGAGCATAGTGTGACTGACTAGTTCAGAGGTGCCTGTATATTTTTTCCTGTCTTTTCAGTGAGCAGATGTTGAGAACGGAACTAAATTCACTGTTGTTTGGTTGTTTTGCCCAGCTGCCTGCCTGCACTCTCAATGCAAACGCTGAGACATCTTCTTCTCTCCATGCTGACTTTGTCCTCAGACCTGCTGAAATGCTTAAAGGCCACATCCTGCACACAGATAATGCTTTAAACACGCTAAGCCTGCACCTGAATCATGCATAACAAAATTCCCCTATCTTAATAAAGCACACCAAAAAAAAATGGCTTCAGTAATATCAGAGCTGATAAAAGTGCCATCCTTTTAAGGAGCAGAGTAAATGCCACTTAGCTGGATGAGGGCGGGAGTGAGGGAGAATATATCCCTGCCGTCAGCTCTTCCTTGCACTGATAGAGGTGACATCAAGGTGAAGGCACACTTGGTTGGAAATCATTGATATTCTGACTTGCCGGCTGCAAATGGCTCAGTGGCAGATGGAGTCTTTGTCAGGGAAGAAAAATGGCAGCCAGGGAATGCGGCTGCTGTTTTCTTCCCCCAACGACCCTCGATGCTGGCAGCCTGTGACCTTCCGCTGCTCGCATGACGATTCTGCCTTTGGTGCACTTTGATCAATTACTCTGTCTTCATTGTTTTCTAGAAACCGGGAAGGATCAAAATGGCATTTTCCTGACATGTTCGTGTTTTACACACACAAGTGCAAGATGGTAGTGATTTCCTGTTTGAAGTTCCTGAAACATAAAAAAAAATTGTCCACAGGTTTCCCATTTCAGTGATAATTTCTGTATATACATACAGGCAACAACAAATGCACATCACTTTATTGATCAGGATTTTAAAGGATGGCAAGAAAAATAGTCAATAATAATAATAATATTATTATTATTTGAATTCGCTCACTATTGTTTTTGATTTTAATTAGAATCTCCTTTTTTCATTCTGATTGCTATGAAAGGTTTGCTTAGTGCCTGTCCTGTGTAACAGTTTGGATAATTGATTTGATTGAACTCCTTGGAGCTTTAAACAAGATTTATAAAATATATAACAATTAATTGTGATGTCACAGTGGTGAAGTGGAGAGGGTTGTCCCCTCTGCTCTTATTGTGAGACTCCTGTGTCACTGTCTGTTTGGAGTTCAGTCTGTTCCCTCCATGTCAGTCTGGTTTTTCACCAGGTTCTTTGGTTTTTCCCACACATAGGAACAAAAGAAAGATACTCTATATTGTCCCTAGGCCGTGAACCCAGGATAGGCTCCCAATCCACCCTGACCTAAATAACATAATTGCTGAAGATTATTATTTCTTTTTTTACTTTTCTGAGCCAGTTCTCATCCACCAGTTACAGCTCCCCCTATCATATGCCAGCTACCAATTCAGGAGGTTAAAGGTTATCACATGCTTCCTCTGAGATAAGTGAAAGCAATTAACTGCTGCTTATGCTGCATTACAGGGTGACATAACACATGCCGAGGAAAGCGCTATGCACCCCATAAATAACGTACATGAGCTTTCAGACATAAAATATTTTTAATGCAGAGTTTGCAGGGACAACACATTTGATCTGATTTTGTTTAGGCATACATGGCCTGTCTGTGCAAAATGAGCAATCTATAGATACTACTGAGTTTGAGTACAATGAATATGCAATCGGAAATTGTGCATTGGTAGACAGGCAGCATCTTTAAATATAATGTGCAATGGCTATCCTGCATGACACGAGTACTCCCAGAATGCCTAAGAACAACACGCCCTTTTATATTCAGCCAATTTTTAGTCACACAAACAGCCAGAAAAAAAAAAAAAGACTTTGTAACGACAGAAGAAAATGCTTTTGTTGTTGTTTTAAAATTAGCTATGTTTTTTCCTGAGGTTGATGGATTAGCTGATCTTCTCTTCTTGTATCTACATATTTCATGCTTATGTGTTCTACCAGACACATGGATATGACGGAGGTTACTTATCTGTCTCTGGCAGGTGTATGGTCTTGTCCTATTTGAAGACTGTTCTTTCCAGATGTTGTTCTGTATGATGTGGACTAGGTGAGGATAAACCATGTTGGAATCCTTAAGGTTCTATAGGTGTTAGGTTTCTGTGTGCTCTGGGATTCTTTTCTGTTTATCATTCACGTTGCCTAACTCTTAACACATGAAATGGTGTAAATGTACCTTCAAAAACTGATGCAGCTAAAATAGAGAATGTTGTATTCATAATGATTTAGTAATTATTGGAAGTTGAGCTAAGCAGAATAAAAAAATAATAGCTACTTAGAGCTAAGATGTTGTCATGGATTCACTTTAGCTGTTTTTTTTTTTTTTTGTTTGTTTTTGTTTTTTAAGACCTAGGAGTTAAAGATGAGTAATGTTGAAATATTGTACAAGAAGAGAGCAGGTTTAATTTAATAGGTTGCTATGCTACATTTATTCTTTAATTTCACACTTAGCTCTTCATTGTAAAATGTCTGGTTTGGGTAATTAGAAAAGCTTTACTGTTCACTATTCGTAAGACTTGACTTCATTTGGTATTGTCTGAGATTAAAGGGTCCTGTCACAAATCACTTTGTGTGATGTCTTCTCGTTTTTTTTGGCAGAACTAAAATCCCATCTTTTTACTCAAGGTTGTGTTCTGGTTCATTTTCATCTGAAATCCAATGCTGATGTGGATGGTCCTGGTGGTTTATGATTATTTATACTTTTTTACCTTTACTCACTCATCTTCTATACCGCTTTATCCTGTATTCAGGGTCGCGGGGACCTGGAGCCTATCCCAGGAGGCTTAG
>JAQMYJ010000036.1:20306324-20359824 GCA_030014305.1 Clarias laeviceps | reverse complement strand
GCAATTTGGGAACGCCAATTAGCCTAACCTGCATATCTTTGGACTGTGGGAGGAAACCGGAGTACCCGGAGGAAACTTTTATTTGTTCTTATTCAATCACATCTATTTGTTCTGATTCAAAACTGTTTAACCTGTGATTCAGGTTTGTTATACTTCTTTTGTTGTGTTGACATTACCCTTATTTTGTCTCAACTATTTTGTCTTATTTTGTTATTTCTGAATTGTCTTATAGATTTTTTTTAATTACCACAAGTTCTCAGATTTTGTAATGACTGATGAGAAAGTGTTGTTTAAGATGACAAAGTTATCAGATCTTGCTGAAAGTGCCTCTGTGACTGGTTCTGTTTTGGCAGGCAGCTGATCTTCGATCTTTCAGTGCGGTTGACCATACCGAACCTACTTTCACCCATGTGACAGACAGTTAACGTAATTAACACTTTTTTTCGTAATTAACAGATTGTTAGAACACCTGTGATAAGGAGTGATACATGTTAAAATGTCCAAGCATGCACGGAAGGCCTCTAGTCCAGTCAGGTTACTCAGTCAGTAATTTAATCTAACGGTTGTGTAATTTTGAGGAAAATGTTATTCTAATTCTTTTAAGATGTAAATCATGGGACACTTAAAGATGGTATTTAGCGTGGCCTAGCTGCATTGTGTTTTCAATGTGTTAGGTGTAATGTGATGTTTCATTTAATTAGACCACACATGCAGTAATGCTGCACCAACCATTAATGCAGCAATAAATTTGGGGTGTGGGGTATGTTTAGGTTGCATGTGCCATTTAATGTAATTGCTGCCTTAAAAATGAATGGCAGCTGATTTATATAGGGAGCATATTTATGCTATGCTTAGGCTTGGGTGCTCATCATCTACCCTACATCATTACCTCAGTTACAAATATTAATTTATATTTTATATATATATATATATATATATATATATATATATATAAAATATCATTTATATTTTTCAGCATAACTCTGTGATTTGGTAATTTACAATCATAAAATGAATATTGCTTGTCTTAAAGAAAATTGGATGCCATCAATATATTACTAACAAAATATGCACATGCTAGAGCTTACTATGTTAGCTGGCTTTTACACATTTCTTGAAAACAATTTTAGTTTAGTTTATTTATGTATTTCATGCAGTTCTAAATATCTGAAACAAAACAAAGTAACTTGATTTGCGTTTGTCCTTCGTAGTTATTGATAAGGTTTGTTTTAGATTTTACAGCTTTAGACCGTTTTTGCTGCCTTATTTTGAAATAAATTTTATTGGTGCTATGCAATAGACTGCCTGGCCACAAATGCTTTACTAAAATAACTATAATTGGTTTATGAACTATACATAAAATTATTAAGACCTAGAAGGATAGTAATGACACATCAAGACACAGACTTGTGATTGGGAAAAAATATTATGAATGACTGATCGGAGTTCAAACACTTGATGTAGTTGCATCAAAAACAAACAAAATCAGTAGAAATTACAGCTATGTTTTATAATGAAAGCAAGGGCATTTCCAGCACAGGTTTGGGACTACACCGCTATGTAGATACAAGAAAGTCACTTGTTAGTTAGATTGCCCTGGGGGAAAATGGGCATATTCCAGGATTCAAGTTGTGAAGGAGTTGGTCTAGTAGTATATGGAATCATTTTCACACATAAATTGGCCACCTCAGAGAGGCCTGACCTCAAACCCATTGAAAGTCTTTGGGGTGTGCTGGAGAAGACTATATGGCGTAGTTCAACTCTTCCATCATCAATAAAAGATTCCATCTTAAATTAACACAAATCTGGATGGACAAAAATTAGATTTTGCAAATCTTTGTTGAAACTATTTCATGACAAATGTACTGTATGTTGAAACCAAAACCATTTTTATGAATGGTTATGCTTGTAAGTCAATCCAGACCCTGCCCACACCTTGTATTAGGGATGCCATAATTCAGTGTAATATCATGCGTTTCCTACTTGGTTATTATACCTTTTTCAGTCAATAAATTTAGTTTTGCAGTTTTTGCCGATTTGAAAGAAGAAGAAAGTGGTGTGGCCATATGAGAACTTGGGGCACCATGTAACTTCAAAATCATTTGAGGTCAGTTTATTTAATCAGTTTTCTAGTTAAACATTTCTTTACACAGTGGGGGGTTTTCCACTAGGCTTGAATGTATTTTGTCCCAATGTGAATGTATGTTGCTTGTAAGATTTAAACAAGTTAGTTGATTCTCACTGATCGTTCCAGACCTTTAACTTTGAATAGAAATTCAGACCTTTGAATATAAAAGCTCTAGAGCTTGTGTACACAAGATCAGTCAGTTTTTGTTTGTCATTTTATTCTGTCAGTTTTCTTAAATGCCATATTCAGAAGTCTAACCTACACAGACATACAATAAGTAAATAACATGCCCATTATTTTATGATAAATTTTATGCATCAAAATGTTATATATTTATAAGCAAGTAAGGTTTAGCTATTAATACACTCTTTGATATTTTACCCTATGTTTAGATATTTTTGTCTGGGACAGTCCATCCTTAGTTTTCATTTTTCGCTATTAGGCAAGATGGTATATTCCAGTCAGAAAATAAGGAAACTAATAATAGTCATAATAAGGACAGAGTTTTGGTTGCATACATTTTATTATAAAACTGTGGGTGCCTGTTTAAGCTTGCATGTCTGTGCACAGTTTAGTCTTACAGTATTCCTTTTAAAAGCATAATCTCTCCCAAAGTTCCATCGTTCTTTTGGTGTTGTTTTGTTATTTCCCCCCCATACACCTTCTCACACAACTTTCTTTTGCCACGTTTTTTCTTTGGCACCGAGACATGAAACTGGTTAACATTATTGTTCCAGCCATGACTTTTAGTATTGTCATCCTTTTTTAAAATGTGTGTCACGTACATTTGCATATCTTCATGGCAAAAGTCAGATGGCCGGAGGAGGTCTGCTATCCTATTTTTCTATCTTGGCCTTCTTCAGGAGCATAGCCAAAAAGGTATGGACTGTAGAGTGTACAAGAACTGATTTTCAGCTCTTTCGAGACGTAGCATTGTCTGTTTAAGGGTTTCAATGAAAAATTAAATTGAGTGTTTGTGCTCCTGTTTCATGGCACTAATGTGGATATTATGTCTTCACATTTTATCAGCAGCAGATCATCGTCCTGTT
This sequence comes from Clarias laeviceps, assembly GCA_030014305.1. Classification (NCBI taxonomy): domain Eukaryota; kingdom Metazoa; phylum Chordata; class Actinopteri; order Siluriformes; family Clariidae; genus Clarias; species Clarias laeviceps. Next base: position 20,356,647 of record JAQMYJ010000036.1, on the reverse strand, counting down.
GTTGACAAAGGTAGAGAAATAATTTCTGGAACAATTTATGATTAAAAGGAGATGGGAAAGATGAGCATTCATATCATTTACAGCAGTAATGAATTGTTATTGTCTCATAACAAGCACTTTCTTCATGGCAGTAATGCATTTCATAGCCGAGTGTATTAACTAGCTTGAAATCTACGGTTGCTATGTTTACTGATAAGAAATTGTGTAAAAGAAATTATTTAACTCTGCTCAAAATCTGAAATTAAATCTCAAAGAAGAAAAAAATCGCACCATCCATGGCTGTAGCACAGAGAAAGAATCTTGAGAGATGAAAAAAATCAATCATACACTTGTGTTTTAGTTGGCTTTTACACAGTAACGAATTAAGACATAGGGAAGATCCTATAAACTTTTCTAAGACTGTAATTGAGATCTCAGGAGTCAACTTTAACAGTTTGAGATTGAGTTTGAGTTTTATTTTGTTTAAACAGCACACTTTTGTTGATGCACACCATTAATGCTGCATGTGTACAGTAAAATAAACCACTGGGACATATTTAGAAAATATATGGTCCTATTCTTGCTTTCTTTTTTATTATTTTTTTATTTTGCCATGCTACAGCTTATTGTGCACTCTGACCTCTTTCCTTATATTCTCTGCCTCTAAACCATATGTGCATTGCTCATCATTTATGGATCTTTTTTTTTATGAAAAGTGATGCATTATGGTAAAGTGCTAAGACTGAGTCAACCATGCACGACTTTTAAACGTCTTTTGTGTTACAGTGTGCACAAATACTGTAGCATTCTCAAAATGCCATAGTCCATAAACATCTAAAATAAGATGAAGGAAAAGGCAAAGTCACATCTTTATATTAGTAATTTTGTTTAAACTGCGCATTGTTTAGTATAATTTAGATTTTATGTTTTCATTAAACCGATTTGTTTCATGGTTAAGCTGTTAAATCTGACATAGATTCACCGGGATTTATTAAAAAGAATCTCTTTATTAGGTATCTTTTTAGGTGATGCATGTCCATGCGTTTTAGCTCCAACATCTATTATCTGATTTCATTAGTGCCTTGGGGAAACTAAAAATCAGACTGCTAATGTTGGATAAAGACTCCGAGTTCTGCTTTTACACAGATCTGAAGCCCATTGTTTTCTATACAGAGCGCTCTTCAGCTCTGTCCCCTTTTTATTGTTCACATCTTTTATCTCTCTTCATCTCATATGGCTTAGTGACCTGGGTGATGTGAGGAGCTGATTAAGTACTGTTTGATCCTGATGGAATACATTATTATGGCGAGAAAGCAGAGCAAAGCATGTTTAATTTCCCTGAGCTGTCTTTTTCATAGTATGGGGCTTACCATTTGGGCATTTATTTAGCTTTTGTTCTTACTTTCGTGTCTGTGTGTCTGTGTGTCTGTGTGTTAACATTCCAGCTTCATTAAAATTCATTCTACTTGAAGCCCCGAATACAATTCCTGGACATATGACTGATGTAGATTACTTGAATTTGTCACAGGTTAATCTAGCACAATGACAGCAAATCAGAAGTGGAACTGCCATGTAGCATATGGGTACAAACTGAAATAGCCTGTCAACTGTGACATTGTCTAAAAATACTAAATATATGTGTATGTGTGTGTGGGTGTATGTGTTTTAAGGAAATGTGTTTTTGTGAAGAGTTAAAATCACTAATGGAAACAAAACTCTTGTTATGCAGATCATAAATTTATGAACATTGAATAACTGGCAGGGTGGTAAGAATTTCTTGAGGTCCTACAGTGAATTTATTTCTCTCATTCATCTAATGAGCATGGAATTAAGTTAAGAAACCACAACCTTTTTTAACCATTAAAAATACCAATAATAATAGATTTGATGGTGTGTTTGGGGAAACTGTGAGAAATATTTGTGAAATACCACAGCCCCAGGATTTTTATTGTTTTATCTGAAACTTGACCAAACAGCCTATATATAATGGTACTGTACATGCTGTATATTATAAAAGAATATTTATTATTATTATTATTATTTATTATTATTATTAGTATTATTATTATTATTATTATTATTATTATATATATTTTTTGCCCACCTTTAATGGCTGACTGAGAACAACAATCCATTCCCACAGACACAGGGACAAATAACAAGGAACACAGGGACAAATAACAAAGACCACCCTTCACATATAAATTCACCACTCTGTATAATTGCCTCTCTTTCCTTTTATAGATTTTGTTGTCATTTTTTCCCCCCTTAAAGTTTTCTGTCTGCTATGAAGTTGCCAGCACCTTTCCCTGCCTGTCTGTCTTTTTTCTTTTTTTTAATCTCTTCCACAGCTGTGTCTGGTTTTACCTGTATGATTAAAAGTTTGTGCTTCATATATTTGATGTTTCAGGAGACTGGGTCATGTTGCTGGGTTTAGATAGTGGGGTTGTGGTTGTGGTGCTTGAGGACCAGGGCACTTTGGCTTTTCCTTCTGTGTTACTGAACTCTGTGTGTGTGTGTGTGTGTGTGTGTGTGTGTTAAGTGAGTTGGTGTGATTCAATACTGATGTTCCATGCTGATGACCAGCCATCTGTTAGCGCACTACCAGACAGCACACAAAAAAAGAAAATAGACCTAGAGGAAGAAAGAGAGAGACACGCATGTGCACTCACACACGCTCACAGACACACAGACACACAGACAGACAGACAGACAGAGTCAACACCATTACACTAGTTAGTGAATTCACTAAAATAAAATCCAAGGAAATCTGCTGGAGTAAATTTTCCTCTACACTACAGACATCAGTCACAGATGAGGTGATGGGAGGTTTTAATTTATCCTGAATTACTCTCAAATTACTCAAAATAAAATAAGGGACGGAGCTTAGTGTCAAATTTATAGAAACGCTTATTGGTCCAACTGACATTTACAGTCTATACTTTTGTCTTTTATTATTGCTAATAGGTTGGGTTGGACATCATGACACTAATACATCTTGTGAGGAATTATTCAAAACATTTTCAGAGTGGCTAAAAAGTCTTGATCCATAAGCCTTTATCCTTGTATTTTTATTTATTTATTCAGATTTAAGATGTATTTTGAAAATAAAAAAAAGATTGAATGGAACTTGTTCTCGTGTATTCAAGACAGGCCTTTTCACAAAGAAAAGTTGCTTCCGAATTTTACAGCATTTGTGTGTGTGTTTTTTTTTTTTTTTTTTTTTTCAAACGGTTGCTGTCTTTTTGACCAACCACATTAGAGCACATTAGATTGTATAAGCACTCAGGGTGAAGACATGTTTAATTTGCATATCATATGGAGTTAAGATCTCATCACTAATACAGAATGGCCTGCCAGAAAGCATCATGCATCATTATAAATCCAGTCAAATTACTCCTGTCTCTGGCATTATTCTAATAATTAATATATGTTGCAAATGAAAAATACCAATGAAAAAATTGTGTATGCACACTTGCTGTCCACTTTATTGGTTTAAAGAATAATGACCAGACTGGTCTGAGCTGACAGGAAGTCAATAGAAACTGAAATAAGTAACTCCTCACAACTGTGGTGAGCAGAAAACCATCTCAGAATTGAATGAACCTTGAGGTGGATAGGCTACAGCAGCAGCAGCAAAAGACCACATCAGGTTTAAGTCCTCTCAGCCAAGAACAAGAATCTAAAGGCATCATGGTCACTGACTCACCCAAACCAAACAGTTGAAGACTGGAAAAAGATTAGTTGTTTTTTTCTCTCTAATTTCCAGTGGTCCATTTTGCATGGGCTGTTATTGATCTGAGCTTTCCTCCTCAACATGGCTAGAAAGAGTAATTAAGATACTATATTCCTCTGATGTAAGCTCAAACAAATCTGGCCATATTTTCCTGACCTCTATTAATAACAAGGCATTTCAACCTGCGACTGGCGCTCACTCTGATAGGAGATTAACAAGTCTATGAAATACTCAAATCAGCCCTTCTGCAAACAGCACCCATGTTACAATCATCAAAGTCACAGCTATCACAACTAATGTTTGATGTAAATATTACCTGAATCTGTTGACTTGTATCTGTATCTGTATGATATTGTATACTGTACGTGCTGATTAGATTAGCTGATCAGTTAAATGCATGAATGTGCAGTTGTACAGGTGTTCGTAATGAAGTCAACAGTCTTCAGTCATGTTAGTAGATATTATATATAAAGCAAGCTGTTTTGGAAACACCAGTCTCTATGTGATCTAAATATTTTACTGTGGTGGATGGTGGGGGGATTATAACAACTTTGGCTTCCAATATGCAATACTAAGCAAATCACAAAATTCTGCTGGTCAGCATCTCTGCTTGTCACCCTCTTGCTCAATGTTAATTTGCAATGTGTTAAAATGTGCAAATGATTTTACAGCCAATGTGGTTGTTCTGCACACACACAGACGTTTTACCTAATGCATAATAACACACTGTCAATTCATTTGGGTTTGATTTGGAGCAAGTCTGAATTTATATTTGATAGCGTACTTGTCCAGCTTCCTAATTATGTTAGGTGTGTGGGGTTTGAGTGAGAGGGAGAACAAAGGCCAGGGTATGTTTTTTATTTTTTTTATTTATTTATTTTATTTATAACTTTTTTGCAGTGGAATAACATACTGTACTTAATCACGCACCTTTTAGTGTTAACTGGACATTTGAAAGTAACAAATGACATTTTCACAATTTTTGCTAAAATAGTCTGTATTAAGATATATTATTTTCTGTAAATGTGTTTGTTGATTTGTTATGTGCAATGTTTTGCAGTTATGGAGTCTGGAGAGAGATTGCCATCATCCACCCACGCCCAGCCATCCATCAGCTCCTCTGCCCCACCTCCAGCTTCATCACCAAACCTAACGAGCGATAGTGGTAAGATGATGAGCGCACACATGGACACACAAAAATAATAGGGCGTGAGCCTGTACAGTCCAGTACAGCATGTTATGTCTTGAGTTGCAGTCTAATCTAAGGCATAGTTTAGAATTCTGTGTAACAGCTTATAACCCTATGAGAGATTAGTGCGTCTTGCTGAGTGTATGTCACATTAAAAAAGTTTTTTCTTTTTTTTTCCATTAGCTATAGCAAAACACATGCTGTAGTCAGAGCAACCAAGTGTTTAAAACATCATCTTGTTGATCATTTTCTGCTCTCTCCAAATCAAGTGGATAGGAGCCTGATCTTGCAAAACTGGAAATAAATGCCTGGGAGTATTGCCAGTATGGCCGCCAAGTTGATAGAGTTTATTAGAAGGAGTTTGTGCACACTTGCACTCGTATGCTCAACTTCATGCAGGATTAATATGACTACACAATAAAAGTTGTTGGTTTAGACAGTATGTATTTATGGCAAGACACCAATTCGCTGTCCATGGAAGGTATTTTTGGATCCAATAAGCTTTTAGAAATCTGTTGTTTATTTAGATGCAGCACTTTAAATTAGGAAAGGCATGAATGTGTATATAGAATGCATATAGTGTTCTTTTGCTGCCAATAGCTTGATTCCTGTGTACGTATGAGAAAGTGTTATGACTTTGCATGCATATACCGTTTTAAAAAGATCTAGAGGATCTGTGCAAAGGCTGGCTAAATGTGAAATGTAGGATTTTCATGAGGGCAAAGCACGCCTGTCATTAGCAGGATTGATTTTTGTACACACAGAATAACAGCATAAGCACTGCACTCTGTTAATGTTGTTGTGTGTGTTATTACAGCAGTGAATGAGAGCCTCAAGCAGCCATGGCTAACACATTTCTGACCATTTGGTTGCAAAAGGAGAAGCTGCTTCTTTAATGAACGCCAACAATTAAAAAGCTTCTCTTTCTTTTCTCTCAGCTGCTGACAACCTTTAGCTCGTGTTTACCACACATAGAGAGAAAGCGGGAGACAATGAGGGACGCTCATGCTTTATTCTCTGCAGCAAGTGTATAGTGGATAGGAGAGTACTACTGCATATATTTGAAGTGACTGTTTGATTTTCCAGGTTTAAAAAAAAATCATGTTTTTGTGTGCGTGTGTGTGATTTATGACATTTATTCATGATAAGAACAAAAAAAAGGCTGTCTTTTCTTGCTTTTCTGTGCATACACGCTGAATGTGTAGGAGATGCCTTTTTTTTTTTTTTTTTTTTTACCCAGACAGGATAGTGATTAAAACAGACAGATCAGTGACACCTCTGAAGTCAGAGTAGAAGAAGAAATAATACAGATTGCTACTTATTTATATGGTGGATGCTTCCCCAAGGAACACATTATAGAGGATATGCTGCAGATTCCATGTGCTGGCTGTGTGTCTTTTTGTTATTAATTGCTATCAAGTTCTTCCACACTTGCTTTTTCTCATGACAAGCCTCGGCAGTTAATAAAAGGATGTAGAACCTGTTTGTATCTATACTCATTATATCCATGCAGGTATTTCTTTTTATTGTCCAGATGTGGTATTAGCATATTAAAGTAGGTAAAACATAAAAATGTGCAAAAGCTCACCCCATTCTGACTCTTCTAAATGTTCGCCTTCATGATTAAAGATGAATGTGTTGATGGATATTATTTGACAGGGACAAATGACTTCCTCTGCTCACTGGAGATGCTGCAGTGTCTGAACACAGAGCAACCATACCATGTATGTGAAACTTAAAATGTAATTGTTCTGTGGTTGCGGTAATGATGCCATTAATATTAAAAAGGTATTTACTGATGTCATTGTGACATGCTGAAGAGAGTGGGGTGAGGAGGAGATGGATGTAGGCCTCCCTGGCATTCTTTTCTCTTCGTCTACTCTGCTAGAGACATCAAGGCCCTTAGAGAACTGGCTGATAAATATGCAGCTCATCAAACTGAGAATGAAAAAAGAGGATATTTTCCTTGTGTGTACATAACCTGGCATAAAAGCAGCTCCGTGCAGGGAGGCTTTTTTTTTTGTTTCTCCTGATTTTTTTTTTTTGTGCTATCTATGTTCCTGTCTTTACAATATAATTACGGATTATACCTATATAAAAAGTTTGAATGCTTGGACATTTTAAGACAAATTATCTTAAAATATTTGTTATATGGACAAAGGTTGGTGGACACTTGACTGTCACAATCACATGACCATGTTAAACATCCCGTTACAGATTTAGTCTCCTACTTCTGTTTTAATTGTGCTTCAACTGCATTAGTGAGGTCGAGCAAGTGTCAAGAGGTGGTGCAATATTAGTGTTTCGGATCATCCCAAAGATGTTCAGTGGGGTTGAGGTCAGAGCTCTTTGTGGGTCACTCCAACCTTGTGCTCCTGGACATTGTCATGCTGTAAAAGTTTTGTTGTCATTTAGTTTCAGTGAGGGTAAATTGTAATGCTACAGCATACCAACACATTCTAGACAACACTGGCAACAGTTTGTGGATGGGCGACATATGGGTGTGAAGGTCATGTGCCATGTAGTTTCTGATTAAGGCATTCTGTTGCCCAGTTGAATGATTAATGTACTGCATAAATAACCAAATAAATGTTTGCACTGTTCTGCTAATTGATTCTCTTAGGCCATCCTCTCTGTCTTGTACAGACATGATGCGTCAAGGCTGAGAATGTCAGCTGTCATTTCACTCGGCGCTCAACCCCTCACTCACAAAACTGTCACAATATTTTTGCAACTTCACTTTATTTGTGCTTATATAGGATACATAGCTTTTTGCATCCTAGTGGTGCTATACTAGTTATTCACCTCATTATTTTTAATGTGGTTTATTCTGTGTTCTTCACAATATGCCTGTTTGCCCTGTTAGTGACTAACACAATAAACAATCCCTTTTGCCCAGTGAGTGTGAAACAAAAGAGTTAAAAAATAATGTACACACATTGTTGTAGGTGTGATTTTCTATTATCCTCTCTTATGGAGCATGTGAATCTATAAAGTCCCCTGTCTCTTCTTCTCTTTTGTTGTCTGTCTGCAGGACGTCTGTTTCAGCTGGTTAGTGATCCAGGTTTTAGAACGTCTTTCCCCATGTTGAGCCATCCAGCATTCAGGCTGTATGCTCCTCTGTCTGGATGCTCTGATTTTAGAGGCCTGGGGATTTTGGGATTGCAAGGAGGCTTAACGACCCACCCACAACTTGGATCTTTTCCAGGTATACAATTAAGTGCAAAAGGATGCATATGCTGATGACTAAATTAAGAAAACAGACAAAAAAAAGTGATTTATGCTATATTTACCAAATATTTAATGTTTGTTAATAATAGTAATATTATTAGAGCATTACATAGAGCAATTTCAAAATAATGCAAGTTCAAAGCACTTTAAGTTGCTTACTGATATGTTGACCCATTGCCTTTATAACTGCATTTACAATCTTTTTTTCTGTCCTTTGCTCTCCATTGTAATATTTGATCTTTGACAGCTGGAAGATTGCTGGGATAATCTTTGCCATTCCTGTTGACATTTGTTATGAGTATTATCTGTATATACTGCCTTTCTCAAATCTGAACACACTGAAGATCATGACTTAATTATTTTTTTTCTTTTCATAAGCAGAATATGTGGGAAATTCAGACTTGTGCACTTGCAAAAGTTAATATAAAAATTAACATGACTTATTACGCATAATTTATGTTCATCAGGCATCTGAAAATGTTGCAAGAACAGTATTGTTAAGTGCATTTGCAAAACCCATCAAGCACCATGATGAAACTGGCTCTTGTGAAGACCATCTCTGGAAAACAAGACCAAAACTTACCTTTGCTGCAGAGGAGAAGTACATTTTGAGTTACTGGCTTCAGAAATGACCAATTCATGAAGTAGGCTTTAAAGAACATTGTAACGCTAAAATAAGTGAAGTGATGGAGCTAAAGTCATTCGACAAGGAACAACTGTGAAACGTTCAGAGTATGACATCACAGTTCGCATCACCTCACAGTCACTAATGGAGCAAAGGTACAGACTCAGCATACAAGCACCATCTGTGACAGAGAATCGCCACCCCACAGTCTCTACTATGATGTAACTATGATGAAACAGTATAGGGTCTGTGTATAAAAAACTGCGTGTAAGAGACTGCAGTCAGTAACATGGGAGACAGGGAAGCGCATCGGCTGCTGGTCATCTCAGAAACACAGATGGTATGATAATACCGCTCTATACTTATACGAAGGTCTGATCACTTGAATCTGAGTTACTTGATATTTGATCTAATTTTGTGCTCAATACAAGAGAGAAAAAATAACTTATGATTGTTATTTAATTGTTTCCATGTATTCACAAAGAATGTAATATGATGTGTATTAAATGTTTACTAAACGGTTTATGGAATAGTACTGTATGTGTTAAGCTTAGTTAAATAATTTTGTTGTATTTGTTTACATTTTATTTAACTAATATTTATTAGAAGTAGTGATTGACCTATTATCAGAAATAGTGATGTACCTTTTTTGTGTTTTTTTTTTTTTTTTTCGTTGATGGTTATCGACCACTTGGTTGAATCTACTTTGAACAATTGTTGTGTAACTTGCAAAGCTTTCAGACACAACAATTAAAAAGTGATTCCAGAGTTGATTCTCATGTCCCCTGTAGTTGCTAATGGCTTTTTTCGAGTTTGAAGCAGAAGCTGATGTGCAAATTCCCAGACAAACATAAGTAGTAAAATATTTTGGATGCCTTCAGCAATGTTTGACAGTATAGAGAGAAATAAAAATCAGGAAAGATCATGGAATTAGACGATGTGTCCAAGCTTCTCACCAGCAGTGTATACAGTATATTTTCTGCCATGGTTGTTTAGGAAATGAGAAGCTACTCACTGCATCAGTTAGAGTTAAATAACTTGTTGTCAGCTGAAACATATTAATCACTGCAGCAATTATCCAATGAAGGTTTTGAATTGAATAGAATGAACTATTTACTTAGTTAAATCCAGGTGTCGACTTTTTTTTTTTTAAAGCCAGACTCGCTGTGTGCACGTGTGCCTGTGTGTGCGGTTTTTATTATCCCCCCCCCCTTCCTCTTCCATATTTTTTCAGTTAACTGTGTTGAAGTGGCACATGGTCCACATACATCACATTTACTTGATTTTCCATTAGGCCAGAGAGGTATGCTAAAGGTTTGACATTTATAACGGGCTGGAGTGAAGGCAGTTCTTTGACCTCACTTTGCACACAATTCCAAACTTTTTTAAATGTAATATTCTGTGATTTGTGAAATACTGAGGTCCCCAGGCTTGCTGAGTTTACTCCACAGGGCAAATTTTAATTTTAATTATTGTTATTAATCTATCAGATTGGGCATTGATCTGCATTAATCTGTTCTTTTGGGAAAAACAAAATTTAAGGCAAACTTTTTTGTCTGCTACCTTTGTGTCCCTGGCTTTTTTATGATTCTGTTCTAATTTGATCTGAGTTTACTATTTGCCCTTAAGTGGATACTTAAAGTTGTTTTCACAGCTGGGCAGCATTTTGATGGCACTGGCTGTTCTGAGATGAAAAGCTTTTTCTGTTTCACATTTACAATTTGCACCAGTAATGACCTGCAACAAAAGTACATGGAATCTGGTTGTCTGTCTGGGTTATTGCTTAGTCTGGACTTTATATTAACTCAAATATAATTTTTCCACTATACTAAACCATTTAGACTTGTGGCGGGCATCGGATCCCCTACTTCCCGGAGCTGCTGCACTCTTTCCTCCTCTACTGGGTCTGCCTCCTCTCTTCACACCTCCATCCCTCAGCCAGTCACATACTCCCAAGAAGAGCACACGGGGCTCTGCTAGAGGTAGCCTGCAGCCTAAGCATTTCTGTTTTATCTATCTTTTTTATAAAGATGTATACATTTTTGTATAGCTTTGCTTGTGTCAGTTATAGGGACCGTGCTCTTAGCAGCAAGCCTGTTTATAAATCCCCTCCAGTCCAAGCATGATATAAAATAAATTGCAAAATGCTGCCAGTTGGGGTTCTAGAGTTTGAATTCTGGTGACTGCAATTACTGAGATCCCTATTATTTTAAACATCAGAGGTTTTATGCCCTAAGGTTTCTAGCTCCAAAGCAAAAAACAACATGCTGGTCTGTTGGTGGGCTAAACATGAACAGTTTATTACAATAAGAAATGTAGAGATTTATTACACTGTGTAGTGAAATTGATGTAATCCATGTGGTCCATGTGTGAATTTCTCCATCTTAAAGGACTGAATGGTGCGGTCAGTGGAAATGGAAAAGGAAAATCTGCTTCCTCTGGAGCAAGCTCTACCTCCTCCTCACCCTCACCTGCTTATACAACCTCTGAACAGACCAATGCACTCAAAGCAGGTCTAAACGCTCAAAACAAGCCCGCCATCCTCAACAACTGCAAAACCGAACAGTTAGCCACCAATCCTCCAAACTGGAGCAGGAAGCAGAAGATCAAGGCAGATCAAGCTCAAGAGAAAACAAGCCACAAAACAAAAGAGGTGTGTTAATGTTCAGGAACTGAATCACTAAAACAAATAATGTGTTGTTTTCTCTGGGATAGGAATATGTGTCTTTTTTAGAATATGATAGTTGTACTCAATCACATACAGTATGGTGTGCGTGCGTGCGTGCGTGCGTGCGCGTGTGTGTGTGTGTGTGTGTGTGTGTGTGTGTGATATTATAGTAATATAATGCTGCTCTGGGTACTGTTCTGGGCAGATCTTTTTTTGAGGGACAGAAAAATCTGCAAGTGGTTCAATTCATTCAGGAGAACTTTGACAGGTTTGCTGGAAGCATAGTTTAGATTGATGGATGAGATACATGCATGTATGGAAAGAGAGAAAACGAGTTGTGTATGTATGCAGACTATGATATGATTTGTCACTTCTCTCCATGACAGAAACTCTGTGTGACAGTGCCAGAGATTTCCAGCAATAGTGATAGCCAATCAGGATCCAGCTCTGACAGCTCCAGTGACACCCTAAGCAGTTTGGGCTCTGTCGACCTGGAAAATGAAGATGATGATGATGATGAGGGCCTGAGTGTGTGCAGTGTGGACTCAGACTCTCAGAGAGGACAAGGAGTGAGCAGGAAGATTAAGGTACGTCATTCAAACTACTGATGCAATATGATGCATAAGGTAGATATATTGATAAATGTTTTGTTGTACTTTTTTAACTTTTTGGATTGGTCGTTAAATTAGATTTTTTGTTGTACTTTATTAACTTTTTGGATTGGTCGTTACCTTGAATGTATACCAGACAATCTGATTAAGCAATACGTGTGCATTGTATAAAGGGACCTTCTGTGTAAACCACACTGTGGATCAGTTCCATAGAACCACTACCAGCAAGAAAATAACAAAATTACATTAGGATATGAAAGTAATTATATGAATATATGAGGCATAAGGATATGAATGTATTATGGTTCTCTTAACTGACATTGCTTAAAGCATTGGTTAACATGAACAAACCTCAGCATTAACAGCATTAACATGTGCATTGAGCAGCATCATCAGTAATATATATAAAATACATCAATCACTTAATACATGGATTAAATAATTTCTGGTTTAGTAAATCAGAAATTCATGTTTTATTAATGTTAAGGAATCCAGTAAAAATGTTAATTAAAGAAACCTGACTTTAATTTGAGAAATGTGACCGGGAGACAATGAGCCACTAGTATATTTGTGTTTATTTCTATTGCCTTGTAAGCATAATGAGAATCAATACATTGGCTGTGTAATCATAAAGTAAATTATGATTTAAATGAAAGTTTCAGTTAAAGCTGTAATGAACAGATTTTAAAGGCTTTGATGTTTTTCTCACATATCAAATGAATAACCGGAACTGTGCTTTTACAAATCTGCAACCCACAGTTTCTTGAACCACTAAAAAATTTATTCTTAGTATTATTTTGACTTTAGTCAGCTTTTCTGAGAGGTCAGTGTGTATGCGTGTGTGTTTGCTCAGGATTGTGTTTGAGATAGTCTGTTGTAACTGGTGGATCTTATGCGACCCATTCCTGTTTTCTTCCAATCAGGACTCCTCACAGATGGACCAAACTACAGGTTGCTTTTCTATTAGACCAGATCTGTGCTCTATGGACCTAACCCAATCCCAGGCTGCTCCATTATGCTTCCGCAGCTCAGAAACAAGAGAAGAACACAACAAACACACCAGTGTCATTCAGGCCACAGGAGTAGGCAGCACCAAGGCATTCACTCTCCCTCCACAACCCAGTCGAGATGGCTCCAAACCGTTGTGTCTCACCTTGTCTCCCAAACCTCTCTCTGTGTCCTCATCTCCAAAACATCGCTCTGTCTGTGTATCTCCAAAAACAATTTCTTATTCTCCCTGTTCAAAGCCAACATCTCTCTCTTCCTCTCCTAACACCTCCACAATCACCTCCTTACCCAAAACCTCATCCCTAAAAAAAGCCAGAAGTTCTCCAGACGAGTTCCTCCTGCACATTAGTGACTATATTCAGCACAAGCAGGTAACAGTTTGTCTCTCTCTCTCACTTCATTCCACTAATTTTTTTTTGTCTTATGTTGACATCACTAGCACTGGATTGCAGATCAGAATAGGAAACATGAAAAAACATAAAAACTTTTAATGGAAAAACTATTTAAATCAATCTGGCTTTTTTCTTTCTACTAGTGTAAGGAAAGGACATTAAAACTAGGGTTTCTAATGCGCAGGTTGTATGTCTTGGCATTATTATTTTCCCAATTACAAACATATACAGTAGGAATCTAAAAGGATGAAAAATGCATTTAATTAACAATTCACAGACTGAAAACTTGGACAAGGAGAGACTTGCCTGATGGGCTATTTAAATAATATTGCACTGTATTTACTGTATGCAGCCTGCACTGAAGGTGGTGATGGCAAACAGGTGTTGGTACTTAGTTATGGTATTCAGTGGAGTAATTAATTCATATCAAACATGGGTTTTTTCAACATACATACAAAATGAATAATACAGGACCACTCAGGGTTGCAGAAATCGATTAGAAAAACAGCAAATACTGTTGCTGGTTAATAAATATGTCTCTGCTCTTTCTATTTGTTTTAATGTTTTAATAATATGGATTAAAAAATGTTCAGCATGTTTTTATTTTTGTCTTGCCTCACAATAAGTATAAATAGACATTATTTTAATACAGACACCCTGAGTGGACTAAGACAGCTCATTGTAGCATTGAAGCTTAAGCATAGTTATCTGTTTTAGCATTTCAGGTCTCAAAGTTGTGCCATAATGAGCATGGCACCATGATGCTATGGATTAATCCAGTTATTATAAGGTCAATAAATTTTTTTTTTTTCGCAAGGAAGTGTAAGCCAATAAGCCATTTTAAATGAATATTATTCAACGTATAAATTGGAACAGGAAATTTAGACTTTGGAAAATATCATGCCTGCCCCTCCTCCCTCCCCCTTTTTTTTCTTCAGAAGGGTCAAATTACTGGCCTGCATCAAGCAATAAAAACAATATGGAGATGTTTGGGATAAGAATAATGCATTATTAAAACCTGCAAGGATAATAGAGAACTTCAACTTTGTGGAAGAAATGTGGTCAGAAAATAGGATAATAAATGGAGATCACTTGGTGAAATCACAGCTATGTTTAATATTGAAAGTAAGAGCATTTCCACACACACAGTAAAGTTTCTCTACCCTGATGGCACAAGCGTGGTTTGTGGGAGCGTGAGGAGTCATTTTCACACATGAATTGTCCACCACATTGCATGTGTAATCAAAGCAAAAGGTGAAATCTGTGTGTGACGTTTTTGTAGTTGTGTTTTTCCAGTAACCTTGTAATAAAAGAATGTTCTTTGCAGCAATGCTTCCATGATTTCAATCTAGTAAAAGTCATTTGAATTAATTTAAGTACTAAAAAATTGTTTAATTGGTATTAAAACTTTTATAAACATTGTTTTCCCCACAGGCAAAGGAACACCAAGAAACAAATAAATCCCTGAGGAAAAGCGTGTTGTCTTCATCACTCTCGCCTCCGTATGGCTCAAAGCTCAAACCCCCCAATCATCAGCACTCCAACCTGTTTCTCCCCTCCACCCTGCAGAAGAACTCTTCCCATAATAATGGAGTTGTGCAGAGTAATGTGCAGGATGCTCCCCTGGCACTTATTACCAAACCTCGCTCTGATGGCTCTAAAACCCCAGATAAGCCTTTACTAGCAGCCACCAGTCCCTGCTTTAACACCCCCATCAACCTGAGCACTGGAGCCAGACAGTCTTACTCTGGACCTCCTGCCTCAAATGAAGCTTCCACACAGCAAGCACCCTGCAGGGCAAGCAAAGGGTCACTGCTCCAGGGAAAAATGTTCAGGGAAATGGTATCTGACTTTCCCAGCAGCAAAGACTCCGATGGGTCAGGGGAATTTGAGGATGATGAAGAGGAAGATTTAAGTGACAGTTTGTCAGGTTTGTATAGTGTCACATTAATGTGATTTGTGTGTGTTGAAGCTGTATTTTAGTAATGTGCTATTAGTGTTGATAGATGCGTACATGATGAACCTTCACCTATGTTCATTCTCTGTAGGTTCTGGCAGTAACCTGGACACTGACTCTGATAATGATGATGAGGATATTAAAGATGAAGAAATGGATACTGACACAGAGAGCATACCACTTAAACTTACTAAAAGACCAACCTCTTTGACAGACCCTTCTAGTGGGAAGATCAACAGCTCTAGTTCACTTAACCTACAAATCCATAAACCTGCTAAACAGTTGCAAGCTATGCACAACTCCTGGGCTCTAACTTATCACAGCACCCCAAGTTCATCATGTGTGGCCACACCCCCAGGTAATAAAATACACTACATTAAAGTCACTGTAAAAAACACTTTTCTTAGATCCTAACAAAGAAAATGGAGTCAACATAAGAAAAGTTATTACTTGGAAATAATTTGTTTGTGAGCATTCATTATTGTAGGTTGTTTTTCACTTTCAGCAAAGAGAAGAAGAGTGACAGATGAGCAGGCACTGCGTAGGCCTCTTACACATGGGTAAGAAATCCAGTCACTGTAAAAGAGCTGTAAATAAGGAAAAACATACTGTCTCCTTCACTCACTCACTGTCTCTATACTGTTGAGGGTCTTGTTATTTTGTTGAGAGTCATGAGAGTCCTGGAGCCATATTACAGCATTACCTTCTGATAAAAGTAACTAGTTAGAGTAGTTTTCCATTGCAGAAAATGAAAACTTCTTTGTGATTCCTTATGCATATTGTTTTAGTCAAGACCTTTATAATTATTTTAGCATCATCACACAGTAAAGTTTGGCCCATAATCTGTTAACTAATAACAGGCGACTTTTATATACACACACACACACACACACATACATACACACAACGGAATCACTGCTGTCTGGCTCACGGATTACATAAACTGTCTGAATAATGGATTACATTTTAGAAAAATATAATTAAATTACTGAGTACTTAAATGGCGGACCTAACGCGTTAGATTACTCGTTACATCAAAAAAGTTATCCAAGTACTCTAAAGCGTTACACCCAACACTGCTCACACACTGCTCACACCTATTAGCCTCATCTGCAGACTATGGGTGGAAACCTGAGCACTCAAGGAAATCCAAATCCAAAAAGCATGGGCAGAACATGCAAAACTCCACGCACAAACACACATTAAAAGAAAGTCAGTATATTTATCAAGAAGGTGTGTGCTTGGCAGAGAAAATGAAAAGCCAAAGTAAAGCTTAAAAAAAATTCTCAGCCCATGCTCCATTTAAGTCAGGCTCAGACTTGCTTGACTAAAGCCGTGGCACCTGTCCAGAGGAGAAAAGAAGAAAGTGCCACTGTTTCTGGCTTCCGTCCTTCCTCCATGCTTCCTCCCATGATGGAGCCTGTTGGCACTCACAATGACTCCAGGTCTCTGGAGTGTTCTGCTGTGTGACACACAGCTGGCCAAGCCTGCTGCACCTGATGTGAATAACTGGTCTGAGTTGTGCCAGGGCTTCTGTAGTGAGTGAATCTGATATTAGGACAAGACAATTTATTGTGTTTACGAAGTCAGTGTGTATATGTATATATGTATGTGTGTGTGTAAGTAGTGTCACATGTACAATTCTAAACCAATTCAATACATTCCAGGTGGAAAAGAGAGACCCGCATTACAAACGTCTGTGGGCGTGTGCAGGGAGAAGTGGCCTACTATGCTCCATGTGGCAAAAAACTCAAACAATACCCAGATGTTATGAAGGTAAGAATCAGTCCTAATGGAGGTTAGTTTGGTTTGTCAGGGTTCCAATATCTATAGTTCCTGATGTAGTTTTATCTTGTGTAAGAAAGATACAATCTTGTCTTGCAATAACAGCACATCCTAAAGTGTTCCAATTCATCTTTTTTCTGTCTATGCATTAAAGTTAATTATATAAAGACCTCTCTCCTGAATCTTCCCCTATAACTGTAAGCATACTGTCCATTACAAAGCACTGACAAAGCTTCATATCATTGATGATATGTTTTATTTTGTTAAATAACACCGGTTCCTTTTTTTATAATTTTTAAGACTTAGCTTATGTGAGACATCCTCCATACAAGTTCCCGTGAATTAGTTGTTACTATATTATATAGCATATTGGAATATGTGCATTAAAATAAATCCATGATTTAAATTATAGCTGCCACTTTTGTCATAGCTGCTGTAATAAAAAATAAGCTGACATTTTATGGTCATTAAGATTGGAGATTTCAATAAATAATTGTTTTTTATGCATCTTTATATTTAAATAGGAAATAAAATATGTTTTATTTAATTTAATATTTATTTACATCTTAGTATATATCAACAAACTGTCTAAATTAGGTACTTTCATAAGGTTGTACTTATGCTGTTTCTCTCTTGTACATGTATAGTACTTGGCAAGAAATGGAATAAGTGAGATCACCCGTGACCATTTCAGCTTCAGTGCTAAAATAAGGGTTGGCAACTTTTATGAAGCTCGAGAAGGACCCGAGGTGATTTACTGTTCATTTTATATTCATAGCCTGTCATTTTATGCCGAATTGTTAATGAGGAATATTTGTTGGTCTGACTGCATGAGAAACATTCTGTTGTATTCGTGTATGTGCGAGCACATTCACAATCTTGACAGTTAAAAGTGAATTACGCAACCTTAAAAAATGTCTGAAATAGCAGAACAGAAGAGGAAACACTGCTTTCTGTAATAATATGAAACAACCACTTAACTGAACAGGCCACTAAAAGGTCAGGTTTTTCCTCTCATATAACACATCCTTTTTAACCCTATTATAACACTTTTTACGTCCACCTCGTGTGGTAGGACTCACTACTGGTTCTTACTCAAAATCATTCTGATTAACTGCAGAGCTGATGAGATAGATTGTGAAAATATGTAAATTAATATTAAAAAATGCTGTATGATCCAGGATGGAGGTGGGGAAAAATAAAGTTGCTTGACAAGTTCCATAGATTTATTTATTGAACTATGTATTTATATTTAGCTTGAAATCTCTTATAAACTAGTTTTGGGTTAAACATATTTACAGTACGTACTCCATCATTAATTATAGAATCAGTTGTTCTGATAGCAGTGTTATGCCTTCAGTGCGGATGAATGATTTGTGTTTTTTGGCGGGCTGATTATGTCCTCCTGAATTCCAGGGTTTGCAGTGGTGCTTGCTGAAAGAGGATGAGCTCATTCCATGTATCCTGGCAATGGAGGCACATAGAGGTCGTCCTAAGAGTCTGGAACTCCAAGGTACTGATGATCCTTTACATTCTCGCCAAAGGAAAAGAAGACCACATAGTGTGGGTGAGGCCGAGGTGGCTAATGCTGCTTTGATTAAACTACAGCGGAAACTGGAGGCACAAGGTGAGATTCCATCTTCCTTAGTTAGGTGCACTCAGGATTCTGAATGGATTTCCTCTCACTCTAAAGCTCTTTTTAACACGATAGAATAAGAGTAGTTAATGTGTGAATTGCAAAATGACAGGTTATATTAGGAATATAACATATGCATGTGTAAGGTAAAAGCACCATGCTTCCTGTATTTTTTTCTACTGCATTGCATTTGCAATGCATTTTTTGCTTTAAGATGATTAGGTACAGTAAAAGTAGCATGCGTCTTGTATTTTTTGTTATCTGTAAGCCATAAGAACATTATGTTGGGCAAGGAGCAAATGAAAATTCACTCTCCACTTCCTGTTTTCTCTGGGTCAGAAATTGCACGGCAGGCCGCTCAGATGAAGATTATACGAAAGCTGGAAAAAAGGGCTCTAGCACAAGCTGCAAAAGAGGCCAAAAGACAAAAAGGTAAAGCCATTAAACACTGCACAGCTTGGACACATTCGTTTTGAGATGTCTGCTAAGCAAGTCATTTTAGAAATTCTTTAGTGTGTAGAGTATCTTTTCTAATAAAACCTGTGCAGCTACTTAGTTCTTATTGTTTTGAATGATTTTGGTGATTTAAATAAATCAAATATACTTATCACTCATTTCTAGATTTAAATCCATACCTTCTGCATTCTTTCAATTTAATGTACCCATGTTCATCTCTCATTATGACTTGGTGTGATTTACAACATCTCCAAGCTAATATAAATCTCGAAATCTAGAATTGTGGTACAGGAACTATGTTTAAACATGTGTCTCATTTCAGCCCTGCTGGCAGCAGAGGAAAAGCGCAAGCAGAAAGAACAGCTAAAGATTCTAAAGCAGCAGGTAGAGGTTTCACTTGTGTTTTTTTTTTTTTTTCCTCACACTGATGTACACAACCTGCACAACACCACCACTCAAAAGAAACCCTACTGTACATTTCCACTAGCACTAGAATGTCAGTTATTAGTGGAACCTTGTTTCTGTTCTAAGTATGTTTTGGGGATTCACATACAAAAAAACAATACATTTTTATTTGGTGTGTATATATGTGCATGCACATTCCGCGATTCTTTACTTTTTTAATTAGTTTTATTATAGTATATAATTTATTATTATATTATGCTAAATATATGTTCTTTCTTTTTGCTCAATTTTTTTTCATGTTTACTCTTCATCTCTCTTTAACAGGAGAAGGTCAAAAGACTTGAACAAATTCGTGTTGAGAAGGAGCTTCGGGCTCAGCAGATACTTGAGGTAAAAATAAAAAAAAAAACACATGAAGTGAAGCTGAGCTATGATTCAGATCAGATCTATAATGACATGTCACAAAAAAGGGTACTCATTAATCTGTAATTGTAGAAATTATTTTTTAAAAAAACTACAAGAATCCTTTACACTGTGCTGTATTGTGAAATACAGAAATTATTAAAATTGTAGAAATTATTAAAAAAAAAAACTACAAGAATCCTTTACACTGTGCTGTATTGTGAAATAAATATCTCTTGCCATACATCTCCATGCCACATTCACTGACTGTGTAGTAGGGCTTCAGCAAACTATTGATAATAATGTGCTGACATTTTGGAGTTTGCATGTCCTCCATGTGCTTGGTGGGTTTCCTCCGGGTACTTCGGTTTCCTCCCATAGTCTAAAGACATAAAGATTCAGTTAATTGGCATTTCCAAATTTTGCACCGATATACCTCATGTAACTAAAATCAAACACAATAAATGTTACAGGTCTTTTTTTTTTTAAACATGAAATTGCACACTATTATTACACATTTTACTATGTTGCCTGTAAAATTGTTAAAACATCAAACGGTTTCCAGAACACAGTATGTAATGGGAGGTTAATGTTAACAAGCAGGGGCCAAATGCAAGGTGCTTTCATTTTAAATGTTCCTGCATCATTACCTTCAAATAAAATGGCTATTATAGCACCAGGCAAATGTTTCCCCTGTGTATGCTCTAAACAATTCAAGTGAGCCACCTAAATTTTTCAGCTGATCATCTGTTTCTTGTGTTCATTGAAGAGAAAACCTCAGCAGTTTATTGCATTTCAACCAAAAATAGACGCTGTGTCATCTTTCATAATGCATTTCTTTATGGTTGGGGAATTACCAAGTAATACCAAGAAGGTTTCATTAGAAAAGGTTGGTACACTCAAATATTTCTGAGAAGGGAAAAACAAATGCCCCACCTGCTCTAGTAGTACATTACAATCTAAGGAAAATAAAGACGGTTGATATTTTTTTCATAATGCATTTCCTCATAGTTGAAAAAACACATCAGTGAACTTTCCACAGGGTCAGGTGGTCTCAGAATGTACTGTATATGTTAAAATCACTGTCTAGGTTTGCTGTAAAAAATAAACAGCAAACACTGATGCCAGGCTTGCACATTCTTTCAACTATTTAGTTTGATGGAAAAAGGTCATGTTTTGTTTTTCAGGCAAAAAGAAAAAAGAAAGAGCAGGCCATTAATGCAAAAACCCTAGAAGTTGAGAAACGACTGAAGGTAACCGTGATTTATACTTGTGCCCATACTTGTGATATATTGAGAGATTTTCCTGAGATGTGACAAGCAGGCTGTTGTAAATTAATAACGGCACAGACTGAGACTGTCTGTGTTTGAGTAACTCCTGTCTTTCCACTTCGCTACCCTTGGACACACAATTTGAAGCTGCTACACCTGGCCAATCAAGTTAACCAACCATTTTTATGGCAGCGTGTGTGTGTACGTGTGTGCGTGTGTGTGTACGTGTGCGTGTGTGTGTGTACGTGTGCGTGTGTGTGTACGTGTGTACGTGTGTGTGTGTGTGTACGTGTGTGTGTGTGTACGTGTGTGTGTGTGTACGTGTGTGTGTGTAAAATGTTGTCATGATATGTGTTTAAACTTTACTCAAATTCTGTGTGTGTGTTGTTTCTACTGTTGTTCAGGAGAAAGAACTACGCAGACAACAGGCATTCATTCTGAAGCAACAGGTATGCAGTAACAAGTCTTTCCGCTTATGTCTGCTATAAAGGGCAACTTAATCAGAAACATTGTTCTGTGTCTCTACCTTGGATATCTCCCATATTTCAGTGCTTAGTGCTTATCCCTTTAACATTCTTGTGGTATTTGGGTTCCGCCCACTTTGGGAACTGTGAAAGGTGGTTAAATGTCTTTTTTTTTGTCTCTCTCTTAATTCTTTGCCAACTCTTTCTGGCAGGAATTGGAGAGGCATAGACTAGAAATGGTATGGGTATGTTTACTTTTGTACATCTCCCACTACGTTGTGAGTTATTTGTGATGTGGTTGCCCATTGTAATGCGTAAGCCGGCTGCTGTCATGCCTACATTTCCTTTGCATGGCTGTCATTATGCGACACACTGTACGTTTTCTGGCTGTGCCAGGGAGAGAGAAACAATGTACTGTACGTACTATTGCAGAGGGACCAAGTAGTATTACCAAGACATATTGATGTCCACTGATTATTAACTCATTGAAATCATGACATCCCAAATATACTGATTTTTGTTGTTTGTTTGTTTTTCTAATAATTTTGGATTAAAAAAAAGTGATACATTTGTCCAAATGTGAAGGGCACCATAAGGTTACATTTAATCATTTTCCAAAATGTCAGTTTAACTGTTAAACCACAGGTTTAACCAGCCTTACTCTGGGCTCATTAAATTATGCAGCACTGACAACTTTCACTTATCTTTGTAGAGAAATTCTACTACCGAATTAGTTTAATATCTCATTGATTAACTGACACATTTTGTTAAATAACTGAGAGGAAGGACACGTATATTATTGTAAAGGATTCTCCCACATCTCCCTCCCTTGTTCAGCTGACTGTGCTCTAAAGGGCAGCATGTAGAAAACTTCAGTTTAATTAATAACACTTGTCTGAACTAAAGATAGTTACTTTATTTTAGTGGCAGATGTTGAAGATCTGATGAGTACTGGCTTTGCATTTTTTTTTTTTTTTTTTACATCCTTGCAATACTGCTTTCATACACTGCACTGTATGTCTAGCATCTATCTGTTGCCTTATTCTGTTCCATTTGTTACACTTGATTTTCCTGTGCTTAATCTAATCTAAATTGCCTTGTTTTTATGTTCAATTTAAGTGTTTGTACTTTATTGCTAAGATCATGCCATACATGTATTTATTTCCATCTATGTGATGGTAAATGTTGCGTTTTGTGGTGTTGTAGGAACGGGAGAGACGGAAGCAGCACATGATGCTTATAAAAGTTATGGAGGCTCGGAAGAGAGCTGAGGTGTGTCTGGTGTATTCCTAAAATAAAATACATGTTGAAAATGAGAAACCGCATCCTAACCTGACAAATGTCTGTCACTTGTTTTAAAACTATTTGAAAGTCTAAGAGTAATTTCCAGTAAAAGTGCCATATTGAATAGTAATGACTTCTGGCTTGTTTATTCTGGCTACAGGAACGAGAGCGTCTGAAGCAGGAGAAAAGAGATGAGAAACGCTTAAACAAAGAGCGCAAACTTGAGCTCAGACGGCTGGAGCTAGAGATGGTTAAAGAGCTGAACAAACCCAATGAAGACATGTGCCTGCCAGATCAGAAGGTATTTGTGCCCTCATTATTCAACACAATTTAATTTTAATTTTTCTTTAAAAAAAAGTCACATTACAGATGCTTTATAACTCATTCACCAATTTCTTGGAGAATTCTGTTTTTATTCTTTATTTGCATAACATCCTTTATGACCGTGGTACTGAGCCCTGGTCCTGGAAGGTGACTGCTTTGCATATCTTAGTGTTTTCCCTGCTCTTCCACACACACCTCAATTAAAAAAAGGCTGTTAATTAGTTGATTTATATAAATAAGGTGTGCTGAGAGCTAAGGAAAAACTAAAATGTGCAGGGCTGTGATCCTTCAGAGCTGAGAACCACTGCTCTATGACATTAGCTGTTTTTTTTGTTCAGTGTTTACAATGTTCACATTGCCATCTAGTGGCCATAGCACGTACTACATCTCAATATGTATTTTTAACTACTACATTTGTCAATTGAATCTTAAGTAGTTGCTAATTAGCTTTTTGAGGAGAACAATGCGAGTGCAGAGCAAGCTGTGTATCAGTACAAAGCTGTGTATCTGCACATATTTGGGATGATTATAACCATACTGTTATAACTTCTCACCTTCTTTTCACCCCATTTTCTTCCATAGGCACTGCCTGAGCTGTCACGGTTACCAGGTCTTCTGTTGCCAGATGGCTGTTTTGGGGACTGCCTGATGGTGATGCAGTTTGTGCGCTGCTTTGGGAAAGTGCTGCGTTTGGACCGCAGCACTAAACTGCCCACCCTTCACATGCTACAGGCAGGACTTCTCAACCTGAGGCCCAGTGCAACACAGTTGCAGGATCTGCTCATTGGCCTGCTGTCTGCTGCAGTTTGTGATCCAGGCTTTCCACCAGGATCAATGGTGAGGAACATGTACATACACAAACCTTCATTCATAAATCTGATTCAGAGCAAATGGTCCCCACACCTTTACCCGACGCTGACACAATTAGTGTACAGAGGCTGTGGGAACAGAATAGTGAAAAACTTTTAGTACATAAAATAATGTCACAGTGTGTGTTTACTGCTTCCCAACCATCCATTCATTGTTCACTTATTTATGCTGAAAGAAATATAAAATGTAGCGATTCTTACACCTAAAATAAAAACATTGACAGAAAGCAAAGATTAATGAGGTTACTGTATGGTTTTCATTCCCTTGAGGTTGAGGGCAGATGTAGTTTCCAGCTCACCTCAGTCTCTGCCACACTGTTCCTGCCATCCTTTCATCCAGCAGATTAAGAGGAGCAGATCTAGAACATTGAGGGAAAAAAAACGAGAACTTGAAGTACTGTAACAATCGAGTTGAGTACATGAAGTGTACATGTATTGAAATTAATATAAAAACTGCTTATATTAACTACTAGCTAATACATGCTGTAGCTTAGTTACTTACTTAAACATTAAACACTGCAACATAAATATCAAGTCAACAGCTTTTAACATTAGACAAGGTCTTCAAACTTTTTTGGTTGTTCTCTACATAAACTAAAAGTCTGTAACGAGTGAGTTTCAGTCCAATGCACAACAGCCAGCAAATCTCATGTTAGTCTTGTTTATGTAAGAAACCTGTAAAGCTTATTCAAACCTGAAACTACATGTTGGTGGGTAAATGCTAGCTTCTTTCATGGATTTCTTTTACTGCTCCAATGTAACAGTTACTATAAATGCTGCTTGTGTAATAATGCACAGTGTAGTATGTCTCAAAGGGCTGTTGCATGAGCTGGATTCCTTGTTGATGGATATCAGTTTATTGGTGAATTAGACAGGTCACCTGGTAAACCATGCCAGAGGAAAGAAAGCAACAGAGGGAAGTCTGCCCTTAGGAGTTAAAGCCATTGTCAATGATACAGGTTCCAAACCTGCCCAAGCCATACATAATTAGATCAGACACATTCACGGTCAAATCATGTTTCTATACAATCAGGAACCCCAGAGATCATATTCAACCATGGATAGGATATGTCTGAAAATTATTTGGGGGATTAGGTACTATACAGTAGAATGCAGAATCCACCTGGTTATTCTTAAATTTCTTAATGTTCAAATGATGGATTGTAACCATACCACTGCTCAAATTTTTCATCAGACTGAAAGGAATTAGGAAGTAAGACATGCATGTTGGCAACAGATATTTGGAATATATGATGTAAGGGATGCTATGGATACTGCCACGCTTTAGAGTTTAGAGACTTTCTTACATGATTGTGTTTAAATTTTCTATGTATTTATTTTAATGTTTACATCCGCTTAATCTATGTATTGCTATATAATTTTATAGCATACTTTAGCCATGCATCATAAAGCACTTCATTCTTTTGGATCATTCTGAAAATAGTGATGAATTATGTTGTGTAGTTATGTTATATAGCTTTACAAAATGGCCGAAATAATATTTTAGTTATTGTAATTTTAATCACTTAATTCTTTTCTGCATGTTGTGTGGCAGGCAAAAACAGCTCTTGGTGAGCACGTTTCTAGTGTGGAGATAAACCGGGACAACATGTCAGAGATTTTGCAGATCTACGTGGCCGCCCACTGCAGTCAGACGGAGCTCTCGCCACTGGCAGAGAGTTTAAAGACCAAAGGATTTCAGGCCCACACCCCAACTCAGAAAGTTTCAATCATGGCTTTCTTGGTCAATGAGCTGGCCAGCAACAGGAGCGTGGTTGCGTAAGTCCTTTAACATCTCACACATATATATATAATAGAAAAGACCAAAAAAAAAAAAAAAAAATTAATTACTTTGATGGTACGTTGAATTTTTTTTCCTCTTTGGTCGGCAGGGAAATTGACAAAAGTATTGACCAGATGACAAACCTACGGAGGGAAAGATGTATCATTGAGAGTAGCCTTCGCAAGTAAGTAGTAAAGAGGAATAATCTAGTTTTCATTAATTGAAGCTATAGATTTAGTGTAAAATGACCATCACCTCACATGTAAGTCATTAGCACAAAATTGTGTGTTTAGAATGAGAATCATCTACGCTAAGCGGACCGGGAAGCGTGATAGCAGTGTAGGAGGTGAAGAGAGCCAGGGTTTGGGAACACCTACCACTGGTCACAAACACAAGAGAAAGGTTGAAGGCGTTGAGGAAGATGATGATGAGGATAATGACAGTAATGATCTAGGAGAGGAGGATGATGAAGAGGAAGATGGAGGGAAGAAATGCAAGAAAACCGAGACATGTGAGGAAGAGGTATGTACTGTAGCAGCATATGGTAGGACACAAGTAGCTCTGAAAACAAAACAACTGGCATCATCCATTTAAACAGATGTTTGTTTACAAATATTTATGTAATTGTTCTATCTGTTTAATTTTTTTTTCTAGGATGATGAGGATCAAACATCCAGTGTGGAAGAGTTAGAGAAACAGATAGAGAAATTAACCAAGGTAAACTTGTATCTGTAAACAAATATTATTATTATTGTTATTATTTTAGTGGGATTAGGTGAAGGTAAAGGATACACCACACAATTTTAATGGTGATACTTGTCCATTATAGCAACAGCTTCTGATCCGTCGTAAGATGTTTGACTCTTCACCCTCACTGCATTCGATAATGCTAGGGCAGGACCGCTATAAAAGGCGCTACTGGGCCCTTCCCCAGTGCGGAGGGGTGTTTGTTGAGAGTACAGGCAATAAAGAGGGTAAGAGTAACGCACCTTTTATTCTTAATTATCTTATCGTAAATCGAACACTGCCATTAATATATAGAAATAGTCAGCGCTATAGCACTAATATTACTCAATATAGCATTAAATGTTGCGAATCTAAATGCATGAAGTGATATGACTAAGGTTTGACTGTGTTTTTTTTAGATCTACAAGTGTTTCAGCAAGAGTCTGAGTGGTTGCAGAGTACTCAGTGGATTTCAGTTAAAGAGGAGCCCACAGAGGTACCAGCTAAGCAACCTTACAACAGCCCTCAGGCAAGGCATGAAAACTCCGGTCTGGATCAACAGCAGGAGAATGGCTCATTTAATCTGTTCCTGCAGAAGCCAAGTTCTTTTTCCAAACTCAGCAAACTGCTAGAGGTCACGAAGAAGTGCGGCAGTGATCCTAAAGGCGCATTTTCCACTCTCCCTCCCTTACATACAAACACTTCAACAATGTTAACCAACAGCCTCACAACTAACATAAACCAGGAAATTAAATCTGAGGTCAGCAGTCTGCTACTAAGCCCTGGCTACGTTGGCAACTGGCAACATTGTCTAAATAGTGACCAACTCTGTAGGACATTGGCAGAAAAACATACTCACTGGTTCAGCCTGCTGCCTCGTTCCCCATGTGACAAGATTTCCGTGACAGCCAGTTCTATAAATCCATCATCCTGCAGTACCAAAGCCTCATCACCTGCCACCAGCAACATCATGACCCAGTCCACCTCCACCCTCTCCTCTGGCAACAGCCAGAGCATCACGTCTTCTGTCAGTCCCTCTTCTACTGCACCAGTCACTAACTTTTTAATAGAAGGACTGCAGGTATGTGTGCTGTTTCCCTTGCAGTCACACTAATGCATGAAAATATTAAGGCATTAAGTGACTTCTATGAAATTTGACTTTTTTATTTTTAGATGAAGCACATGAAGGGGTTGCAGTTTCCTCGCTGGCAACCTGAAATGATGAGTCCAAGTATGATCTTCAATGGCATGTCCATTTCCCCAAGTCTAGTCCTGACCCCCAATATGGCCACCAGTAAGATTGAGTCCCCAGTACAAACAAATGAGAAATCCCCTGCTCTAGAAATGGCCAAAAATCAGGACCTGCCCTCACCACTGCCTATTCCACAAGGTAGGAGAGCACCAATAACTTCTACATTTATATATTCCTTTAAAAGTTCAAGTTTATGCTTCTGTGCTTTAAATGTAGTAGCATATTGTATATTTATCTGTGCATGTTGTAGAGATGTTTACCGGGTGGTGGAAGGTGTCCAGCTCTGAAGAGTTAAGCTGCATAGTGAGTGCCTGTCACCCTCGTGGGATCAGAGAGAGAGTCCTACAGAAACAAATCCAGAAACAAATGGAATACCTCAGTCAAGTCTGTGCCAAAAACAAAGATGGTAAACCCTGTACCTCACTGATAATAAAGATGCCCATTGTAATTGTGAACAACATTTCTAGAGCAGTAGTAGCAATATTTAAGACCTATAATAAAGAATTACAATAATGATTTTTGGGTGACTTTAAGTCCAACCCCTTATCGTTTCATTTCTGTATGTGTATAGCTGCCGTGATTGATGTACGTGAGCTAGAGCGGAGCCAGGTATGTGAGGACACAGTGCAGAGATGGTGTGTTGAGAAGCACGCCATGGATATGGACATTGCTATCTTGCAACAGGTTGAAGAACTGGAACGCAAAGTCACCTCCGCTAGTCTACAGGTCAAAGTAAGTATCTTTTAATTTGTTGCTTCTACCAATTCCTCAAATAGACACCTGGGTGCATAGATGCCTTTTCCTCTCTTCTCTGTTGATCAGGGCTGGACGCCCACAGGGCTGGAGTCAGAGAGGGATGACCTGCTCTATTATGAGCAGAAGGCTGTGGCCAAGAATGAAAGTACAGACATTGTGCGACACGCCAATAATCCATTGGACATTGCAGTGGCACGCCTGTTTGTACTGGAGAGGAATATTGAGAGAAGGTACCTGAAGAGTCCCTTAAGCACCACCGTCCAGATCACTCTGGATAACCGGGGTATGGTTAGCATACCAGCAACAACAATTAGTGCTGACTGCAATAGGTAGGTCTTTCAGCATCTTGGTTTCCTTGATCATTGTACTCCTTTTTCCTGTTTTCGTGTGCGCTCGCTCTCTCTTACACAGAGTACATGAGTATTCCCCTGGTTGACACTTATGCTGGCTTGTCTACATTCTTCTACCTGCCTGCATTCTCTTTTGTCAGTACTCTAGGTTTGTGGCTTGCAGTTTCACTGTGAATGACTTGTGCAGTATATTTGCTTGCATCATACTGGTGTCATACTGTTCATACTGGTTGTTAACTTGGATGGTTGGTCACATCCATCGAGAGCTGGAGTAAATGGGACAAAAATGAGGATAACAAACTGCATGAAATCAGTCCCGTAATTGGCCGATCATGAAATCCTGCCTTCAAAAGAGCTAATGACTGACATTAGTATTGTTTGGTTTATCTTGGTTAAAAATTTGATAGAATTTTATAATATGCAAGGCATGAACAGCCTGCAAATGCCATTTTCTGCAAGAATACATGGTTCTTGGCCACAATTAGTAATAGAAACTGCCAGGCATTTTGCTAGGCTTTCAGGGCATACTTGCACTGATTGTTCAGTTTCCTAATGACTAGGTCTTTGGTTGCATTTTACTGTAGCTAGTAAGTCAGCTTGTCATGTTTGTCAAAATTTAAAGGAACTCGTAAACAGAAGCGAAACTGCTGCCTCTGATGTTTGTAGAAAAACAAATCGGAGCCAAAGACGTCTGTCTTCATCCAAATGGGACTTTAACATCAACACTATTTCACAAAATCTGCCTATTTAGGCAGTTTATTTCTGAATAGAAGGTACGAGTAGTGGTGATATGTCCAATATATCAATGTTCTGGGCATTAATAACACAATATATTATCAGTAATTGGCACCCATATACTGTACTGTAAAGGCATGAGTTATTGGTATTGTTTTCTGTTGTTCACTTGCATGTGTTGTTTCTGCCCTAAAAGGAACAAGTGTACCTAAAAATGCTGTTTTGCTTAATTAGATGCACACACTTTTCCTCTTGGGAAATTTTGTATGGCCAATGCCTTTGACGTAGAGTGGGGCTGTGGGTGTGGACGTTCTCTTTCCCAAATGAGTGTTTAACTCTTTGCTTTTCTCATATAGAGGTGAAGAAGACTTGTCCCCAGGGTTGAAGGTGTGGAGGAAAGCCCTTCATCAAGTGCGTAGTAGTGCCCAGCTTTCACTCTGTCTGCAGCAGTTACAGCATTCTATTGCATGGGAGAGATCCATCATGAAAGTGGTAAGGAAAACTCATATACTGTACACTGGAACAGTCCACAACAGTTATGAATAAATAATCTTATTATTTTTTTCCAATTGGCAATTTATTTTCTCTAAAGAGCAGATAAGAGCAATTTTGGCAGACATAATAAGGATTTATGAAAGGCAGGAGTAGCTGTGCTTTGTTCTCTGATAATGCTGAGTGTCAGTGCTGTGTTGTGTTGCTGTCAGTACTGCCAGTTATGCCAGAAGGGGGACAATGAAGAGCTGCTGCTGTTGTGTGATGACTGTGATAAAGGATGCCACACATACTGCCATAATCCCCAAATCACTACTATCCCTGAGGGAGATTGGTTCTGCCCTGCCTGCATAGCCAAGGTTAGGGAAGCTGTCCTTTAAATTAAAACAATAAGGCATATATACAAAAAAAATAAATAAAATTGACCTCATAGTTACTATGGTGCGTGACAGGTAGATCAATTTACACACCGAGTTGCACAAACTAACTGTTCGATTGTGTGTTCGTTTTTCCAACAGACACCTTTGCACCTTGTGATATTTATTTTTTGTTATTTATTTCAATCTAATCTTTTATTTTACTCCTCGTATACTTTCTGTACAGGCATGCAACTCACCTCAGCAATGTAAAAAGCAGGCCAGTCGGAACAGTGGAGGGGGCGAAAAATTGTCTGGAGCCAAACGCAGCAAGAAAGTCTATGTGACAGGAGACGGCTCCGAGAATGACACAGGAAGTACCAGTGCCAGCAGCACACCCAAGAAAGGAGGAAAAGAAGCAAGAAAGAGAAAAATGGATGACAACATTTGCAAAAACATAACTAAGCAGGAGAGCGCAACACAAGCTAAAAATTTTAAACCCACTCAAGACAATAGTAAAGACCTGGAGCTGTGCAGGTACCAGACATATAAGTGAACACACATGGGCTACAGTATATCAGCTACTGTATATATGTTTATAATTATATGTAATCAAATTTATGTGTCGCACTTAGGAGAGCAGACATTATTTTAAATGTGCTTTATTAAAAAAAATTTACTTAAACATATCTAGATATCTTGGTTGGATTTTATTTATTTGGTATTCTAAAAGTTCATTTGTGTATCATTACTGTATAGACTGCTTTTGGCAGAGCTGCAAAGTCATCAGGATGCCTGGCCATTTATGACGCCTGTCAATCCCAAATCGGTCCCTGGTTACCGCAAAGTCATCAAGAAACCCATGGATTTCTCCACCATTCGGGAGAAACTTTCCAACAGCCAGTATGTATCTGTGCACAAACAGCAGCTGATGAAAAGTAATACGTGTGTGTGGTGGCCTGGAGCAACATAAGATTTTCTTAACATTTTCTTTTAGACATAAACGCACATATATTCTGTAACTGCAGTGGTAGCAATAAAAAATATATAAATGAATTTCACAATTATCACATTTTAGGAATCTTTAGGCTTTTTTTAACTGGCTCTTTAATCAACATAATAGTTTCAGGGCGTTTCTTAATTTTATTGGTGACGTACATGTGTATAGTTTCTTATACAGTAGCTGAGGCATCAAGGTATGTAAACATTTTGGCCAAAAAAATTTTTTTTCCTTTTCTTGACTGAGAGATTTCAGGGAAGCAGATGCTATACATTGGGCTTATTCTTGTAAATTGTAGTGATTTTAATTAGGCTTGTGTTTTCATTTTCAGATACCTGAATCTGGAGACATTTATCATTGATGTTAACTTGGTTTTTGAGAACTGCGAAAAGTTCAATGAGGATGATTCTGAAATTGGACGTGCGGGACACAGTATGAGGAGATTTTTTCACCGGAGATGGACTGAGCTCTTGAAACAAATTTAACTAAAATTGGCTGAAAATTCTCGGAAAAAGATTATTGACTACTGCTGCTTTAAATTTGTGGTCAAACGAATGCTTACCTTTAATTTGATCCTCAACCCACTCACTCTACTGGTTTTCATCATGAGCCAAAAGTACAAGCAGTTCAGTGTCTTCAAGTGCAATACAGATTCTGTTTCTTTACAGAACTTTTATCAATTACAGCTGGAACTGACAAAAGAGCTTTCGACACTGTAAATATACTTTTTTTAATATAAACTTTACTATTATAGTGAATGTATTTTATTTAATTTTTTTATTATTTATAATTAATTTGGTATTCTTTTTCTATGAAAAGGAGGAGCATTTTAAAAATGCATAAAAGCATTTTTACTGAAATATATCTATATATAAATATACAAATGTTTACACTGTTAGGTGCTTTAATGGTACCAGGAAACACATCACAGTATTGCTGTAAACCTTAATTAGCAAAGAAAAAGTTTTGACCATTGAAGAACAGAGACTATTAGATGTACGTTGTACATAGTGTCTACATGTCTAACAATATGTATGTGTGAAATTTTGCAAACATGCATTGCCATTTTTCTGTTGTCTTTAAGTAGCATAAATTAAAAAAAAAAAAAAAGAGAGAGAGAGAGATCATACTTGGACTAAATTGAAATGACAAAATACATAAAAGTATACACCAATCAGCCACAACATTAACACCATTGACAGATAAATTGAATATACCAGTAAACTGGTATCAGGATTATAGGCACCCAAGGCTCACCCATGGATCTTGGGACAGAAGGCCAGCCTGTCTGGTCTGATCCAACAGAAAAGCCAATGCAGCACAAACCAAAACCAAAAAAAAAGTCAATGCTGGCTATGACAGGAAGTTATCAGAACATCCAGTGCGCCTCATCCCACGAAGCAGGGGGGTCAGCAGGCAAAGAACCCAATGTTGCTGATCTGCCCTCAATCCGATCAAGGATCCGTGGGATGAGCTGAATTAAACAAGCCCAATCCCCGAAGAATCACAAGACCTTTGGGGGCACACTGGGGTGTCATGGCCCAAGGGGACAGGGCCCACCTGGCTGTACAAGGTGAAACTAAAACTTAGATGTTTTTAATGTTAATGGTTTTAAAATTATGGCTGATTTATATGACTGTTATGGAAAGAGTGAACATTAACATAACACATAGTGTTGAGGTATAGTATTGAGCTAGGGTTGTAAAGTATGCTTGAAATATAGGGTTGATGTGTAGGCGTGAAGCATAGAGTGAAGTGTAGCATAGAGCCATGTCTTTAAAGTGTAGACATGAGATATGAAGCCTAGCAATGAATTTTAGTTCAAGTATGAGGGTTTTTTAATTGGTGCATAATGTTGATTTATGAGTTGTAGCACTTTTAATAATAAATGTTTTAACAAAGTTTAGTTTTACAGATTATTAAGGTATAGATCCATTATAGTGCATCTCAATAAATTAGAATATAGTGGAAATATTAATCTAGACTGTATGAGAGTTTCACTTAATAAATTGGGGAAAAATAACTTTTCCATGATATTCTAATTTTGAGATGCACTGTAACTCCTTAAGAAGATATTACTTAGGAATCTTGAGGGGAAAATATCCTCTCCTGGGCTACAGTGAATAAAAAGGTTTTGAAAATGCAGAAAGTACAAATGCATAGTACTTCTGCATGTGGTAATAGGGGTCTTAATAGGAATATGAAACTGATCATCGCAGCAGTTTTTGGAAAAGACAAGTCTGTAGAGATGTCCACTACAGAAGAGATGAAAGCATTGGTAGAGGTTGCAGAGTACATGAGTATTCCTTCCCCTGGTGATATGTAAATCAAAACTGCAGATAACGCTGAGATGAACATGCAAGAACAGAAGCTGATTAGAGTATTTAGACTATGCATACTCGAGTGTTGTCACTATGCAGCTGGACACTTCTCCAGGCCTTGGGGTGAGAGCATAAATTAAAGGTACCACCAGAACACAGTCTTAGCACCATGAATACTAGAATCAGAATCATTATCAATCTGATGATTGCATGAGAGAGGTGTGGAAACAGCGAGAACATAATGATTACTGCAAAGCACTGTCTAATTACCATGTGGAATTAATTTCGTCTAATTCATTTTATTTTAATACACTTAACAGTGAACATTGTTGCCAAACAGCTTTACAGAAAAAAAATTTCCAGATATAAATAAATAAAAATTATTGAGCAAGCCAGAGGAGAAAGTGAAAGGAAAAACTCACGGGATGACATGAGGAAAAAACCTTGGGAGAATTAGACTCAAACAGGAACCCAAGCTCATTTGGGTGATCGCAGATATTAAATAAATAAATCCTTTTATAACTGTGTTTTGAGGTAAAAAAAAATTATAACAGGAAATTTGTTTTTACTTAATATCAGAAGCACCTTGCTGAGATTACCAACTGTTGGAGTTACCACTGTTGGAGACTTGGGTACAAAACTGTTAATGGCAATTTTAGTCCTAAAACTATCAGAGCAATTGTAGATCTAAGCCATCATAGCAAAACTGTTTGGAATCGAATGCAATCCTAACCCATTTTTATGGATTCTAAGTAAAACCATCCCCCGTAGCCTTATTAAATGTTTCAGCAGTCCATATGGCGGCATTCTCAGTAGCAGTAAGTGTGGTGTATATGTGATGAGAACTCGAGTCAGAAGTAGGGGATCAGGGTGGATCAAAAGCTGGCAACTTCTGATTTGAAGTACTATAGGTATGGTGAATCATAGAATACTAGGTGCTGTGGTACAGTGGAAGATTTAAAATTCAGTGTGAAATTTCACTGGAAGAGAAAGTGGTGTGCATAAGATCCAAAGCTTCTGTATCCTAAACATAATAGGAAGGCAATTTGCTGGGGAACCTCTCAGAAAATACTAATAAATTCTCCATTCCGGACTAACTGGATGAACCTGGTGGAGCATCAAGGTTTACAGTAATCCAACCAAAAGTGATGAAGACATGTAATGATGGTGTATTCCTGCCCTGTTTCTAGGATATCTGTTGGATTCACTGTGTTTGTCATAAAGCTATTACAGAAGATCAATAAAATATTTTATTCATCTTCGGTAAGCATTTTATCCTTGTCAATGGCACAGTGGAACAGAAGGATTAAGAGCCTATGCCTATAACACTGGGTGCAAGGTGGGAATATTCCCTGGATTTGACACTATTGCACCATGTGCACACACTTACTTAACCCTGGGAAAACATTAGAATAGTAGCTCCAACTACAAGCATGATTTTGGAAAGAAACACGAGAACCTACAGGAAACACAAAGAGACATGAGGAGAACATGTAAATCTCCTTAGTAAATAGGATCAACGTGAGGACCATGAACCTGTATAACTGGATAAATTTTTTTTTCCTTTCTAAGTATATAATTACTGATACAGACTGTTGGCAAAAGTGTTTCAGTGGAGTCTGTCTTTTGGCTTTTCTATTGTACTAAATAAAAATGTATAATTATTTTTGTCTCCTACTCCAAGGAACAATTATGTTGGTCTTTGACTTGGTACCACAAGTCAGATCCACACATCCAATTCCAGTGAGCTCCTTAAACCAGTTCTACTGCCTGGATTGTATATTCTCCTCCAAACATTTTCTTTCAGTTTTTTACTTTCTACCTGCATTTCACCCATAAGGAAAAACAGAATAAGAAACCTAAATCTTCCTCTTCTGAATCTAAGCTTACAGTATATCATTGTGGTTTACTCTATTGTATGGTTGTACTGTATACCCTTAAATCTAAAATCTGTTCCACCCCAGTGCAACTAAGGGGAAAAAATTAAACATAATTCAACAATTTGAATGAGGTTGAAGTTAAAATACTGGAGATTGTTAGGCCTAAGGAAAATATAATGGGATATATGTCTCAAATGTCCATTTTTGTGTTAAAAAAAAGCTTATCTTTTTTTTAAATTGCAATTAAAAATGAAATTCTAAAAATAAAAGCACTAAAAAGTTTTAGAAGTTCAGTTCTCTATGAATCAGTGAGAAATCTCAGTAACTATATCTATTTTAAGATTTGATGTTCATTCCTGTTCATTCTGGATGTGCTTTCCCATATAACTAATTCTCTGGCCTGCCTTTCTGTTACCATGGTAGCAGTTATGTCTAACTCTAATATGCACCTAACGTCACTTGCTGCTGAGACTCCCAGGACACTAGATGTAGATCGACCCATGCACACACAGGGATAAGTAACAGTCAGTCAGAGCAATGCTTTGATGTTTCTTGGAAAATTGGCTGTGTTGCAGAGTAAGGTGCGTATATACGATATGTGCACTTGTGATGGTTTTCTCTGCACACCTCTTTAAATAAAAATTAAAGTATTTTAAATGATACTGTCGGAGAAAAAAAAATTAAAATAAGCATGTTTCTGTATGTGCCCAGGAGTCTCCAGGAGCATCATCCTTGCTCTTTGGGTGAGAAGGTTGGCTATCTGTTAGATAATGTATACAGAAGTATAGCTGTTAGTACTTTACTCCAGGTGTGTTCATCTCTCTAGTGAGGTAGCATGAACAGAAGATAGAAATAACATGTTGGCTGACTGTGTGTATCCGAGAATACATTATATCAGCATGGAAATCCCCACTGGTCAAGCTTCTATTTCTCTTCTTGTCAGCCTTCGCATCGTATATTATCTTTGGCAAAGAGTGAATGAACATTCACTTTCCACTTCCTGTTTTTTTTTCTGGCCAAAATTTCCAGTTTTCTGTGGATCGAAAAATGCTCTTCTGCAAGCCACTAAGCAGTGCAAAAGGCAAAAAGACTAAAGGTCTCATATTCTGGTTTAATAGTATTGTATTTACAGGTCCAATTGATGGTTATTTAATGCAGTATCTCATATAGTTTTCAGACCCTTTTCCAGATTATGTCATGGATTTTTAAAAATCCAGTAGTCAAATCCAAATACTTTTTATGTATAATGTTTTAAATATGAATATATATTTTGTGTGTGTGTTCAAAACCTCACCAATTGCTTATTTTTCCACTGGATCTGGCTTGAAATGTATATGGCACATCCAAGAACCCTTAAGGATGTTAAAGGAATTACCTCACTCTTTCTGAGGAAAGCTATCTTTCACTGGAAAGTATTTCTGGTGATGCAAATAAACTATTGAACTATGTGTCAAGTCATAAAATCCACTTCCCAACTTTACTACTTCATTATAGACAGTATAATAGTATTATAGAAACTATAAGTTCATTATCTGTTCTTACCTCAGCCAAAGCTCGAAGATTAATTTTTCTTTTGGAATTTTTTCCTGATTTTCTCATTAATTTAGTCGTGTCCAATTCCTCCCCGTCACTAGGGCTCCCACATTAAGGCTACTACTACCACTAAGTCGGGAGGGCCGAAGACTATCACGTGTTTCCTCCGAACTACATGACGCCAGCCGACCGCATCTTTCGAACTGCTCGCTCACGCGCCGTTGGAGGCGGAGTAACACACTCGGAGGACAGCGCTATCCGCTCCTTCCACTTGCGTGAGCTCACAGACGCCCCTGATTGGCTGTAGAGCCGCGATTAATGTGGGAGAGCTAAGTACCTCTCATCCCTCCCCTCTGAGAGACCTCGGCCAATCAGCTCTCTCTAGACCTCCGGCTGCGAGAGGTTACAGCATCACCCAGGAATCGAACCAGCGATCTCCGGATGATATGGCAAAAACTTGATGCATTTAGACATCTGGGCATGGTAATGAAGGTCTGCTCTAGTCCAAACGTAACAGAATGGGAACGGAACATTCTATAAATTCTATCTTCATATATTCCAGCTTTAGGGGTCGGGGTCAGATGGCAGAGTTAGCCATGATACAGTAATCCTGGAGCAGCAGGACTAAGGATCTTGCACAAGGGCCCAAAAAAAAAAAACAGGCTGATGGAGCTGGGACTTGTATCAACAACTTTAACGCAAAGCCTTACCCTACTGAGATACCACTGGAACATTTTGAACACAGGATGGTTATTGGTGCCCAAATGTGTTTCAGGTTGGATAAGCCCAGACATGCTTTACTGAAATACTACTAGTTGATGTCAGAAATAAGTGCAGTAAAGTTTGAAATTGTAAAATAATTTGAAACACACCCGGAATAAGATGACATCTAGTGCGCAACACATCAAGCCATTACAAGCTGCAACTTGTTTGTTAAATTTCCTGACCACAATGAAAATTAGACAGGTACAACAAAGACATAGGAAACTTTGAAGTCAACATAGTGCAAGTATCTATCTATGGATTAAACTCACTAAATGCAATATACAGTCAGTGAAAAGTATTTAAAAAGCTAGAGTTCAGCTCTGAAACTGTCTTTAGCTGTGGCACACAAAGCAAGATAGAACTATCTAAAATTCTCACATTGTTTTTACTTACTTGCAATGAAATTTTGATTACACATTATTTACACAATTAAGTGAAAACCATGTGAGACCATTTTTGAAAATGAAAGATTCTTCATTTGGGTAAAATTAATTTTGTTCTAACTTCTGGGCCACATCCTGCCTGATGGCAGATCAGTCATTCTTGCAAAATCAATACCTGGAGTTTGTCAGAATTTGTAGGCTTTTGTTTGTCCACTCATCTCTTGAGGCTTGACCACAAAGTTCTCAATGTGATTAAGGTCTGGGAAGTTACCTGGCCATGGATGCAAAATGTTGATGTTTTGTTCCCTGAACCACTCAGTTCTCACTTTTTGACAAATTTGACTGATGGCTTCCCATTCTTGCATAGTCAAGATACGACCTATACAGTAAGTTGATTGACAGCATGCTAGAGTGAATTGCTGAGGTCTTGAAAAAGAAGGGTCAAAACGCAGCAAATATTGACTCTGCATAAACAAGCCTTTGACATCTATGAATTACTTGTAATTATACTTCAGTATACCATAGTATCGTCTGACAAAAAGATTTTTAAAAACTGAAGCATCAGACCTTTTTAATATTTGTATCATTCTCAAAACCTTTTGGCCATGGTTGTGCATGCTGCACATTTTCCATAAGGTTTCTCAGATTCTTCAAGCAAATGAAGTGAAAAATATCCAGTTGATGTATGCACGTTCACATACTGGAACATTTCACTGCCAGGTGCTTCTTGTGGCTCAGGTGTGTCCTATTAGGTTAGCTTGATTGTTTAAACAGTTTAAAACAGAGGACACTCTCCTCTTGGTGTCAGCCCTAAATCCGGATCTCCACTGGAAGCAGATTGTCCTGCGACAAGGTTCAGGTGTTTCAGGTACAAGTTTGTTATTTATATTTAAATGACATACGTATTGGACAATGGAACTTGTCAAATCCTCTGATTCTGAAAAATGAAGCAAACACAGAATGTCCACTGGGGGGCTGGCTCAGCGAGTCAAAGACCTAGACCTAGACCCCATGTTAAAATACCCATCTTTACAACAGAACTAAACATGTTTACAGCCTGGTTCAAAAATCAGTTTTGTTATGTAACTCATCATTTTAAAATTATATTAAGCCACAAAATATCCATAATTGGGGGCATGACTGGTTTGAGTGACATCTCAGTTTGCAGGTGTCAAACCTCCAGCTGTCTGCTATGCATGAATTAAGCAAACCAGCTAACTGGAATGTTTGTAGTTTAACTTATCACAAAAAATGTAGGAGTTGACATAGAATGTCTTGGGTATGGATGAAGGAGTTCAATCAAATGCATTATCATAGAAATTGACGTTAGCCACCATATCATTTTAGCTAAGCTAAACTTAAGCTGACCAACTTATGGGAGGTGACTGAGTTCTGTAGGTGAGTTTGAACCAACACCCAGGCTCCATTTTTTTTTTTCCACCCATTTGGCCATTTATGGATTAACTGAGGTTGTGATGTCAGTAAATTCATACACATTCAGGAGCATGATAGTATCTGAATGGTTTTCCAAATTAATGGGATCTACAGTAATTTCATGAATCCCAAATGTCTTGGGTAAACACTCATACAAATGGTTTACAAAGTTCTTGTGCAGCTTGGTAAGTGCGACCCACTAATATCAAACCAGCAAAGCATGACTAAACTTCCTCTCATGTTTTACAGAAAAAGAGGAAATAAAAGAAGACAATACAAAATTCAAGAATCCAAAAACATGATGCATGTGTGTGTGTGTGTGTGTGTGTGTGCTGTACACCAGAATATTTTTCTCAGACATGTTAAGTAGACCTGTTCTGTTTTAATCACGGCCCATACGGCTTTCTGCAATTGGTAAAATCCTATCTTTCCACTTCACTACACATGGGCACACACAGACTCAACATCTGAAGATGATACACTTGGCCAACCAAGTTAGCAGACTTTTGTCAAAGCATGTATTTCCATATTTTCGTGTAAACTAAATTCCTCTAGTCCTGGCTGGAGTTCTTTAAACCTCTTGCACTGGTCCCTGTATTACTGACATGCTGGCTAATAAAACCTCAGGGATTTCAAAAACAAAATGTGTCAAGCGTTAAAGCATCATGTTTAAGGGATATTAAAACATTAAAGCTTCCTACAGTCCAGCTTTGGCCTGGTGCAGAAAGGCGCTTCATCACTGCAGATCTTCTACACTGTAATTACAGTATAGTATAGCAATACTGTTATACATTCTGTATGTTGGGCTTCTTGATGTTTACCTGTGGTTGGCACCTACTAAGTTGCATTACCACCACCTTCTGGGCTTGATCTCCCTCTTCTTCCCTTTAGCTTAAAACCACTTTCCTAGTCTGTTCACCATTAAGAACCCCATCAAATATTTTCTTCCCTGTCCACTTTCTCTATTTTCTAAAATACTTTTCACAGTCCAGACTTCTTAGTTGTTCACAATGCCATATCCAACTGTCTATATTGCCTGGTACTATCATTCAACATTTTGGCTATATTGTTTGTTTAGTCATGTAGGTTTACAAGTTTCTCATTCTGGTGTAGAAAGATTCTCCCATCAAATAACTGTTTAATATCTGACTTGGTTGAGTCTCACGTTGTGTTTTAATGACGCTGTTTTTCCAGTGAGGATTTTTTATGGAAGCTCTACATCATGAATGAAATGCCAGTGTAACATTACACTGTTGTGTGTGCTGACAGATAAAATTGTACTATTCCTTTACACACTCCTTGTGCATTTATCTGTCACTCCCTCTGTCTTCTTTCTTTCTTTTTTAAGGCCATGCCAGCTTCTATGGCTATATTCATGGCGAGAAGCATTTTTGTTATTCAAAAACTAGATAAGATGTTTAAAAAAAAAAAAAAAATTATAAGAATTTTAATACCATATTTGGATTTACTTGTTTAAAAACTTTTTTTAAAGTGTCAACAGAGTAAAATAAGTTCATTAAAAGAGTTACAGTCAAATAAAATATGTTTGTCTTATTTCCAAAGTGTACAAACTGTGAGTAAAAGTGTAAGTGAGATTATTTAAGGAACACCAGCCAGGGTGAAATGTAATGACTTTTACGCTCTCGATACACCGACCGCTCAGTCAGAGTGCACTCTAGTGCAGGATCGAGAGCACCTGAAGCAGGACATGAAAGTGCAAAATAGAATTCATATGGCTGGAGCTAGAGATGGTTTAAGAACGAGCAAACCCAATGAAGACATGTGTCTGCCAGAAGGTAACTGCACAGGCAAGTAAACGTATGAGTTGTCCAAATGTTTTAAACATTATTTAAATAATTAATGATTTTATTTATTTAACATAACCAGTCAGGATACCAAGGATTTTTTTAAAATATTTATATATTTTATTTTTATATCCGAGTCTTGGTTCTTCTACTTGGTCTGTCTTGGTACAGGTCTGTGTGATGTGGATCACTGCACTGCCATCTAGTGGCTACAGAGAACACTACACCTTATTATGTATGGCATCTCATTTATGAATTTTTTTTTTGCTTCATCATTATTGAATGGAACTGTAGTGTAGTTGCTTAATAATTTTTTATAGGAATTTAAACAGTGCAGTTTAATGGAGCTCACCTTGAGCACCTTGAACATTGTGAAGGGTGTGATAACAGAAAGGCTTGTAATTTGGGAATTGATCAATAAGGATTTTTCACTATGTGAAACAACATGGTGACCTTCACAGCACCCACACACCTGTGTGTGTGTGTGTGTGTGTGTGGTGTTGGTGTGAAGGTCACCATATTGTTTCTTATTTCTGGTTTGCTTAAGGAGAGAAAGGAATAGAGAGTATAAGAAATATGTCTTCGTAAACCACTGAATGAGTGCTATGCTTCTTTTGCTTTATATTTTCTTGTTTCACTATATTTCAGATGTTTTCACTAGTTCATTTTTCTTTTAGAAATATATCACATTTTAATATACAGTACATTATGGATCGTAAAATCTAATCATAATGTAATTTATGAAATACTCCCTTTAGCAGTCCAACAAATAAAAAAACAAACAGATAAACTGACAATCCATGATACAGCACATTGTACTGTACTGAGCTTTCCATCAGCTTCCTGACCTTATTCACCCATCTGTACTGGACACTTTTTTGTTTTCCGCTCTGGGATATTTTAAGCATTTATCCTGTATGTCAAAACAACTCTATCAGTCCTGTTTTTACAGTTAAGGCATATAAACACGAAACGATGTGGCTGGCCATTTCAGGAAACCAACTAATTCTGCATTCATTTTGTATCACATGATACAATGTAATGTCCTTTTTGCCTGTCTTAGGCAGAGAGACGTGACCTAACCTGTAAAGATGAAGCGGTCTAGACAAGATGTTGTAAAATGTTTTTGTCCACCGATTAGACATTACATGCTGAGTTCCCCGTGGGTATTTCAGTCAGGTAAGATTTTGATTGCCTTCTGTTTTCCCAGCATGCAACAGCAGGTGCCTCTTCCAAACAACTCGCATTCTGCCATGTGTACAGCAACCAGATTCTGTTTTGGCCTGAGGAACAAGCTAAGTCAAGCTTAATCCGATTTAATGTTCTCTGATCTAACGTTAATCCAATGTACCTGTTGCATTCTGGCTATACATAAACATGAGTATATACAATCTCAACAAATCTCTATCCATCCTCTGAAATGCTGAACAACAGTACTCACACACACCAGTTTTGGTCAACACCCTGACTGTACTGTTTTATCATACAAGTAGTGCACTGTTACACGTAACTATAAATGTATAAAAGTATGTGTTCAAAATTATTTCCAAACTGCTGTAGAAAAGAAATAATCGATGTAATACATATTTTCCAAACCATTTGTCCTTGTAGTGTTATAAAAGTATGATGGCTTCTTGTTCAGTGGGAAGCTGTTTTCCTATTCTGGTGTTTCTGTCCTGCCTCTGTGTTGCCATGGTAACAGTCATGACTGGCTAGGAAGTGCGTTCCAGGTCACTTCCTGTTGAGAATCTCCCAGGGAGGCTTTTGTTTTAGACAAACCTACACACACACACACACACAC
Source organism: Clarias laeviceps (assembly GCA_030014305.1). Lineage (NCBI taxonomy): Eukaryota > Metazoa > Chordata > Actinopteri > Siluriformes > Clariidae > Clarias > Clarias laeviceps. The sequence goes on along the minus strand of JAQMYJ010000036.1, from coordinate 20,312,983 downwards.
ACGGAGGGGTGGGGGTAAATATTCCGTTACTGGAGTGCTTTGATATTGTTTTTTTCCTTGGAGAAGTTGGCAGCACTGCAGGGTGAAGTGTGTGAAGGGAATTTTTCTGGCTTGCTTGTGCTGTTGGGTTTCATTAGTCTCTGCAGCATGTGTGTAGAGCTTTCCAGTAGACTATTCACTCATCAGGTGAAAATTGAACATTATTAGAAATAAGCATGTTGCTTTCAGTACCTGGGAACTGGGAGAGCAGAATAGGGTTCTCCTGAAACAAGATCCAATTCAATTCAACTTTTTAATTTTTTTCATTGTTGCAAAGCAGTTTACAGAATCAAAAGAAAATTAGGGAAATGTGTAAGAAGAATACATACAAATCAAAATGATTAGATTGTCCCTGATGAGCGAGCCAAGGCTGATGTAGAAAAACTTCCTAAGATGCCAATAGGAACCAATATGTCAAGTAACCTTGAGAGGAACCAGACTCAACAGGGAACCCATCCGCATTTGGGTTATAACGGATAGCAAGAATTGATCTGCAGCCATACAGTGTGTTAGGAGGCTGAAAATTCAATATAACAGCAGATGTGGAGATGGTGAACTTCCATGAAGTACACAAAACTGTACGAATTTCAGCCCTGAACTATTGAGCGTCATCAGAGAACAGCTGTCTGTATCAGCCAAATTTCTTTCTCATGTGAATTTATTAGTGATTTTGATCTGCACTATAGGGGTAACTGCTAGTAGACACCTGTCTTTCATATTGAGGTACAGTATATGGGCTTGTTGAACATCTTGTGCCTTTGCTGTTATAAAAGCCTTGATAATTCTGGGGAGGCTAGTAGATTTTTCCAGTACGGTTGAGACTAGTGGATTCCTTCATGCAAACCATGACACACCCATTCAAGCTGTTTCTTTTTTTTGTTGTCACTTTTACTTTTAAAAATTAGCTCTGGTAGAGGCACTTTTCAGCCACTAGGGGGCTCTATCAGCCAACAGTCCATTTATTTGTTACATCATAACAAAAATGCCTTATGCTAATTTTTGTGTTTCTCATATGAAGAGACCAACCACGTTACATGTTAATAGCGGAGGTTTCACAAAAGCAAGCACAAGACTTCATAATCTATGCTAATGTTATAACTGTGACAGGGTCTTGTGTCGTTAGAAGACAAAGAGTAAAGGAAGTAAGAATGACTTCCCTGGACCTTATGAAGCTACTGTAAATGTGTGTGTGTTCTCTCCAGAATACGGGATCTGTCCTCTACTGTGTAGCACAGCATGAGAGGTGATTGCTCTCTCTGAGTCTCCTGTTTTACACTTTTCTCCTGCTGTGATCCGAATAGCCGACCCTTAAGTGACCTCTTCACCGTCCCCCCCCTCATTCTTCACCTCTTTCTGTTTTTATCATGCTGGTTTTATTATTAGATATCCCCCTCCTCACCCCTCTGTAGAGTTCTTCTCGACTGCATGAACAGCGATTCTAAAGGATTGATGTCGTGTGAGCTGCGAATTATTTGATTCTAACAAAATGTGCATAATATAGGGTTTAAAATTCCTTTGGAAGCAAAGTAAAATGCCATTTTATCACCATCGCAATTATGTTGTGCTGGAAGTGACATTTCCATCAAGCTGTAGTACCTCACTTTTTACATAAGCTTGGAGTTTACCAATCAGTACGAGAGCTTGATCCTCTAAATTCCCCTCAGTATGATGCTGTCATACTTCAATACAATAATCCAATCATTTATAATACACATTTTCTTTTTAATACTTTTTTATACTTTTATAGTTTATTTTTTATCTCTCGCTGCATGAAAGAAATGGTTTTCACCTGTATGGGTGATCAAGCCTGGATTATCTGCAGTAGAGAGAGAAACCCAGATTCAGAGTTGTGTTGATCAGATACACGGTGCCCTGCAGTTAGGTGTCAGTGCCATGCTGACAGATGGCACAGGAGTCTGGTTGTACGACAGAGCCGGCACTGCTGCCAGGAGAATTATCTCCCCACATGTACTATAAAAAAGCCTTCCTGTACCCAGGAAAGCATCATTACACACACCCTCAGAACCCTCAGGCTCTGACAAACAAACATTTTACTGTGTTTTTGCCAGTGCAGGTCAGCTCAGCCTACTGACAAACTTTACTGAAGAGAAAAGAAGACCTTTATACTGACCTGCACTGAATATTACTGGAAGCTATAAACTAAGGATATACTGTATGTAAGATTTCAAACACTTTTTGAGCTTAACTTTCATATGAAGATGTCATAGATGTCATTCAAGTCATACCAGGACTTGTGGTTAAATCTTTTGAATGAAGGTGTTAAACTAACATTTACAGAAGACTTCAAGTACAGTTGGAGTGAACACATTTGAACAGTGCAAAGAATTTGAAAGAAGCCCATACGTCTATAAATGACAGGCCCTGCCAAGGTCTTGGAGGTGACTGCAGTCAACATTCGGTGAGTGGAATGCTTGATTCCTGAAAATCTGTGAATAACTTGTCAGAAGAAATGCATCGTCTGTGGGAATTGTACACATGATCGTTTACAAACACCACTTGCACATTACACATCGCTCCAAGTCATTTCCACATGTGTGGGCCACTAAAGGAGTTCCTAGGAGGCCAGCGTTTCACATATGAAGAAGGCAGTCTGATCATGGCTCTGGTGTACCTTGATGGTATCCAAGCACTAGAAACACTGAGATGCAGTAAGTGCATTAGTATAGCAAAAGACTATATAGAGAGATAAAGGTAGTTTTTACTCTCATGTGTTTTTATTTTTTATTTTAATCTTGCTATTGAAACTGGGCTCAAGGATAAAACTGGAGGCAGACAGACACGCAGACAAAAGAGCAAGAAAGGTGTGCATGCAGAGAGAGAAAAAAAGTTGTTACTGAGACAGACTGAGACCTACAGAGTGACTGACTGCAGCTGGGGCAAACAGAATGTACTCTCAAATAGTCCCATACATAATTTTTCTTTGATAGGCCTCTGACAGGGACAGGGCTGTGCTGATGAGAAAGGCAAACTGGAAGAGTAAAAATAAAGAAGCTCACAGGAGAGTGAAATGTTATTAAGGCACTCCTGTGAAGAAACTTTCTAACCTCTAAGAGCAGTTGTAAGGGCCGGGGCCAGGGAAAAGTAGATGAGATGTGTCAGGGTCGGGATTTCCATTGAGGACAGCAGAAGAAATCTTTTCAAAGTCAATTATTTTTAGACAAAAAAAAAAAATCAGTGGCTAAAAGAAGGATTGGATGAATAATAATAATAATCATTTGGGTGTAATTGAGGGCGGCACGGTGGTGTAGTGTGTAGTGGTTAGCTCCTCCTCCAGGGTCCGGATTCGATTCCCGACCAGGCTCGATTCCCGTCTCTGTGTGCATGGAGTTTGCATGTCCTCTCCGTGCTTGGTGGGTTTCCTCCCACAGTCCAAAGATATGCAGATTAGGCCAACTGGCGTTCCCAAATTGCCCGTAGTGTGCGAGTGTGTGCCCTGCGGTGGATTGGCACCCTGTCCAGGTGTACCCTGCCTCGTGCCCTAAGCCTCCTGGGATAGGCTCCAGGTCCCTGTGACCCTGAATACAGGATAAAGTGGTATAGAAGATGAGTTGGTGAGTGAGAGTTGGTGTAATTAAAAAAAAAAAAATTTAAAGAAATATAATGCTTGAAAAACATTCTGCATCACCCCAACAAAATAGACAGTTATTTCTGCTGGTTCTAATACATAACCTTGCTTCATGAATACACCAATCTCTCCACATGGCACAGATTGCAGCTACTCTACAATACTGCCTGATTTCTGTTTAACACTCAGAAGCCTCAGCTGGCAGAAGCAAACTCACAAAGGCTAAAGGCAGTTTACTGGCAGCTTTTAGATTGTGTGCTTTAGCTAGAAATGGGATCTAGTGTATTCACAAAAGCTAAACGAGGCTTCGTCTGTAATTTACAATCAAATGATCTAACAGATGTGTGAGGAAAAGATACCCTCCCTTTATGGCTTCTGTGGATATGAACAAACATTAACCCTCAAGCTTTATTTGTGCTTAACTGAAAACTACACAATAGTTGAAAATTTCTGTTAACAGATTGACACTATTGTGTTTATCTATCTGTAATTAGAGAGGCTCTGGCACTTTGTATAAAAATTAATGCTAAATGATTGAAAGCTAAGAATCGTTTTCAATTTACAAATAGAATTGTAACTAATAGTAATTTCTTATTCTTTTTACCAATGTATTAAAGGACGTCCAATAGTATAGTCCTGAATCTGTCTGGATTCTGCTAGGAACCTTCAGAATCAGCTTAAGCTTGGATTACTCTTAATAAAATGCACATTTTAGGAGATGCTGTGAACTTTTGGAACTTATACAAGTAAAACGATATACCTTCCTCAAGGTAGAAATGATGCAAAAATACCCAAAGAACGAATGTAGTGTATTTTTAAACACATTTTGACCTTAAAGAACTCTTAGAGCTTTGGGAATATTTACATCATTTATTTTTTTTTACCTCAAGGGAAGTATATAGTTATTCTTGTATATTAAGTCTGCATAGTAACAAATACCTGCTTTGCGGTTTGCCTATTATTTTCTGGGTTCATAACTGAGTCATTACGCATTATAATAGAGTTTTAAAACTACTTTCCGTGTACCCGGTTGCTCTGCGGGGAAATGAGTGCTGCCGTGTTGGTGAACTCTGTGTCTGCAATTCAGTGTCTGAAAATGAAATCTATAAGAACTCAAGGCTTTTTTTTATTCCCCAGAGCAAACTAATCAGGTATTGTGCAATTCTCATTCAAAAGACCTCAGTGGAGTGAAACACATTCACGAACACAATCACACAAATTGAAGTGCTTTCCCGATTTATCTGGAAGGCAGAATGGATGCAGATTCCAGCTTATTACATTTATCTTTATTTATGCCAGTAATGCTACAGAGACAAGCTGCCTGTCTGCCAGGCCATGAAATTTAAGAAGCTTGATTTGAAGTGATGAAGTGTTTTATTAACAAATAAGAGTGCAGAAGCAGTGAAGCACATCTGAACAGGATTCATTTCTGTTCATGCACAAGTCAAACAGCTATTATTCTTTTTCTCCTCATAGACTTTGCTGTATGCGTACTATGAGTTATTAATAATGCAAAATAAATTTTTTTTTATCATGATTTGTTTCAAACAGACAGCTTTGATATTAAAATTGTATCATTTGCTTTGCATGTAGAATTACTGAGACTTTGAGGAAGCTGAAAGGAAGATCAAGAAGCTGCGGAATCTGATCGGTGCTGGTGTCACAGAGGAGTATCTTTGGTCAGGACGTCATAAACAGCTAATTAAGGCTGCAGGTTTGTGGGTTTAATTGTTAAATTACTCCTGTCTCTAAACAGGTCAGAATCTCCTCGTCTAATTAGTTTTTCATGAAACAAAGTCGCCTGATATACCTCTACTAAATGTTTGTGAAAAAAAAATTTGATATCTAAATGCATGTTATAAAATATATACAGTATATACGTATATCAGGGTGAAGACAGGCACTTTGGTCAAAACTAGTTCTAAAAGTGAGGAAATGGCACCTTTTCCTGTAAAACAATATTAAATGATACAAAGATGAAAGAAAATGAAAATATGGGTTATGGAAAAAACGTGTGGCCAAAACAGATGTTTCCAAAACAACTGCTGCACTTCAGCTCCCAGCATGACTCCAGCTTTTAGTACAAAACTTTTAGCAAGATGTGACCGATGTGTCTCGAAATGACCGATCCAGCTCCTTTTCTGTGAGTTTGCCTTTATACTAAAAGCTGGTGTGCAGATCTACAGCTCTAAACAAAAAGGAATTTCACATGCCGCCCTCTATACATTTGTGCTCTTAGAGTAGAACATTTCTGACTTTGATGCATGGCCCTTAGCAAAAAAAAATCACAGACATTTTCAGTGCTTGTGTAGCTGTTGTATTCGTTAAATAGATGGCTGCTTCTAGGAGAGTGGAAACAGAGAGGACTGGGATGATTGGCAGTGCTGATCCAGCTGTGATAAACTTCCTGCTCTGCAGCACCATCATTACTTCCCACACAACTTACTAAGTGATTTTGGGGATCTGTAGCACTACTCACTGATTTTAACCATGTTCATTTTAAATCTCCCAATGTTTATATGTTTCCAGGACGTTTTTTATTATTTTTATTTTATTTTTTTACATTTTTAATCCTGGTCTAATCTTTTAAGAATTTTACTTATGTATTTTTATTGAGACAATATTTTAAGAATTGGTTTAATCTGTAGTTCGTTTGTCAATCACTGACTGAGCCCAACATTACAGGGCATTGTTACACTGTCCGACCAAAAAAGTCGCTGATTCAGAAGGGTGGAATTGTTGGCCTGCATTAAGCAAAGAAAACTAAAGAGATTAGAAATGACTGGAATTGGGCTAAGAGCTGTCCAAGACATTAAAATCTGGAAGGATAGTGCTGCAAGGGCGTAGATTTGCTCTGGACATTGGTGGGGACCTATGACTCAACCCCCCCATCCCCTGCCCCCCCCACCAACCCCCCCACCCCAACTCCACGGAATGCATGTTTTTTTAATATGCTGCAAAATGCAAAATCACTTTACATTAATACTAGCAATGCTTCGATTGATATTAATCCACTCGAAATGCAATTCATTAA
>JAQMYJ010000036.1:20283183-20296663 GCA_030014305.1 Clarias laeviceps | reverse complement strand
TGTGTGTGTGTGTGTGTGTGTGTGTGTGTGTGTGTGTGTGTGTGTGTATGTGTGTGTGTGTGTGTATGTGTGTGTGTATGTGTATATATATATATTACACTGTATATAGGGGATTATGAGGGCAAGGTTCATGAATGGGAATCATAAATTTGATATTGTAATGCTGGGATTTTGATGGAGTATCATAATGGATCCCATTCTGCTTAACACAATGGCTAAGAGACCGGTGTTATTGGTCACAGAGCTTGTGTTTGCGTGTGTGTGTTTGCGAGTGAGAGAGAGAAAGAGAAAGAGAGAGAGAGAGAGAGAGAGATCTCATTGTAATCCTCCTTACCACATTACCGTATTTGTGGGAATTTATTCATGAGCTACATGTTTTTCTCAGTGACAGTAATACATGAGCTACAGGATTTAGAATGACTGTATATGCAGGGTGTTACTCGGCCTTATGTTTATCAAGTACTGGTTCTATATTTTAAAACTGTATTTTGGAATAGTATCTACCTGTATATGGTTTTATTGTTTTGGGGTTAATTATATTAAAAACCATGGAAACTACAATTATCAAAATTCTCCTCAAAGGTTTGAGTGGATTTTATCTTATGTTTAAACTCACCTAGTTTGGCCCCTTTCTTGAGTAATGTGACCACCACTGAAGTGTTTCTGCAGCCTATAGCCCGATCAAGTGGCCTCATGCCACTGTAGTCCACATGCTCGACCACAGCTCCTCTCTCCACCAGGTAATGTACCTACACACACCAACACACACTAAACGCTTAACCACAGGAATCATGATCTACAGTAGTTAATGTAGTCAAAAATCTGATGAATAGCTTTTCACTCAGATACAATGTACTGTACTCATCCTTTGTCATACTTCTCAGACGAACAATTCAGATTTAACACACAAAAACAGGCAAAAAATATCACTATATAGCGACAGTTATAGTGCTCGGTCATAATTTAGTAACAACCTTCAAGAGTTGAATTTTATCTTGGTGCTAACTAATGAAAAACAAGACAGACTGTAGCTTACTTAACTGGTCTAAATAATAGGCTTCTTTGTTTCAGATAACTCACAATATCTGCGTCTCCATAGAAAGCAGCCAGGTCGAGAGGAGTGCGTCCGTTCTTGTCTGAGTGGTCTATAACTGCACCCTTCTCCACCAGGAACTGAACCACATTCTTATGTCCTTTCAGGCATGCCCAGCTGAGCGGTGTTAACCCCTCCTTATCCATGGATGTTAAAGATGCACCTGGAAAACATATTTTCTTTAAATCACCAGCAACATCTACAGCAACATCTAATTATTCTGATTTACTTACAGTATAGTGAACTGAATTTAAAGTTAATAAATCTGTACAAATGAGAATCTACACACCACACTCGAATTGTACTATTGTGAAATTTGAAGATTTAACAGACAGGAAAGCAGAAATAAATAGCTCCTCTGTAACTTCTGAATTTTAAAAAGAATTGTTAAGTTGTTTACCTTTAGAGATGAGGAAGTCCACAGTACTGAGATGGCCCTCACATGCTGCCACCATCAGTAATGTGCGACCCTGTTTATCACTCCCATTCACATCTGCACCATGCTGCAATAACACATCTGCAACCTAACAGAGATAAGGGAAATGTTATTGGTATATCTGCCCTAAATGCACTGTTGCCAAGAAAAGACAATCTGCTTTTGATGGCTACCCCTAAAGCCGTCGGGAAACTTTCTCATACAACTCGTAGTGTTGAAGAATCTATGGTTAAATAAAGCTGCAGGTTTTTAGAAGCTACTACACTAATAAAAATACAACAAACATGCAAAATGTTACCACTAACAGTGCATCCTTCTTTGTAGGGACTAATGTAACTAATGTTTTTCTCCATACATACATATAAGTGTCATCAACACACTAATCCAGAATATTATATATATATCATAATATTATATATATATATATATCACTTATGGAGGTACTGTATATATGCTACCTCCATTTTAACAAACAAAGAATAAATAACCTAGTGCTAATACACATTTTCCTTGTTCAGGAGGCAGCATTTACAGTGCCATCCATTTACTTTTATGTGTGGGAGAAAATAGGGAATACATCTATACTGGTGATATAAATAATGTACTTTCCAGGTTCCCCGCAGTTATCTAACTGTGCCATTCCAGCTGGTACTGTACTATACTGATAGCTGCAGTAAACTGAGTATTTCTTTAGAAACACAATAAGAAGATTAAAACAAATAATTCCTCTGAAATTACACAGTGCATTTAATACAAGTAGATGATATAAAATGTAAGAAAGTGGTAAAGCCTTGTGTTTACCCTTTCCCAAACTTTTATTTAGTTTTCAACTTAACGAATGTTATTATCCCATTATCAATAATCTGAATGTTTAATTAATAAGACAAGTCATAAAAAAGAATGTCAGGCCTTTTTGCATGTACAAACATATGCATGCCTCTCACCTGCCAATGACCCTGTCTCACAGCACAAAAGAGTGCACACATTCCTCTTCTGTTCACCTGCTGAACCTGTGCCCTCTGCTCTAACAGGTACCTACAGACGTCCATTTTCCCTCGGCCTGCTGCTGCTGTCAAAGCTGCAAAACCATATATAGATTTTTACTTAAATATATACAGTTCTTATTTAAAGCATTAACTAGAACCATTAACTCTGAGTAAACTAAATATCAGTTGCATTTTTTAACTTTATATGAGTTTCTAGAGACTCACTATCAAGCTTTAGCTCTGGGAGGCTAATGAGTTAATTGAGGCGAGAGTTTTCTCTCCATGTCTGAGAGTGGAGCTGTCTGGAACACTCAGGCCTGCTATGAAACTGCATGTGCCTGTGACACAGAATGTTGGATGTGATTGGGTTGTCTAGGATACAGGAGGGTTCAGACATCATGCCAAATCTGGGAATAACGCTTATTTTTTTAGGAGGCAGTTGGCATGTCAACGATTCATTCTTTTTTTCTTTTTCCCGTTTTATATATAAATAAAACAGGAAAAAGACGTCAGGTCAGCCTTGGATCTTTAAATAGTCCGAAACAAGAATATAGCCTGTGAATCACTTTTGGAATAAAGTACAGTATAACATATGGATAGTGCTTTCCAATCCTTAACTGAAGAAAACTTTACATTGGAGAAGCATCTGCCATTCAGACAAATGACGGACGTACACAGTTATACAAGTGATTTTACAATTATCTACTAGAGATCCCAAACTAGGTCATGCTGTAATTGGAGTTTCAAAGTGGTCTAATTGTAATTGCCAATAAAATAGCTCTCACTCTCTGTAGTTTTAGAACTGAAAATGAAATAAAATGAAGGGCCAAAATCTGTCATCAACCCCTTGAAAGGTTAAGTGATGCCGTGACAAAGATGGAAATCAATGTGTGGGCAAATGATAACAGATCTCTCCGTCAGTGTGAGTTAGTCCAGTAAATCCATCAACAACCCTTAGGAGAGCTGAGAGAGTTACAGTCATTCACTCAGTCTCTCTTTCTCTCTCTCTCGCATCTCTGCAGGTCTATTTCTTTTCAAGCACATTACTCAGAAGTACCCCCATTTAAACATAAGTCTCAGGTGATTGATCGTATCATTTCATACATTTGCCCCCCATAGCATTAAGACCTGACCTGTATAACTCTTTCTAACTTAAGCTAATATGGAACAGGAAGTTATAAACCCTGCTCACCACAAAATCGCAGCCTTAACTTTTACACTTGAGCATTGAACTCCATGATATAATTTATGAAAGGAGGGTTTTATAATATAAAAAACAAGGGCAAGTTAAAGAATACAGAAAATAATGAAAATGACTGATGAGATTTCTTTTGATTAGTATAGAACATAAAGCCTCTGTAAAGACTTACACTTTGAGTAAATCATAGCAACTATAAAACTATAAAAAAGTTTGCAACAATAAGCTTTTCATTCCATCTGGCATTCAATTTGTGCTTATGAAACATGTAATTATATATTTATGGTTCTTGTCTAATTTTGTATTTACAGATCAAAAAAGATAACACAAGCCAAAACTTAACTGATATTAATGGAAAAACATTGATATATAAAAATTTGTGATACCAACACCATTGCAATTACAATTTTTCTCTAAAAAATACACCAAATAAACACACTTGCTGTTAGTGTGACATCCAATATGGCCTAAAACAAACTGTAATCTTTATGCAATAAAATAAATTCACAGCAAGTGGCAAGCATACAGTACTCTGTTGGACAGAATTACAGTATTTGGTGTCTCCAATGCTTCAGAACTGACACAATACATACACTTTTGGTTTAACATGGTTCATGTTATTGTGCTCATACAATTGAATAAATAAACTGGTCTACATTGCATAGATCATGTGCTAAATGAGACGAAACATCTCTTTGGAAAACCATGGCAATGCTCCCCAGAAGTGTATGGCTCAATATACTCATCTGCAAAATAGAAACTCAACATTTAAAGACTATATAAAGGATTATTATTCATTAATGCAGATTCAGAATGAGATTTAGACATGCCTGCTTAGTTAATAAGACATAACACAAATAAAAATTGTTAATGTATGATACCAACATATACAGTATATTGTGTCTTAAATGATCAATAATAATAATAATAATAACAACAACAAGGCAGTGTTATACACTCCTCAGCTTTCCAAACATAAATAATTTATTGTAATATTATTATATGTTTACCTGAAAGAATTAAGCAATGCATGAAGGCATAAGTGGAGGCATAAGTGGAGTTGTTAATATAATAAACTGACCTATCTAAATATTCAAACATCTCTCCTAAATTGTGCATACACACATCCTATGAATTCAGATGGCTTACTGGCCATACAATGTAATATGTGCAGTTTACACTACTGCCTTATGAACAAATACAAATGATATATAATCACACACACACACATACATACACACACACATTTTATATATATATATATATATATATATATATAGCCAACAATTAACCGTATCAATGAGATCGATATACAGTATCAGTATATTTTTATTTGTCAGGGCCTAAAGAACCATTGTATAAGCCATGCCAACTTATATAAACCCACACACAACCTCAGGTGCGAAAAATAAAATAAAAAAAGGAAATCAACATTCAGAATCCAGCACATCCTTTCTACTTCCACAATCATTAGGGGAATTAGCAGCCAGGTGTTACTAATGAAATACTCAAGATTCTGTAATTATCCACAAGTATGACTACTTCTACAGGATCTTTGGTGGTTTGGTATTCTGGAACAGTCAGGTGTGTCTACAACATGCCAAGGATGACACCCGCTACAATCTCAAAGAAGCAATTGTTCAAAGAAGCATTATAAGACCATCTCTAAACTGTTTGAAATTCATCATTCTATAGTTAGAAGGACAGTATACAAATAAAGAGCCTTCAACATAGTTGCCAAACTTTCCAGGAGTGGACATCCCAGCAAATTCAGTCCAAAGCCAGGCCTTTTATTACTCGGAATCATAAAAAAAGCCAAGAGCTACACCATATGATGTACAGGAATCTGTAATAAGTTTATGACTGCCTTTGTGCATGTTTATGATTGCACATTTATAAATATCCTGAACAAGTATGGCTCTCATGGCGGTATGACTTAAGATGTGAATCTCCATCTGAACAAAGCACAAAAGTTCTGGAACAATATCCTTGGGATTTATGAGATTATGGGGATTGTTTGGTCATCATGCCATGTTTAATAATAATAAAAAAAAACAGCATATCACCAAAAATAATAAATACTGTCTTGCAAAGATACATCAAATGAGGCCACCTGAACAAAAAAGTAGTAGAAGTAAACAAGCCAGAACAGAAAGCTGAGGCTGCAGTAGACACAGGCTCATCAAAAGTGGACATTTAAGACATGGAAAAATGCAGCTTGGTCTGATGAGTCTTGAGTTCTGCTGAGGCACACAGATGGTAGGGTCAGAATTTGACACCAGAAGCCCAAAACCATGGACTCATACTGCCTTGTATCAACAGTGTAAACTGGTGGAGGTGGTGTGAATGTGTGGGGAATGTTTTCTTGGCATACTTTGGGCCTGTTAATGCCGGTCATGTCTGAAATGCGACATCCTGTTTGAGTATAGTTGCTGACCTTCTGCATTCCATCAGACTGCAAATAATCTATTTTGAATGGCTACGGTACTTCAACCATGACAATGCACCATGTAACAAAGCAAAACAAAACAATGAATTCAGTGTTTTTCAGTGGCCTTCCCAATAACCAGATCTAAATCCAACAGAATATCTTTGATATGGAGTAGAACAGGCGATTTACAGCATGAAAATGTACCTGAAAAATTGTGGGAACTGATGCACTCTGGTCAACAAGGACCAGAAGGACCTTAAAGGAATTGAGGCCATTTTGAAAGTGGGGCCCTATCCCCTATATTTTAATATAATGTTAGTATCATGTTCCAAAAACACCCAGTAAAAGGAGAATTAAAGGAGGGGTGCATACTTTTTCTCATGACTGTAAGTATATAATCATTCTGTAAAATATGTGAATGTGAGCAGGTGTGGCTTATCGCTGAGGCCTTAGGCAAAATGGCACAAAACAGAGGCTCAAATAAGAAGCTGTGAGTCACCAGGGAATAACAAGAAGGCTTTTGTTTGCTACCTGCCGCTCAGTCCTTTCCTGAATCCTATCTTCAGGTTTCCCCAGTGCCTCTAGGGACACGAACCCCCTGTGGTTACCTCCAGCCTGCTATCTCAGATGGGTTTCTGTCACTATTCTACAATGCATCAAAATAACTCGCCCCCGGAAAATGTGAAATCAAAAACAGAAGAGCAGTCACAATTCTTAATTCTGGTTTCAAATCTAGATATTGGTAAGGTCTATTTTCTTTAATGGAGAACACAGAATAAAAGCAAGAGGATTATAGGTTAAACACATGAAGGGAACATAATGGGGGCACTGAATCACTCCATTACAGAAGTAACTCAATGCACAATTAACATTTAGCCAAACGCCAGTACATGCTGGATATGCTCAATAACCATGAGTCGAGAGCTGTCCATTTTAAAGGGAAAAAAAAAATCTCTTTGACAGTGTTTATGGACATAATGCTTTGAGCTAAAAATGATGGCTAATGCTTTTCATCTAGGTGATAATAAAAGTGAGCATGAGTAAATACAGGTTATCCCAGAGTAAGAGGGAGATTTAGAAAAGAGCAAGACAAAGATGAAGATTGAATTACATGCTGGGAAAGAATTAAAGCAAAACATACCTGTTTCTCCCCAGAGTGTATCATGAGCATCAAGCTGTACGACCACCTCATTATCATCCATGGCCAGTAACTCTTTCACCACCTGCCAAACAACAAACCTGGTTTGAGCAAACAATTTCAGCATACATGAAGGGAATAAGCAACAAACTGTATGTGATTATGTATATAACAAGTGTTGGTTCAGACTGCACTAGAAGGGCAGGTGGGAGAGCCAGGGTGATCAATATAGAAGTACCACAGCGAGTTCTATATTCTCTCTTAGGTAATGCATTAATAAACGTGAAGTGCAGAATGTCAGAGAAGCAGGAGGCGAGGTAATTCAGTGAGGTACTCTCACTCCACCTTATTAATACCCAAACACTCATCTTTCTCTAAGTCACCTGATCAAACACTCTTCCTAAACCATTACATTTTCATACAGTATTACTTCCAGTCTCTAACTCAGTCTTGATTCATTACACACCATCTCTGTTTCTCATACACACATCTTCTTCCTCAATCTACATTCCATTGCACTTACCCTGTCTCCTTCTTACTGTACATACCACCCCAAAACATAATATGACCTTTCCCTCCCATGTTCCATGCTCCTTTCCATCATTATCTAACATCGTTGCTTTCCTTTACCTATGAGGTCAGCCGTACCTTCCTTATAAAAAGGGTAAAATGTAAAGCATGGTCTTACATCCATCACATTGCAGTCTCAGTGGCCTGTTGCCATGGCTAATCTCCCATGGCAACTGTATCACTAAAATGTGTATTAGTGTGGAGTTCAGCAGTGGTGAGGTAAATGCTCAGTACCGAGAGTATGAGAAATAGTCCATGCTACATAGGTACACTTTAGGTATGTGCTTTTTAGCCTGTGACAGGGAAAGTCTATGCCATATGTGCTAATGTCTGTTTTTTGGAGTATGTGTAAGCTGACCTGTGTGTGTCCCATACTGGAGGCTGCTATAAGTGCTTGCTGAAGGGCTTTGCTCTTTAAGCTGAGCTCATGTTGCTGCTCCTCTCTGCTCCACCTCTGTTCTAGCAGAAACTGGATGATATCCAGATGCCCTCTTAGAGCTGCATGTACCAGAGCACTCTGTCCATTCTTATCCACATGATCCACCTGATGATAATAAGCAATAATACTCTAGTCAAAAACAACTTTTTGACTAGGCCATCGAACTATTCATTCGGAGAAACACAAATAAAAAAACACTCAAAATTTTATAAACTTCTAGTTTGACCCAACTTATGAAATTCCCACATGCTTACAACACAGGCTGCATTAACATGAAAACTTGTTATTCTGAATAAACTTATTTGAAACAATTGTGTGCATGTATTTAATCCATGGCTATCAGATATTATATGGTATTTACATTAATATGCACATTACACAGACTCACATTTAAAAGCACATTTGTGCACTTGTGTAACACTTAGTCAATGTCACCATAACAAGTCTGAGTCGCTTCAGAGAGTAACAAGTGGCTAATGTCTGTTCTGTATACAAGCTGCTTTTTAATTGCCTGACTTGTGTTTCCATTAAGTCTTAAGTAATGTCAGAATCAGCAAATTGCCCTCCAAATGTCCTTATTTAACAGATTGTCTAGGGAAAAAAAACAATGTCCCACAGCATTCAGCATATGGAACTTGATCATTTTTCCTCACAGAACTGCTGCTTTTTTTGTACTTGCCATATTGGACAATATTAACAACTCAAATGCAAGTGCTCAGATTGTGACTTTAAAAACGGTATTTAAATAGCAACTAATAAATAAATAAATCATTCATTTTGGTCAAATGTATAGAAATGTTTTTTGGACTGGCCGCATACAATTTACATTGTTAGTAATGAATGAAATTTCAGAACATGTTTTTATATGAATTGTTTGTGATAGATTTGTTGCATTATTAAGAATTCTACTGCATGGAAACACTGTTGTTTTACAAAGAACGATCTGCATCATTTTTAATTTCATCCAACTTGCCTTGGCTCCTCTCTTGCACAGCTGGCTGACCAGGCTCAGGTGTCCTGATGCAGCAGCGTAACTGAGTGCATTTATGCCATTCTCAGATGCCACGTCCACATTGGCCCCGTACTCCAGCAACAGGGCCACCATCTCATGATGACCTAGGTGTGCCTGGACACACAGCACTGGTGCATTGTTCAGCACTTCTGTCCGGTAGTTCACGTTAGCACCACCCAACATCAGCAAACGACTCACCTGCAGACATATGAGACATGATTTCTATACAGGTTCAACAAGGTAGACTTACCAAAACTTCATTACAAAAGATCTCACTAGCTTCAGGTCAAATGTTTCTGAAATATATTGTGTTACTAGATTTGCCCGTGACTTTGTTTGCATGGAATTTGATTCTTTCTGTTGCCATCTGTTGAATTTTGGAACAAAATACAATTGTTACGTGTTACCGTGAAGTGCACGGAATAAAGGTGAGAGATTGTGTTTATTAAGTAGATTTAAATTGCACACTCATAAGCGCGTATTAAAGATTTTACAGTGCAATCTGTTGAATTTTGAGATGAACTAATGATTCTTTCAAGGTTGATTTTTTTTTTTAAATGATATATAGGCGCTTTCCATTTAAATGTCAAATTAGCGTATCTTCTCTTCGCGTGGGCCGACTGCGATGAAACAAAGCCTCAAGCTCGGCCAAATACACGTGTGAAAACCCCATTCAAATCCATTTAGATCTTTACGTCCCCCAAATTATGTTTTCGCAAATATCTTCAATGTACCGATATGCCAAGTTTGCAGTTTTATTATATGTATAGATTATTACTTACTAACATATGCCAGATTCCTCAATGCCAAGAGGAATCTTCTCTCTTCACAACAAGAATGAAAAGACACATACTACATCCACAATAGCTAGAAAGTTAAATCCATCCATGAAACTGAACTTTAAAGTGCTTCATTAAAGTGCCTATCTGCTAGCACAAAAGCTCCAGACTGAAAGAGATTGTTTATGGCATGGTGGCTTTGCTATACAATTTGTCAGAACAATTACTTTCCTTCCTTTCTGCAACAACACCTCAACCTGTGCCTGGAGCTCTGAAACACAACCTGCTGATTAGCAAAGCCTGCTAATCACAATGGCTCACAGTGGAACATTCCGGTGCACGCTTTAATCAGGCACAATTTTTCCTTTTGATAAGCAAATTCAATAGACATTATCCCAACGATTAGTGATGGACATAGGGCTCAGTATGAGTCAAAATCAGTAGGAAATGTTTTAAAGCATAGAGAATAAAAGAGACTGTTTGAGAGACAGGATAGAATGGGGAAAAGGAAGTGTGTGTGCGGAGAAAGTAAATATGCTTTGTAATACTGTCTTCTTGAGAAATTAGGCTTTCAGACTGTTTTCCCTCCTGAAAAAAAAGTCAGTGCTACCCGAATGACAGTGCATGATGAGATCACTTTTTTTTTGTTGCCCTGAGCTAATTTACATCAATTCTGCTCTTACTTCCTCTGCAACACCAGGACAGCATTTCATACCTCAGGAACACAGTGGTTTTGCACACAAATCAGAAGATTGTATCAGAAAAGTATTTATCCAGGCCATTAATTAACATGCCTTACTGTACCACTAATTTAAAAGAATTTTAGAAGAATCTTAAAATGGCATGAGGCCTTCAACATTTTCTACCACAGCCATAATATGTCAGGCTAATGGGAGGAATGTGTGTAGTCTCCTGCTGGCTGGGAAAAATATGGTAGCTGAGTGAGAAAAGGATATCCAAAGAAAACCATTTATAACGTCAGATTATAACACCAGCTTTACCATTAAAAATAGTCATATCATAATTCACTTCAATTTCTAATCAATTATTCACTATACCTATTGTTAGTGACTTTGGTTTATAACCGACAATTAATTGTATTGTAATGGGAACCTACAAACCCCTGTCTAAGCAGTTTCCTACTCTCGGGTAAATTGTGAACACCATTTGGTTGAGCAATAAAGTCTCCTGACACAAGAGATTTACAAGTTTTATGTTTTTTTATTTAATTTGATTCAATAGCATTCAATAGCAGGATTTGTCTTAAGCAGCTATATTCCTTACAGGTTTTGGAGTTTTAAAAAATGAATTGCAAATTATTTAATAAACATTGAAATGCCTTGTAATTTGTGTTGCTGGTTGTTTAAATGTCTCATCTTGGACAAAGATATACTGTAATCTTTTTTTCCTGCTAATCTAATTGATGCAATAATTGATGCACTGATTCATTATAATTGAATTAACCACTAAAAAATCTATTATATCAAACTCCAACAGAAGAACAACTGAGGAACTGGTATTTGTCCATTGAGCCCTGGCTTTCTGAAATAACAAAAAGTCATGGCAGCCACTATATGAATGTAAAATTCATACCAGATGGTATGATTTAAATGGTAATTTTTCATGTAAATATATTTTCAACTTTTGTCACTAAAACAAAATAAATGTCTTGTCAATGAGCATAAAAAAAAATCTAAAAACAAAATACGTTTTTGTCACACAGTCCATTTCTTTCAGTCCATTCAACCAAAACCATTTGAATACACATGCATGATGTTCCGGGAAGGATTATAAATACACAGGACAATGCATGCTTATAGTTTTATAGTAACATCAGTGTATGACTAGAAACCAATGTGAATGACAAGAGGACAAAAACCTGCCACAGCAGGATTGGCAGTAAAAAGGTTACACCGCTGAGGTTATGAGTTTAGTTCTCAGCTCCATAGCTGTCTGGGCCTTTGAGCAAAGCTCTTAACTGCAACTTCTTTACAATCTAGAAACTGTTATGAAGGAACATGGTATATATTGGAATATATGTTATAATAAAAGCTGTCTTACTTGTACCTGCTGTTTTCCAGTGAGAAACACTACTTATGTTTGGTGGGCTTACCAGCATTAAAGTTGCATGAGACTAAATAAACAACTCTAAATCTAGTGAGGCAACTATTGTTTTTTGTTAGTGTTCTTTTGTATGTAACTGCATTTGAGTAGGTGTGCTGACCTTGACATTGGGTGTGTATAGATTTCTTAGAGAAGCCAGAGCAGCAGACAGGCTGTCAGTGCTGCAGCTTATCCACAAACCCTGCAGAACACTGGATGGTACACCGGTCTTCTTACTCTGACCCTGTGGAAGAAATTGAACAGACTTATCAGTACAGAGTCCTTTTCCCCACTCTTATACTGTACATGGCACACACATTTTGTATTAATTAAGTATTAAGTAACAGCCATGGACATTTTAATAGAAAATGAACAAATGACCAATTTGAAGTTAAGCAAAAAAAAAAAAATGCTTAAATAACAAAACAATGAAAAAATAATAATTTAAAAGTGGTTTACATGATTTATAAACTGAGCCAAAACCTTACAATTAACCTCAGACAATATGTTGTTATTTAACTCTCTAAAATTAATGACATCTGGCTTTGTAGCTAAAGATGGCAGCTACAGTATTTAAAAGATGTATAATTTTAGGATAAATTAAGTTACCTTAAATATGTGTGCTTTCAGAATATGATGTCCCAGCTCCATTGTCTGCTGCCTGTTGAGCTTGCCCTCCTGTCTGGACAGCATAAATGCCATCAGGGCATGGCCACTCCTACAGGGACAACGAACCGATAAACATGAACAATAATGCTGAACAATAAAAAGCAATAAAACAGATTAATAAGTGAAGGCTGTAGAACTCCCTATCACTGCTAAATAAAATTGTGATTAACAATGAAATCAGTAAAGATGATTTTGTCACCCTGATGTGTGTGCATGTGTGTGCACTCACACAGGTATATCCAAACTCGGAAGGTAGTCATGCATGCCTATGAGGGAAGAACAGAGGTGGTGTCCTCATGTTCCACATGCATGGCTCAGATTCTTACTCGTATTCATTAACAGAAAATGTGATTAAAAGTCCATGCATGAATACAGCTGGCTTTGATCAGCTCAACATCACCTTCACTAAAGAAGGCGCTGGTCTGTGCTCTCATTTTGGTTAAGTGAAGGAATAACAAGATGAAGTGGCAGAACCTTTTTCTCAAGTCTCTTTGTGTCAAAGCCAAAGCAAGGAATGTATTTTCCCTCTATTTAAAAATGAGAGAGAGTCTTCCGGTTAGCAGCCACATGGAGTAGACGTGTGAGTTAGGTGCTCCGACAATTTTGAATTTCTTCGCTCCCTTACT
>JAQMYJ010000036.1:20269122-20280992 GCA_030014305.1 Clarias laeviceps | reverse complement strand
TCAGCATTCCTTTACAATGTAGAAAGAAATAAAAATCAGGAACCATCATGGAGTTAGAAAGTGACCCCAAACTTTTGGACGGTAGTGTTAAAGTGCCCCTATTATGCCATTTTAAAGGTTGCTAATAAAAAACACTTTAGTTTTCTCCAAAAATAGATTTAATTTTACCCCATTTCTAAATGATTCGTAAACGACTCGTGTCTGTCTAAACCCCTCCTTTTCACTGCTGTGATTGGTCAGATGGCGCGGTCCTTTATGATTGGTCTACAGCTACAGCGTGTGTCGGAAAACGAAACACCCATTACCATAACTGAATGACAGCTCTGGAGACCCGTCAATACATAGAAAAGATGGCCTCGATTTTACCCTATCAATTCGAGCCGAAGTCTGACGATGAAACAGTTGAAGGATACAACGTCTTCTTCACATGATGTAACGTTAATCCACGTGGAAATTGTACTGTTTGGCGGACATTATGCAAATATGTTACTTAGTGACGTGGATCCTTAACAGAAAAAGATTCGAATTGCTAACAACTCGTTTAGGCGAATGTGAGCCGACTCTTTTTTTAATAGACAAAAACTTAATTTATCGTGCACTGTAGGCGTCACAACTTTGCAGATAGTTCATGTTCACATACAGGTACATGAAACACTGCATGAAAGATCATATTTGAAAACGCATAATAGGGGCACTTTAACTATATAAATAAAATACATGATAATGAAAAATGTCACTCTGTTATTTGTTTTCAGATGGATCTGAGATTTTAAGATCTCAGATTTAAGAAATTATTATTATTTCCCATTTTTATTTTATTTAGTTTAAGTACATACTTAAAATAACCCATTCCTATATGACATAGATCCCTATGGACTTGACCCCTTATGTGCCTACTGTAGATCAAGTACCCTATAAATGGCCAACAGGCACCCAATTTACAAGGTGGAATCTGCAAACTTGTGATAAGCCATAACCTTTGAAGTGCAAACTTTTTAGATTAAAGCTGTCAGAGGGTTCTTGAAGATGATGATCACTTCTGCATATAATATATTACAAATAATAATTTCAGCACTGCTTTTCATCCCAAAGCCATCTCACTTACTTAAACGAACTCATTCTGCTTGGAGAGATGCCACAAGGAAGACCATTCAATCTTGCAGTTGTGCCATTTGTCATTCAGTCAACATTTAGTGTCAATTTCAAATAAAAAAAAAACAAATGTCCATGTACACAAACCCAAGCATCCTACTTTTTGGCATGTTTATAGCATCTTACCTGGGGTCACAGAGGAACTCTGAGCTCTCCCCATCAGCCCTCCACACAAACCACTCTCTAAAGGACGGGTGGCAGAACATCCGTGTCTTGTCCCTCCGTTTAATCAGGAACGCAGAGAGTGTGTCCATACGCTGCTGGAAATCATCCCAGTGCAACTCTCCTCGCACTGCACCAGAGTTCAAGGCCTGAAAAAGCTGTTCATCTGTCAGTGGGTGCAGAGAGGCCAGAGCAATGTTCAGGATGGGAACGGCACGCTCAAATGCAGAGTTGCTTCTGAACTTCATGTTGCATTGCAGTAGGTAGATCTCAGCCAAAGAGATGGGCACCACTTTGTAGCTGGAGCTCTTGATGACCAAATGCCCCCTCTCAAAGAGGTCCAGTGTGAGCTTCAGGTAAAGGTATGAGCCTTGGCTACGGGATATGAGGTGCGAGCTAAGCTTAGACACAGTGACAGGATCGGCCTTTCCATTTAGAGAAACGTTATTGAGGACGTCACGGCTGCTATTCACACGGTGCTGGATGTAAGCATCCAAGTCTGAGCTGATCTCCTTGTTATCAGGGAAATCATCCAGACTGATCTTAGTGAAGGGAAGTAAACTGGTGATCTCCTTTGGAAACACAAAAAGGAACAGTTTTCATTTATCCTTGTAAAAACCTAAACCTAACTCAACCCTTGATCTCTGTAAAAAATAAAAAATAAAAATAAAAAGATTCTGAGGTTGCAGTGTTTATCTACAGAAGGTCAGAACAGAGCAGGAGATATCAGACCACTGAGGATACACACTCACACGCCCGTCTACAAACAAAGGATTAAGAAATGACAGACTTGAAAGAGCTTGACTCTGCAGGGACACCCACATATCCTTACACAAGGATATTGGCATCGTCTAAACATTTGTTTACACTGTACCAACTCACATTTTAAAAAGCTTCACGCAAAAGCTGACCTTGAGATATAATCATGGATGGATGAGCCACTGCAGTTTGAGAGACAAACAGTGAATAATACATGACACTACAAATGTTTTTACATACCATTTACTCAGATACTGATTGGTAAATATAATTAAGCTTAAAAGTTATATAAAACTTTCTCTACAACCTCATATGACCTATGGAAACAGGCAAGAAATGCATCATAGCAGAACATTGTACTTCTTAATTTACTGATATACTGTGATTTTTGTACAGTATATAGTTGACATTCTTATATGGTATAGTTATAACAATAAGGGCAGAAGACTGGAAATATAGTGACCCTGTACAGGATAAGCAGTGTAGACAATGAGAGAGTGTTACAAGGCAAGTTGCAGATGACTCTGAGATACACATTGCTTTTATTACTTCCTTCACTTCTTAATCTTCACAGACAGATTAATGCAACGAACAACGTAAATATAAATGGTATCATCACTAAATGTTCTAACCGCATGTGCTGACAGATCATGGGAGGGGGTCACAAGTAAGCACCTTGGGAGGCTTGGGAGTTAAATATCCTCAGCACTCCCAGAACCTCCCAACCACAAACATTGATTCATCATCACATCATTTTTGGTTTACAGAGTGGGTCTTTCATGAATTTCACTGTGAGGATTTTTAGCTGTTCTGAAGGGGTTTGGGTATTTTTTTTATGTATCTGTTATGTAAGTTAAGCATCTTGTCATGTCAGTTTGCTGCGTCCTTTTTTGTGCATGCATGAATGTATGTATGTACTGCATGTATATATATGTGTCTATACTATCAACATAATCAATAATCTTATTTCCTGGAGATGAAAAAATCCATATAATGCACAGGACTTTAATATGTAAAATTTATTCCTCCTATCCTGATCAGCCTCACTTTTCCCCCCAAAATGGCTATATTTTGAATTTAACTTGCCGCGAGGATTACATTCCATGCTGCAAATCAGTTTAAATTTGCAATTCAAATATATCCTCGTTCATTCAACTCCACGAACTATTTTCCAATCATGCAGATTGGAGATTGAGATTCATTCAGCAGTAGAGCAGAATATGTTAACACCAACTAAAGAATCAATGCAGCTCTGCTATAGATACTACAGAGCTGAGAATGGATTATTTATGCCTTGAGGTCAGTTGAAGTGTTCGCACATTTCTATGCAGACGAAAGCAAAGTTGAAGGTGAAGCATGATGGCTCCTTGTGGGTTTATCGATGTCATGTGGTCAAACTCCAACTCGCTTGTTTACTACACAATCGTTATTTAAACTTGGTAGGCTAAAAAAACAAAAAAACAGGTAGAGGACAAGCCATACAGGCAAATGACTTAGATTTCTTTACATGAATTGTATTTTACTGAGACTGCAGTGTCTGACAATTTCTTTTAGAGGTTTAAAACTAGTTAAAAAATTTTTTTAGTCAAACTAACAGTTCACTATTATGCCTGGCTGCTAAAGTGAAATTAATTACAAGTTGTGGAAAATCCAAAACATTAAAGGTGCAAGTTCTCAAAGAAAGAAACTGACAACAATGTGACATTTATAATTTGAGGCCGATAATCCATAGATGAACTATAATCCTCATATAAAACATAACCCTGTTCATGTGGGTGTTCAACATTCTAATTGATTAATGAATGTGCAACCAAAACATCTAGTATACAAGTAATCCACAAAACAATTAGTGTAAGGGGCACATGCCACCCCTCATCTAACCAGAAAATATCAAAAGAAGCACTTTCCTGCAACCAACAGAAGGACTTAAGTGTATGATCTGTGTCTGTTGAGCCAATCAGAATTTTTTTTTTACCTTCTTAATGAAACCCCTGAATGTTGGGTGCGCAGCAGCGGTTCATTCCATATAGTGGCATATGTAGAGTAAAAGCAACTGGATCTGAGTTATAGACAGGCTTTTTGCTTTCTGTGCTTTTCTCTGAAAAGACTCACAGAAAAGACTGCTCTATAAGCCTTAAAACCATCCAACACAAACACATTTACCAAGGATCTCTTACCAAGGATTCTTCTTCCTCTATTCATAATCCCTTTCCTTTTCTCAATGAGAACATCTCTGTCACATCATTAACCTATACTAATGGCTTTTCTTGTACAAGTGTAAATTTTTACACACGCCAGATGTGCAACAGGCAGAAAAGAGAGAGAGAGTGAGTTTGGATATATATAAAAAGATGAGTTACCTTTCCTTACGCATTTGCTAAGCAAACTTTCAAACCTGAAAAACTAACAGATCCTGCCATCCTCATACAGCAGAGTGTAAATGAAAACTGATAACATATAAACAAAACTATTCATTCTACAGCATAAACTAAAGGTGACATATACCAACCTTATTAATCTGTCAAGAAATGCATTTATTTGGCACAATGTGGTTTCTTATAATAAGTCTGCTACTTAGTGGTATACCAAGATTGATTTACCTGTAGGCTGGTCCGCACAGTGACAATAAGTTTGAGCCACGTGGGGAACTTTGAGAAACTCTTGGTAATGAAGGATGCCACTGTGTCACCATAGTCTGGTTTGTGAAACTCTGCCTCATTAAGCCCATCGATCAGGATGAGGTAATCCTCTTCTGGAACCTTCTTTTCTGATTGAGAGAGTAAATACAGAAAGATAAACCAGTGCCCTCATATTAGGCTAAAAAAAAAGGCTGACTGCTCCTAAATCTCGCCTAAAACAGTAAGGTGATCATGCATTTGTTCCATGTTTAAATCTGAATCAAGGTTTCAAAACATACCTTTATACCACAGCCTTAGGTAATGTTTGAATATACACCAATCAGCTACAACACAAAACATTATGCCCAGTATTGTGTAGGTTCCCCTTATACTGTCTGGGCAACTCTGGTCCCTCAGGACATGAACCCACAAGACCTCTAGTGTTGTGCTATGGTGTCTAGTATCAGGATATTCACAGTAGATCCATTAGGTGCGGTGGGTTGTGGGATGAGGCCTCCATAGACTTGTGGGTTAGCCACGATCGGACTGGGATCTGAGGAGTTTGGAGGCCTTAGGCTGTTTGCCTGTTGGGCCCTATGGACTGTTGGCTGTGGTGCACTAGGTGTTTTGGTACCTTTCAATTGTGTCCAGCACAAGCTAAGCTTTTCACTGACAGCCTGGCATTTGGTCCCCGCAGGCACGGGTGAGCCTTGGGTGCCCATGATCCTGTCAACAGGTATATAATTGAAAATCAATGTTTTATTTTCACTTTTAGTTCATTTGATGTTGTGGCTGATCAGTGTATATACTTTGCACAAATGGCTGCAAATGTCAATGCTGGCTATGATTAAAAAGGCACCAAAACACCCAGTGCATCACATCCTGCTGTGTATGGGGCTTAGCGGGTAAAGAGGTCAAGGTTGTTGATACGGCCACTAAATTGCCTAGATCTCGATGCAATCAGGAATCCATGGAATGAGCTGGACAAACAAGTCCGAGACACGGAGGAACCACACTGCAAACCACTGCACCCAAAGGAACACCACTAACGTCCTAGCGCCAGACACGACAGCACACCCAGATGTCTTGTGGAGTCATACCCCCAAGGCACAGAGCTGCCCCGGCAGCATTAGGAGAGACTACAGAATGTTTTGGGCTTTAATGTTATGGCATATTGGTACATATGCACCCATGAGACCATGTTTTGAAAGACCGGGTTATACCAAGTAACACCTGCAGCAACGTGTTAATAATTTCTGCATGCATGTTGTTATATATTCAGCATTTTAAATATTCAAATATGAAATGTCAAAATATTAACTTTGTATGAATGTACTGTGCATATATAAACACAGACATGCATTTTAAACAGAATTTGAAGTGAAAACAAAGCACATCCACTACAGTGTGTTCAACTTAGTATGAGAGTGAGGCTGCCATGGCTCAATTCTGCCTTCAGTTCATGCAGACAGAAGAGGGCATTTAAAAATTCATTACAAACCAACACCATGATTTGAGCACTTTCGCCAGATCAAGCAGGCCAAATTTACACAAAACAGAAGAATAATTCTTTATGGCTTGACAGATCAAGGCCAGTGTACGTGTGCGCATTTGTGAATGGCTTTTTTTTCTATTCATTATCAAGTAAGGCACAGCGAATAGCCCCCACCAAGTCCACAAACCATATGAAGCTTTTAATTGAACGATGAAGTAGACAAATCAACATTTTCCTCAATTTCAGCTTGAATATACTGAGTCAATTGTTTGACTAATATGTGTAAGGGAGTGAGAGCAGCTCCTGTTAGTGGCAGCTCTGTACCCTTGCCTACTGCCACATATTGATTCTCAATCTTTTCCTTTTCAATCATATAAACAAGAGGTTTGTCTATTATTGTCTCAGGCCTGACCTCCCACAATATCTCATTGATTTAAATGTAAAGCTGAAAGAAAAGACTGGCCCCCTGTGTTCAATAAACCATAGTGACCCTGAAATGACTGTGCTGCCTGTTGCTTTAAAAAGCTAACAAATATGTCAGCTCTCCACAGGCTCAGTAAATAACAGTGTTTCTAAGTGGTCAGTACGGACAGCCAAAATGCTGAGTCTGGGTAGTCATCTTTCCCTTTCAGGGAAATAGACAGATAGATATAGATAGATATAAAACAAGAGAGAGAGGGAGAGAGAAAAAGAAATTTCTTTAAAAAAAAAAAAAAAAAAGGTTAGAAAAGATTGTGGTTGCCTTAGTGACCATTATTAAGTTGAGCCTTATCATTAGGAGCTGTCTTATTCTTTTATTCCCATTTTGAATACCATGTAGAAGACCAAATTATTACTAATGCTGTGTGGAAAGATGGAATAAATTTGCATCAATATTAACAAAACTAAAGCAAATCATCACATTGACTAGTCTCCTAGCTGGAGGCACTGTCTTCATCATGCAACTAAAACAATGCAATGCTAAATAGACAATAAAAGCACTGATTGCAAAATCTGACCTTTTAAATATGTTAGGATAGAATTCCTATAACCCACTGGTGCAGGAGGATAGGAGTCATATAACACCACAACTATTGATTACGTGAAAAAAGGGAAATAATTCTGGGTTACGTACCTTTGCGTAGGTTAATGAGTGGCTCCAGCACGCCCCTGCGGAAAGCAGCCATTGGGTCCTGCACGCAAGAGCGCAGACTGAGCATGCTCTGCAAGTGGGGTTCTTTCAGTAGCAGCTCCCTGTAGGAATTAAGTTGGTGTGATCTGCACATTAGTGCGGCCACACTGTGTACAAACTCAGGCACTAGACAGGTGTAGGTATTATCAGCCTGGCAGTAATGATATGCCACGACCTAGAGAGAGAGAGATAGAGAGAGAAAGAGGGACAGTGGATATTTCTTAGTGATATTTCACATCTCATCATTCTGTGTATAATATTCACCCATAGCCATAGTGTTTATGATGTACATAAATATTACTGCAACTGTGGGTCAACACACTCTCTGAGGAGATGCATTTTCAATACCAAATAACAGCAATTATGCGATTTTTAATTATTTCAATGAACAGCCAGATTATAAGAGACTTGGTCTCCACCAAAAACTGCAGACCAGCAGAATCCTTTTAAGGCACCTTACATACAGTAGGTACTCTCCATTTTTCAAATTTATTAGTCAAATCCCTGTTGGTTGACCAGAGGTTGTATTTTCCATTTGGACAAGATTAATAAGGATGGAAGAATTTTCATCTCAAGAGAAAATCTTTTCAGCCTGTCCCCTCAATATGTATGGGTATATAGAGACCATTCACTTTAGGTTTCTTTTACTTCTGCATTTTTTACTAATGAAAATTGTATTTTATTTCAAGTTGTTAATTTGTTAAATTACTTAAATTGTTCCTGTTTTGTCTGACAGCCTCAGTGGAAGCTGCTCGTCATTATAGTCTTTTACTGAAAACCGACTCTATTTTTTGCATATACAGTACTAAGGCACTATACTCTAACACAGTTATTACTGTTATTCCTAATCCTGTCAGGAACTGTGTAAAAATAAATGGATATCCTTGATTTGATGAAAACTTACCCGGAAACCAACAAATGCTCTTTGCTACAATCAACACTTGGCAAAAACCAGAACAGAAATGCTCATATGCCCTGTGAGAGACAGACGATCAGAGAGTAGATGTCTGCTGCACGACATGAATTAGAAATGAGATGAGAGGTATGAAGAAGAAAAATAAATAAATACACCTACATTTGTCTTGCGTCAAAAAAGGAAATTAAGATTTCATGTAGATGACTAGAAACACATTCCTGACCTTCCGTACTACAGCAAAGCTTCATATGCTGCTTAATCTCTGTCACGCTTCTCTGTCTCTTCCGACCATCTTAGTAGCTGCAATTCCCTCTTCGCTGGGATTAACGGTAGATCCCGAGGTCATTCCCTGCAGCACATCTCATTCAGTTCTGAACACACACCTGTGCTTTGCAATCTGCACTGGCTTTCACAAATCTCCTCCTACTTCTAGGGTCTGTATTACTCATCCAATTGTTGGTTAATCATATAATATATTTTAAATGTTTTAGGGGAATGGGATACAACACTATTATTTGTTATGGTGACTAGTAAGCAAGGTAGTTTTTGTGTGTCAGTAACTGGCTTTAAGTATTCATGATGTGTGAGGTTTTGATGATTGAAAAGGGAGTGAAAGTTTTGAATCTGAGCTGTGAGAGCAGGTGGCTCAGTAAGCCATGGGTAAACCCAGTCTCCACTGCCAGACTCAACAAATCTCAACCGTACTGGAGCAGTTTTATGCTGTTGTGTGTACAGCAGAGAGAAAGTTGCAGAACTAACAGCTGGGGTCAAACCGAAGACTGTCTGAGCCAACATGCCTGTAATCCTGATCCAAATATAGTGTAATAATTGAGAATTGTTTTATGGGTTGTGATATCTTGTGATGTGTGATGCAATTCTTAAAGGTGGAACTTTGTCAGAGATTAAAACAAAACGATTCCTGTCCTGACTTGCTCCGAATCAGACAAGTTTATGGACTGAACTGGAACTGAAGCAGAGGTGAGATCAGCCTCAGGAAACTACAAAGAATAAGTTAAATAAAACTGTCAGGTGGTGACGTGTAAGCTAGAGCAGCATCAGGCTTCATCTCAGGTAGAACATCAGCGCGATACAACAACAAAAATCACATCCATAAGAATCACTGTCAACAAATGTTGGAAAAGAAACATCACCTGCATATTCATTGTTGACACATGCAACGTGTTGACAGTTCTAGACATTGAGAGATGCTGCCTGAATTGGTCAGTAAATAATCAGTGATTTATGTGCAGCTTTGAGGAAGCAGCTTCTCTGTTCTCAGGTTAGTCTGCTTCTTTATTGCTCCTTTGAGCACAATTATGTAGGCTACCTAAGACCAAATGACCACCTTGCCAACCGATTGCCATGGCAACACATAAGCGACTGCAGGTCCCCACGTGGAGATACAGATTATACATCCTGTACTTCTACGTGTGATGAATGATGGTTGCCAAAACAGTCTATTATTTTAAAAGCAATTTTCAACTGCAAAACTGCTGCAAAACACACAAAGAACATGAAAAAAAACTGCCAAATAGTATGTTTTTTCTCTAACAGAACCAATGCTTGTCATTTTTCCAGGTAAATTAGAAATCAATAAAAACACTAAGACCTCTGCTTTTCTGTGTGACCCCTCTCTCCTACAAGCTACACAACAATTCAAAGGAAAAGATTTTTCTTGGCATGTGGGTACGTTTCAATACATCAAAAGGAAACATTATTAAATCATTTCAAATGCTGAAATGTGTCATATTACCAATAAGGATAATGTTTAGATGCAATGTACCTATATGAAATGAAACACATGCAAACATTCATTCCTGTGCACAAACATGCATGTATACACCCCACAAAGGAGGAAAAATGGAGGGCAGCATAGTAAATGGAGGTGAATGTGTGCCTTTCAGGTTTTAATTGGCTTTAGCAGAGCTTGAACAGCTTAGGAAAGAGCAAGAGAACTGAAATGAGACACAGCTGTCTGATCTCACCCTGACCCTTTCAAACCGTCACACAGCTTTTCAAACTCCAATCCTACATGTGCAAGTGCATTTGTGTGCTTACAAAGAATGTTGGAATTATGTACCTTGACACAGCCATAGAGTATGTACGCACAGAAGGCATGGCTGCTACTATAATAAACCAATACTGATGTCAGTATTATTAAAACTAGATGGCAAGTAGAAAGACAGGAAAGTACCACTAAGCCTGTTAATGGGAACATAAAGACATAGTGTACCTACCTTACATTAATTACACCATATGCTAATCATATGCATGCTGTTCTCAAATCTGAACCTCAGAATAAGAGGCAGACCTGGGGGCAAAGCATCACACTTAAATGGACTGTTGGGATGTTCAGCTAAGCATTATTTTATGCAGAAATAAGAGAACCTAATTAAACTGCAGACTTATAAAACCACATCCTTTCTTCCGCTGCAATCACTCTAGCAAGCTACAGGTGACCTTTCAATTCCTATAGAGGTTTGCAATATGGAATTGAAATTCTGGTGACAGCAACAAGCAGCACCAAGACAGGGTGAAAATTGACATTTGAATAAAATGAATTAAATTTAATGTGAGGGGACAAACACAAATTGCATTTAGTCCCCACACAGGTGTTCGATGCTCATTTTAAAATAACTCCAGTCTTATATTTTACCTAGTTATTCTATACTAAAAATGTCTTTGAAACAAAAGTAACACAGGAAGGTATAGCAGTTATAGAATAAATTATGTGTACTGCACTAACATTACTTTACTACACAAAAGAACAAACAGAGCACATATGGTGCACAGGTAAAAACAGTAACAGTCACTACATTCTCATAAGAAATTTACGATTTGACTGCTAGTGTCTACATTTAAGACCACACATGTTGAGACATCATCATTCAGTGGATGGTTTATGTAAAGCTACCCACAGTATATGTCACACAAATTAATGTATGTTTCCTTATAGTATCACTGAATACAGGTAGGCTTAGGTGAGCTGGCACTCATCCACTAATTATAATGGGATAAATTTGCTAAAGGCTGATTGACATCAAGAGCATTTTTTTTTCTTAAGCTTCCGTTTTTTTGCCTCCTATCATTCATGGGAACTTTCATTTGAAAAATTTAAATCCACACAAGTTTTGTGACTTGCATGCATAAAATGTAATTTCTGTGTTGTATTTAGTTTCCCCTCCTTATACTGTATGTTACAGAAAACTTTTAATTTCAGATAACACTGGTTAGTGACTGCTAGTGTCTACTAGTAGTTTTTTTTAATTGTGAAAAAAAAAAAAAAAAACATTTCAGTGAACTCATGAATGTTTCTGTCCTATAACTTCAGTGCAAAGTCAACATAGAAATACCATAATTTTAACACGTATTACTTAAACATGTGAAATGAATCGTTCATTCCGTCATTTAGTTTTCTTGATCCCGAGAAGGGTTATGGTGAATCTGAAGTTTATCCAGGGATCCATAGTTGTCAGGGGGGGAATTCACATTGCCTGGGATTCTGATCTATCACAGGTCACTACAGTGGCTTGCAAAAGTATTCGGCCCCCTTGAACTTTTCCACATTTTGTCACATTACAGCCACAAACATGAATC
>JAQMYJ010000036.1:20244414-20258204 GCA_030014305.1 Clarias laeviceps | reverse complement strand
GGGGGGGGGGGGGGCCCAAATAATTTCATAAAAGCGGGACCCGCGGGTTGGAAAAATACCCGACCCGCGCATCACTAGTGTCCACCACATACTTTGGGGCTTGTAGTACATTTGCACAATTTAAGCTCTTTTCCACATTTCTTACTCAGCATTACTATTCAGTAAGCCTAACAGCACACATCATGCACATACGAAAGATGAGCTAAATGCCAGTCATTTCCTTTCAGAGGATCATAAATTAGTCATTCACTTTCGAGCAGTTCTTTTTCACTTTTTTCCCAGAGGCGCAGACTTCACAGGCTGATGATGGCAAGTCCAATAACGTTCAGAGGAACATGTAGAACACTGCATGGTGACAGTGCATTTGCAGACCTAACAAGCCAGTGACACTAGCTGCCTTCTGACAGACATAATCAGCTGTCACATTTTGACAGCTTCCAGAATCACAACACACAGAAACACATAAAGGAAGAAAGAACTCTATCTGCATAATGAGCAGAACTTCTTGCTCTATCGCATGTTCCCTATTTTAGCTGTGACCGCAATAAACACTTCCCAAAGACAAACAACCTGTGTGTAGTCAAACTGTCGTAACATCCATTCAGTGCTGTGTGATATGACAATGCAATATCATAAAAGTTTATATCACAATAAACTGATTTTATTCAACATTTACGTTTAAATATTTATCCTAAGTACCTACAGGAATCACTACAAAGCATTGTTTGTATCAATTTACGTTTAAAGTACATTTTTTTGTAAGTATCCTGAATTTATCCGCAATATATTTTTTTAAGTGGCCCATCCAGAAAAGGTAACAAAATGCCTGAGTTATAAACAGTGCCATTTAAGACTACTCATGCATATTTAGCTCATAGCTGGGCTGTGATTACCTGAGCTGGCTGCTAGCTAGCAGTACTGATGTAGCATCACAGGGCCGTTTGTATTGCGAGCTAATTTTTGTCTGCATAGTTCCCTTTATGTTCTCTGTTAATCAAATTATTTACATTTTTTCACTAAAAGGCATATTTTGATTCATGATATGTGTGTCATGATATTGTGTGCATGAAGTAAAACAATATTAAAATAGATTCTTTCAAAGATGTTAATACGCATGACCTACTTGCTCTGATGTGATGGCCCAATGAAAACAGTTATCATCTACTTCTCTGTCTTGTTAACTCTGCCACTAAACAACGCATCAGAAGGAGGAGACTGTGGGTGTTTATAGTGACTAATCAAAGTACCGGAAACATCAATCACTGTTCCAGCATCATAATTGTCAAAACTCATCTTGAAGAAAATGATCGTGCACTGAGCAAACTTTTCAGATGTGTGCAGCGCTTTTTCCTTGGCAAGTCTGGATATACGTGAAATATAGTGAAATGTGTGCGTAATGTGTTTTTTCATGCATGTGATTTTGATAGGAATGTAACGTCATAGTATCAGAGAAGTAGGTACTGTATACAGTACATAGTGCCAACTGAAAAATAAGTAGGTATACATTGCATACCTGCATATACCCTGCACTACATCACTGTTCATTACTAAAGCTATATATCATGAAGCATATTGTGCATCATAAGTAGTGTGATATGATATTTCTAGTTGTACCAAAGCTGGTATGTAAAAAAACAGCTTTATCAGTTAAAATAACAACAACCTGAAGAATCTCAGCTATCCCTCCTTCTCTCTCACTCTTTAATTCTCCATCACTTTTGTCTCATTGATCATCATCAGCAGATGCAGCAGTAGTGAGAGGAGAGACTCTATCTGATTCACCCACACTCTCCAGACGTCCCACAGTGGGATGATTATTGGAAAATTGCATGTTTGAATCTCCTCCTGTTTTTTGCTTAGGTAAAAATCTGCATCCACAAAGTCCAAAGGTTCCTTAATTTAATACTCAATGTTTTAGGACTAGCTTGAAAGTTGGACATTGGGGAATATGGAGTCTGACCTCCACTGATTTGTTCCATCAGTGGATTTTTCTCTTGCATTATTTTTTTTTTAAACAGCGAACACACCTTAGATTTATTGTTTCATTCATTCATTAAGATTCATTCAATCTGCTCCGCTATATTAGGCTTATTAAAATCCATTCAGAGGGAAAGTTTACTTATTTCAGACAGATCTTGGATCCAAACGGTATGGACCAGTGTAGCTTCAAGGAACAATAATGTGAAAGGTTATCACATTAATCTATGGGTAGATCTGTGAAATAGGCAGAAATTCAGAAACAACAACCCCAATATTTATCTCAATATTATTTTAATGTAAAGTCAGTGTTTTTTCAGTATACAGTATGTTAATGATGTAAAAGAGAAATGGAGAAAGAGAGAAAGAAAGAGAGCGAGAGTCTGACATAAAAAAAAGACTACTTTTAGATCTGTGGGAAACTTTGTGGAAAAGTTTGCCTTGACCTTCACTGTGACACATCAATACATTGCAGAGTGAGAAGTAGAGATGAGCTCCAGCACTGCGACTTCAGTACAGTAATCAGATATTGGTACAATAGGAACCAGCCTTGGCAGATTTCACAGCACTTTAAAAGTACACCTAATGAAGTAATCCCTAAAAGATTTAAAAGTTTGGTGGAGCTGTGAAACCCTATAGCATGCATCACTGCATGGTGCTCAAGGGGGAAAAGAATTCATGTCATGGAATAAACAGCTAAAGAAAATAATTTTCTTTAAACAAACTATGATCAAAAACAGGACAAAATATCACTCATTATATCATGCTTCTGTACTTATGTTACTGAGAAAATCTGAAATTTAGAAACTGCTCAGCTATATTTGTGGAATCGAAACTTCCGGATTTGTAATTCACTTTGAATAAAAGCTTCTGCCCAAAGAATGGACAAAATGTAACGTAATCCCTTTTTCTCTACAGTTCTCAAGGTGGAAAAAAGGGCTATAATATCTGTCTGTATGGCGCCGGCCCTGCATTCTCCTCACTTAGAATGAACATAAGCATACAGTGTCAGGATGATGAAGAAGATGATTGGCATTCAAAAGGGTTTTGCAGAGAATAGTGCTGCAGACGTGTCCTACTGTGAAATAGCATACTTAGAAATATAAATGGGAGGTCATTCAGCATGCAATCAAAAATAACTAATGAATTTGAGACCAGAAGCCACTGTGGCAGACTGGGAGTGGTTTGTATGTGTGTGCTTACTGTATGTGTCTCTTTTTTATTTATTTGTCAACTTGTCAAAAAAGGATAAAGCAGTATATGCATTTTGTTTACACACCTGAAAGACTTAATATTACTAGGTAGGTTAAGAGTGTGTTCATACTAGGGTTGTTAGAGTGTCATTGTTAGTCATAGTTTATACTTTTTAAAAATTACATAAAAACTCATCTATTACTGTTTACATGTTTAATTTTAAACTTACTCCAGCAGTGCAACTCTCCAAATATCCCACAACCCTCTGATCTCCACTAAATGATACTAGAGCAGCATAGACTGCACTTAAAAGCCCTTTAGCTGTGTGATCTACTACTGTACCTCTCCTACTGCCATTTATACTTTTACCAGACACACCAGTGATTAAACATACAGAAGAATCTATACAGCACCCTATACACTGTATACTGCAGCACAATGTGTGAGGACAAGAATTTTTTGATCGCCTGTAGATTTTGTAAGTTTGCCCACTTACAAAGAAATGAATGGTCTATAATTTTTATCATAGGTTTATTTTAAGCATAGAGACAGAATATCACAATAATTCTGGATTCCACAGACTGGTTATGTGCTCATGTGGTATGCAGATTAATTTATGAAGGAGCTTCTGGTTATTTGTATAAAAGCCACCTGTCCACCGAATCTTCCATTCAAACCTCACCAGAATGGGTGAGACCTAAGAGCTGTCAAAGGACGTTAGAGACCTGCAAAAGGCTGGAATGGGCTACAAGACCATCTGCTAAAAGCTTGGTGAGAAGGAAACAACTGTTGGAGCGATTATTCACAAATGGAAGAAATACAAAGTAACCATCAATCGCCCACTGTGTGGAGCTCCAAGCAAGATTTCACCTCAAGGGGTAAAGATACGAACGCATGTTAACGCAAGAGAAAAGTGAAGAGATTATCCCAGAACTACACGGGAGAAACTTGTGAATGATCTCAAGGCTGTTGGGATCACAGTCACCAAACAAACCACTGGTAACACAATACAACGCCATGGATTTGAAATCCTTCAGTGTCGCAAAGCTTCCTTCTTCAAGAAGGAACATGTAAATGTCTTCATGCACAATTTTGCCAATAAACAAGAGATGGATTGGGAGAAAGTGCTGTGGTCAGATGTGACCAAAATTGTGGAAACATCATGCTTTGGGGCTGTTCCTCAAGTGGACTTTGACACATCGAGGTGCCAATGGACTTGGCCATGTATTGTAAAATCTTGGATGAGAATCTCCTGAAGATGGGTCATGTGGGTCTTCCAGGATGACAATGATCCAAAACATACTGCCAAGGCAACAAAGGAGAAGCTCAAGAAGAAGCACATTAAGGTCATGGAGTGGCAAGAAATACCATCCTCTTTCTCAGTTCTGTACTGAGCTCCTTGGACTTTCCCATTGTATTGTGTGTTGGTCATTTCAATAAATGCTGTCAAACAAACCTTTTTTGTTGACACAGACAAGGTACTACTGTAGCTGTAATCATTAAGGATAACAGGAAATTGGAAGGTTTGGGGATGGGCGACAAAACGACATTTCAGAATTTTCATCCCAAATCAATAAATAATCTAAGTGATTATTATTTCACACCTAGTCTATGCATTTTGAATTGCAGCACCTACTGTATAGTGTGCACCATTTTTTTTTTCAGCCATCGCCACTTCATCATTGCTGTCCAGCATATTTTATGCAGCCATTTTTTAGTGTCTGATTGAAAACCTGAAACCTCAATGTGCCCTCTGCTTCTTTACCCTGCTCACTCATTTATACCATGCCAAGTACAGTACCTTATCCCTCACTCTCTCTCTTGTCTGCCTTCTAGGTTAAATGTTCTCTTATTTTTAACATGAATAACTTTCAAGCAAAAATATTACCATATTGAAAAACTGCAGGAATAACTCAGTCACTGTCCTGGATATAAACACACTTTTGCTTGTTTGTTTGTTTGTTTGTTTGAACACGGAGTAGTGCCAAGATGGCTGAGTGACAGGTACAGCTGTAATGCTAAAATAAAATTTGAAGATCAGCCGCTGCTCTATGTTGAGAGTACAGTAGAATTTAGTCTAAAAACTTGGTCAGGAAATTCTGCAGCTTTGTAAGCAACATTTTTAATATAATACAATCAAAATTCCTAAACAGCTTTGCATTCCACAAGTCAATAAATACATTAAACAATTCCTCTCATTTCAATTTATATCACTGTGTGGAATGGGGTATAAGAATAATTTTTTCAGGAATTTTGTGTACCATTTATTAGTACATTAATCCACTTAGCCATCAAAAAGCCACTGTGCTGCTGCATTTGCGGATGCCACAGATGCTGTCATGTTATTAGTCAAAATGTCCCCCCCCCCCCAGCAAATCAATTCTGAAGCTTGGACATGCACAAATGGTTTAAATGGCAAGGGTGCCAGACTGTAATGAAACTACAGAGCTCAAGTGAGTGTGAAACCTCACATGAATTTCAGAGTAGTTGTATTAGGCCATGTATGTGACACTGTCTGTGTTACACACTGCAGCTCATTACTCTCATATTCTCACTCAATGATCAGCTCCACTGAAAAAGTATGTGAACAGTATGTAAAGTGGAAGACACTGTGGTATGTTACGATACTTACTTTAAAGGCTGACAGTCTGGTTATCCAATGATTAAAGTAACAACATCTCATCACAACTAAATAGTTTTAGTTAAAAAACAATCTAACCAAAATAACTTCCTTCTCCTGTATTTAAGCATTTATGTATTTAAGCTATCCTATAATAAACAAGTAGACCCCAAAATAAAAAGTATTCCAACACTGCACAGATAAAATATTGTAAAACGGCTCACACTGTAGTTCTGTGAGTACATAAACTATACACTGATCAACTATAACATCAACAGGCAGAGTGAACAACATTGGTCATAACCTATACACCACTAAACTCGTGACAGGATCATGGACACACAATGTTTACCTAGACTCACAGGGACCAAAGGCCAGGTGTCATTGCTGGCCATGACAAAAAAGGCACCAGAACCCATCACGCACGAAGCCCAGCGGGCAAAGTTAATTAACTGATCATCCGTAGGTGTGCAGACCTCTGTAAAAGCAGACACTTTGGCAGTTTGTTGGTGTTTACTGGAGCATTCAGTGTGTGTTAAGACAAAAGGGAATGACATATGGTCTTAGAGAACCAATCTTTATTAGAGATTAATTAATCAGTAGAAAGCATTCAAGACAGTTGCCAATCTCCCCAGTTGTGGACATCCCAGCACATTCACCACTGGGTCAGACCATGCAATACTCAGACAAATGCAAAAAAACAAAGAGCTATGTCTCAGACTCTATAGGCTTCACTAAGCATTTAAATGTGAAAGTCCATGACAGCACAATTAGAAAAAGACTGAACAAGTATGGTTTGATTAAAAGGGTCACCAGGAGAAAGCGTCTTCTGTCTAAAATGAACATGGAAGCATGACGGAGGTTCAGAAAAAAGGCATCTGAACAAAGCACAAGGCTTCTGGAACAATGTCCTACGATCAGATGAGACCAAAGCTGTGATGTATGGCCTTAATGGCAAGTGCCATGTTGTCGGCACTGGGCATTA
The DNA here is from genome assembly GCA_030014305.1 of Clarias laeviceps. NCBI lineage: Eukaryota > Metazoa > Chordata > Actinopteri > Siluriformes > Clariidae > Clarias > Clarias laeviceps. The sequence goes on along the minus strand of JAQMYJ010000036.1, from coordinate 20,251,428 downwards.
AACAGCATTTAAGCAAAAACTCACGCCAACTGTCAAGCACATGGGTGGAGGGGTGATGATTTGGGCCGGTTTTGCAGCCACAGGACCTGGGATCTTGCAGTCATTCAGTTGACCATGAACTCCTCTGTGTACCAGAGTATTTTAGAGGTAAACGTGAGGACATGCAACAGGACCAAAATCAAGGTTTTAAAATGGCCTAGTCAAAGTCTAGACCTTAATCCAATTGAAATAATGTGTCGAGACCTTAAGAGAGTTGTGCATAATTGAATGCCCAAAAAAATCCAATAAACTGAAGCAATGTTGTGAAGAAGAATGGGACAAAATTCCTCCACGACAATGTGAGAACTGATGAAGTCATAAAGGAAATTATGCCTTCAAGTTGCTGCTATAGGTGGATCTACAAGCTGTTGAATAATGTGGGTACTTGATTTTTTTTTTTTTTCCTTTTTGTTTCCTTTTTGTTGAATAAAGACATGTTGTTCATCTGAGGTTGTATTTGCCTATTACTGACAATCGGTACGATCAGATGATTTTATTACGTTTTTACACAAAAAAAGAGGGGTACTAACTTTTGAACATGATTGTTTTTGAAGGGCACCAAAGTCACCTGTAAACAAATTCAAAGATGTGACTCTCTTGCATCTAAAGATGACATCATCCAGACAGGACCTGAAGCAGAGACATCTCGCATGGTGATATGGCTCAGAGGACAAGGCTATTATTTTTTGGCCCAGAGATAGATTATTTGTGCGAGGTGTGTTACAGTGTGTGTGTGTGTGTGTGTGTGTGTGTGTGTGTGTTAGTGAAAGAGAGAGAGAGAGAGAGAGAGAGAGAGATGTTATTGTGTGTGCAAATGAGTGAGTGAAATTGAGATAGGAGTTAATGTCTAGAAGAGAGAAAGCTGTCAGTATGAGTGAGTATGTGGACGCTGCAGAGTCTGCAGTTCAGAGGCAGTGCAGCGTGGGTTATGAATCTGTAAAATGCACAGTAAAGAGTAATGCTAAAGACACTAAAAACGAATAGCGTGCAAAGTAAATGCGACTCAGTAAACACTCATATAAAAGCACTCACATGAACACGGTTTCCTTCAGTCTAATACACATGCACGAACACGCATACACAGGACACTCAAGTCAATTTTAACTGTCCCCTTTAATTAATTACCACCAGTCAGACTCTCCAGCAGGAAAATGTCCCAGTACAGTGATAATTTCCCCCCTATTTCCATCTCCCACAGAACTGTAGCAACAACATGAGTTTTGGATGCAATATTTTTTTCCCCACTAATTTAATTTTTTTTACAATAAGCTGTAAAATTGCTGCACTGCCACATGCTTTCTTTTAATGTCTGTTATGTGAATAACGCGTTGCTTAATGCAATGTCAGTGCAAACAAAATGATGTAGCATTCATGCCATTTTCACTGGTAGTATCAGACAAATAGAACCTACAGAGCCTTAACCAGATTACATGTATTTCAGGAAAAGTCTTTGTGGCTCTGTAAGCTCAGCAAAAAAAACTAAACTAAAGATGACTAGAATATTCTAGAAAGAATGCATCATGTTCTCCAACTCTCCCTCAAGCACACGAACATGAAAACACCACAATCCACAAAACTTTCTTGCTCATTAGCTCGCTATGCTTCTTAAAACTTGAGGAGTACTCTTCTTCTTCTTCAATTTCACTCTGAACTATCTCAAGTCTCAAATAAGGTCACCAACAGTAGAGAGTGTTACTCCTTCACAGATCACAAGACGCCCACAACTTTATAAAGGAAAACAAGTTTCTGACCCCCCCGTGAATCAATTAGCTCTGTATATGTTCTGTGTATTTTGCGCAAAAGCCTCAAGTCCAATCACAAAATCAACAGACTCCAAAATTAACAAGTGACGGAAAAAGCAACACACAAACTGCACAAGCAGCACCACTTCATTAATATGACTGATATGGTATTGCACAAAAACAAGCATTATTAATAATGAAAAAGTGAATAGAAAATAAAAACAAAAGCTTCACACTGTACCTGCCACCGAGTTGGGTCTTGGCATCATAAGGCTGGAGGAGTTCTGTGTTGGATAGTGGACCGGTCCTTCAGCATTAAATCCTGAAGCCACAGCCCCCGCTGTTGCTGTGGCTGCATTTCTGATAGCCCCAGAGGCCTCCGTGTAGGAAGTGGGCACTTCTTCCTCGGCCACAGGAGAGCAGGTTTCTGTGCGCATGGTGGGTGGCGCCAGTACATGATGCCCGGTAATCCTCACGCTGCCTTCTCTACTCCACTCCAGACTGGACCCGTCATTCTCAGAAGAGCTAGTGATGGTAGCTGTACAGGAAAGCGCACATAAGTAATGCTGTCTGCAAAGGAGTGAAAAATGAGCTCCAAAAAGCTTACTATTTCTGTTTGCATTTGGAACGAGAATGAATAGATGCCATTGCAAATGGATGAACAAATTGCTGAATTACACAATAAACTCTTTCCTTCTTAACATCTGAATATATCTTATTAGGATAACTATATACCTACAGTGATAATACAGTGCGTTTTGTACAATCCACTTTGAGGAAAATGTGGAAAAAATAAAAAATCAATCCAGGGCAAATCTTTGGTTGCTCAAACATATTACACTCTTTATAAAAAGGTGCACATGTGTGCTACAATTCCCCTTACATGTTTAAATGAGATGCTGAGCTCAAATAGGTTTCCCTGAAAGCTTTGCCAGCTTAAAAATACTTTAGGAAAAAGACTCTTTGCACTCTGGTGGGGGGGTTAATTTAAGTTGCATGTGTATCTTATTGGACCTTCTAGTTAAACCCATGATTTCTGAGCATACTATTGATATTATTGAACTATACATATTTCTGATGTCATTTTTGACATGATCTTGTTTTCATCAGATCACTTGAAAGCATGATCAAAAGCCTAAAAAGTATAAAATTATTATATAATTTAAAAAAGTAATCAAAAATATAATAATTCTATAATTCCAACAGGTATGTTTGATGCAAAATAAAAGCACATCACCAAAAGAACCATGATAAAGCATGGTGGTAGAAGCATCATGTTTAGGGTTTCTGCTGTTCAGCCAGAACTGGAGATTTTATTTTTTTTAAAGAAGAATGAATCATGAATAGCTACATATACAAAGTGATTTTAGTCTAAAACAAACGAAAATGTCCTAGCAAGCTGAATATGAAAAAGAATTTCAGCTTTAAGCATGCAAATGTCCCAAACCCTATTTGCAAATTAACAAAGGAATGGTTAACCGAAAAAGATTCATGTCTTTGAATGGCCTAGCAACAGCCCTGACCAATCCAACTAAAATCTGTGCGGTTACCTGAAATGGGCGGTGCACACGAAATGTCCTCACAATTTGATAGATCTACAAGAACTTATCGCCAATTCAGGATAAAACATATTCATAAAAAGGAGTATTAGTTTAGGACTGTGGACACTTATGCAACTAGGTTATTGTACCTTAAGTTTTTGATTGTTCTTTTTGCCCCAAAAAGTTTTCGATAGTTCTGAAAGTTCTCCCAATGATATATACATGAAAAGCACTTCGAAATAGAGGAAATCCTACATCACCCAAATGAGGTTCCCTGTTGAGTCTGGTTCCACTCAATGTTTCTTCCTATTGCAATCGCAGTGAGTTTTTGATTGCCACCGTCGCCCTTGGCTTGCTCTTCAAATACAAACTGATAATTATAGTCTATATAGTCTAATGTATACCCTAAAATGTTTTTCTATAAAGCTACATTGTGACAATGACCATTGTCAAAAGTCCCTTACAGAAAACATTGTATTGAATTGAAAGTTGTGATAGTTGCTTTATTTTTGCACTATGCAGTTTCATGTTTAAGCTCGGAAAAGACCTGACATTATTTATCTTAGTGCCAAGCTTTTAATTTACAAAAACCTGGCATTTTAACAGAGGTGTGTAGATCTTTTATATCCAAAGTCTGACAACATTCTGAGACAGTTCCAACCCAGTAAGAGCTCAAAAAAAAAAAAAAAAAAAAACCTTGGATGGAAAAATGCATGTATGACAGCAGTATTCATTGTGAATACTGTCACACATCATTTTATGACTGTCAGAAGATGATGGCATCACATGATGGCATCCAGCTGATTCTCACCGCCCCAGCAGGTACACAGTGTACAGTTTATAAAGTCACAGTTACAAACAGTAATTCTATACCATATCCTTGAATAGAGCATTCAATTACCTACAAAAAACAATTGTGTTGTACATAAATCATATAAAACGTGTAAACAGATAACACTAGGGTTAATGCATCATAAACCACAACTATGCAGAATGACAATGTGACCATTTAGGATGACAGAAACCAAAGAACAAACTCAAATTAAAACCCAGTGCAGTTAGACATCATTATTTCAAATGTCCATTTATCAGAACAGACTAGAAGCCTTGAAAAAAGGAAGAACATAAAAATAAACCCCGTAATCTTTTCCAGTTGTTTCAGAGAGCCTAAAAAGCTGGAAAACACAGACCTGCCAAAAAATCTGAGATACTCTATAAATACAGGGAGCAATCATTTCCTGTCTTATACTTTATCTTTATCTTTTTTTCTCTTCATCAGTGTGTCCAGTTTCGTAAAAATGAGATTGAGGATTTTCTACTGTCAAACACACACTGCAGCACTTGTTAAGGACAAAAAAAAGAAAAGAAAAGAATCAGCAACAAACCAAAAAGCTCAAGGTTTGAAAGGGGAAAGAAATTCTACATTAATGCATCTTTTAATATGTGACATATTTTCATGTATGTAACATGTATTTAACAGACAGTTAAATTGAATTGCAAACTGGTATATTTTGTCTAGGCGAATATTCCATAGACATTCCTACAGAAGTGTCTCCATGTTGCAAACAAATACAACATGCTGTAAAGACCTTTCCTAATAAATAATAAGTGTATGTGTGAAGTCCTTGAGAAAATTCTTGCTGCTATGCAGAATCACCCACTCTGAGGGGAAAAAACTTTAATCTTGGGTATCAGAGAGCAGGAGATGAGTTCAGCTTTTCATTATAGAGCGGAAAAAAAGCCCACATCACCCAGTAAAGGGAAAAAAATATATATTCCAAACAGCATATTCTCTCACGTTCTTAAACAGCATTAAACCCTTTATCTTTTCCCCCTCTTATTATGCCTCACTCCACAAAGATTTAATTAATGCTTTATTGTTTTGTTTTGTTTTTCCCCTCACTGCACAACTGTAACATTATTGCGATTATTGCTAAAGCCATAAGTGGTACTCCAGAATAGTTGCAATTTAGTTTTTGTGATTATTAGAAGCAGCATGTTTTGTGATAAACAGGAACGCTGCTCACTTAGATCTGACAGAGTGATTTATGGAAATAAAAACCCACTATAAACATATTTCACTTGCTTTCAATGTGTATATGCATTCGCAAGAAATAAAAATGTGACTAAAATCAAACCTTGTGATGCACAATCCTAGTATTTCAACAAGTAAAAAAAAAAAAAAGAAAAATCATGACACATACAAGCCTGTTCTAGCTACAGAGCGGTAAACATATTCTATCATATAATAAATCTGAAATTACTTTTGAATGACATTTTCTATTCCACAAAGCAATGACAGAAGCCACATAAAAGCATAATAGATATCTGGGAACAGCTCTAACGTTTCAGCTGCCTTGGAGTATAATTAAGAAAAAAAAAACTATACATTAAATCTTTTGATCAGGCATGCACCATTCGGACAATGTCTTACAGCAGAAGTAGCATGGATGATCACCATCTCACAACAATAATAGACAGCGAATAAAAGATTGATGCCATATTCATGTATAATACAGTAACTCAGGCATACCTCATATACAGGGTGTAAATGTCAGAGTGTCCTAATAGAATTTGTGAATGTAGCTGAGAACTGCCACAGAAGAACTCTGTGTGTAAAATATTCTTGAATGGAGCTGAGAGCTGATAATGGTGGTGCAGAACTGCAGTGGTTGAAAGAATAATAATGTGTGTGTATGTGAGAAGGAGTGAGATACCTATAATGCCGCTGTCCTTGCTCTCTAGCGTGGAGCTGGGGCTGGTGATCGTGCCGCTGGGGCTGCGCTGGCTGTCATTGGGACGAGTGGAGCTGCTGTTCAGAGTGGAGCACGGGCTGTCTGTACACGCAGACGCTGTACTACTGGTCAGAGTAGAGCAAGGACTCACCCCCTGATTCACTGAGCACTAAAAACACACACACAAGCACACAGGCAGGCTTTTAAGCTTTGATGTTTCATGTACACACTGTTAAATCCGATCATGTAAACGCTGGTATCTTTTTCAGCTTTCTGATAATACTGAGAGAGAGAGGAGTTAGGGAGAGAGAAATGGCTTTACGACTACAGACGAACGGTCTACGAAAATTAAGCTTAAAGATAAATATCAAAGCCTTGAACCAATAAACCGCATGCCGATCAACAGATTCCCTTTTGAGGCGAGTGCTGAGAGTTCATTCCGAGTTCAGCTTTTTTCACACTCCAAACAGATCCAGCCGCATCCGCCGTTTCAGCAAATAAATCAGCTTCTCATTAGTCACACACACAGACACGTGTTTGGAGTAAGATCACTCGGCACATTATTCATCTGTACCAAAACAATCCAAGGACAAAACTGCTCCAAAGTTAAAACCATCACAAAGCTTTGAAACCCAATCTGTCTTGATTCTACTCTCTTTCCTTCTCTTCCAATTATTCAGCAGCATCTGATCACGTCAGGTCCTTCTGTAAAAAGCTGCTAAACTGGTGCTTGATTCCAATCACCTGATCAAATGAGGAGGTGTATGGCACAGCGAATTTTATTCATCATTACAGACACTAATGAAAAACTGTAATACCTGAATTTGTGTACACACACACACACACACACACACACACACACACACACACACACACACACATATACACTACTGTTCAAAAGTTTTAGAACACTTGCAAATTTCTTTTTTTTTGTTTAGTGATTTATTTTCTACATTC
>JAQMYJ010000036.1:20232480-20243455 GCA_030014305.1 Clarias laeviceps | reverse complement strand
ATGTAGAAAGAAATAAAAATCAGGAACCATCATGGAGTTAGAAAGTGACCCCAAACTTTTGAACGGTAGTGTACATACATACATGCATACATGCATGCATGCATGCATGCATACATACATATATGTATGTGTGTGTGTGTGTGTGTGTGTGTGTGTGTGTGTACTGTATGTGTGTGTAGAATGTCCTAATCTCCATACAGTTAAGTGCAAAAGTTTGCATACCCTTCTGAAGCCAACTAAACAGGGTTTGCAGATGTCACTTCATTATCACATGTGTTCAAACGTGTGTGTTAAGATATTAACAATCAAGCAATCTAGATGGCATTTAAATGTTTAAAAAATGTTAACTTATTCCACTGGCCTTGGAGAACCTCACAAGTCCCTACTGTTGGTTATAGGTTTTTCTGTCTTTGTAGAAGTTTTATTTCAGTCAATGTTTCTATTTCTCTACCTCCAGCTCTATTAAATTACACTAATTTCTGTTTCAAGTCTCATGATAGCGGTTTTCCTATTTAGAGTTTGAAGCTTTTCATACCTCAATACTTTCATTGACTGATGATGGGAATCACCAGTGAACACCCGATATAATATCACGATACCTAGGTGCCGATTTAATTTACATTGTCCTTATGTAAATTACATTGGCAAGTATCATCAACTTGAATATGAATACCTGCTGATCAGTTGCAAGTGCACAGGCACATGCAGCTTCTGATGCAGGTGAGTTCCAAGACATGGTGTTTTGAGACTGGCATAAGTGTGTCTAATGAGTGGGTTTTGAGACTAATTACTAGCAGAGTTTGGCTTTTTAACCATCTTTTCATAATGTAATTACAGTTCAGGGCCATCAAACTGAAAATCAGCCAATTCCAGTCAATGGCGATCATCTGGTGTATCTCTATTATAAAATAACATAATGACTTAATATAATAACTTAATTATTATTATATTTACATCAAGTAATAGGTTATAATGAGATCACAATTAAATTAATATGAAATTCTGTCTCATAGATTTCCATGTTACATTCCTGGAAATCGGTGAGGATGCAAAAATTTCCATTATATTCAACTTTGACTTCATATAGTTGGACAAACAAGAACTTCAAAAGTTTGTAAAATTTATATTTTTATAAATAATTTATAAATGTTAGCAAAGCACAGCTACTGTATATTAATATTCCAGTCCTAAAACTGGTGAGAAAGTTATGACAAGTTAACTTCAATGCATTGCCTGTTGTTTTTTTCTTGTGCTTTGTCCTTTATATTCTAGGGGTCACCACATTGGATCATTTGAGCCACAAGATTACGCCAGATGCCCTTCTTGTTGCGAACCCACACAATTTTCCAAAGCTTGGGACCAGAATTGAATCTCAGAGGCTGGGTATATATTTCAGCAGTTAGGGTTAAGTGGAGACGCAGTGGTAGCAGGGTTTGAACCCCGAGCCCTCCGATCCGCAACCCAGAGCCTCACCTGTGTGAGTCACCACCTGCTATTACTGTCTAAATATCCACTTCAAAAGTATTTAATGAAAGTAAGAATAAAGAGACAAATTTAATATTATAATGATATTTTTAATCAGACGAATAGTTGAGGTTGAATCATTGCTTATGTAAAACTCTTAACTTTTTAAACATATTTAGATATTCAGTTGGGTCTCCATCAATTTTTGCTCTCCAAACATGAGAACAAAACATTCGCTGCTGTTTAACCATTTTTGTATTAGCCAGAGCTTAAACAAGAAAATCTGATTTTCTCTCTATTGTGATCTCATACAGTATACCAAGAGACCGTCCCTCCAGCTCAATACTCAGCATAGCCTAGTTCTGCTCAACTTTACACAGGTCTGCCCAGCTCTGACTTTCTCTGTGATCAGCCGCTGACAGCTCTTAGACGCATTGTAGCCTTTATATTCCTAAATATTGAGAATGTCATTGTTAACTGACAATCTTATACTTGTCCTTTTTTGTTCATCAGACACGCAGCTGGGAAAAGCCTGAAAATGGGTGGAAAATGCTTGATAAGTTTCTGAACATGGGAATTTCTGGTCCCTGTGCTCTGACTGGCTGGGAAAATGCACTTCCTCATAGGGCTGCTCAGAGGCAGTTCATTTAATGCTAAGAACACTGAAATCATGTGGCTGAAAAAGACACATTAACAGACACATCTTGATGACCTCGAAGACTTATATTTTCATGTTTTTAAAAATAGTAAATTTATGCGACCTTTATATGTAGCTGTCCTGATTAAAGAAAGATGTAATCTAGATGTTATAAAAGTGCATCCTAGTCAGCAGAGGGAACTATAAATAGTAAAGATGGGAAAAAATTATATGATTTGATACATCATGATACTAAAATGTCTCGAGTGGTTCCCTTACATCAGGAACTTTTTATATTTTGTTTTTCAATAAAGATAACAAAATATAAGCCTTGACTCAAAACATTACATTTTGTAGCTAAAAGGACAATCATACAGCTAATATATAGCATTATATTCATGAGTCATCCCTGAGAGTAAACTCGCTTTTCTGAACCTGCTCGCACTGTATTTTGCTGTTTTACCATAGCAACCCTGTGCTTACTCTGATTGGCACAGCATGACATGTGACAAAACTGACCAATCAGAGACTGGAGAAAATTAACTCTGACTGGCTGTTTTAGATAATATGTCATGCAGCTCAGTACATGCACACTAGGGCTGCATTGACGTCTCAAAATAATCGATTACGGCAATTACGTTAATACGTAGACTTCTGTTGAGTGCGTCGATCGCAATGTTTACTTCCGTCCCCAATTTAGCTGGAGCATGGAGCATCCCCAAAAATCTGATTGTTCAATGTGTGGTAATTCTTTAAAGGAACACGTAATAAAATGCTGCTCTGCGTGCTGTGTTGAAGTGAAATAGCTCGCCTCAGCGCGCACACAGACACATGGACGACACACACAGCATAAGTATCTCAAAAAGAAAACACTGTAATTCTCTCTCAGTTGTGTTTCAGATATGTCATTCAGTGGAACAGCAGATGCTAACAGCTAGTCTGGCAACACCGCTTTCCAAGTTAATAAAAGAATTAAACAGTAAACTAGAAAATTACTGCTAGAATAACTGTGAAAAAACAACTGTTAGACTAATTGACTAATTGGGGGGTATAATTAATAAAAATCGGGAGATTCATTAATACAATTTGTTTTATTAATATGATTAATGATATGATATTTAGATTGATATGAAAAAAGTTATATTTATATTTAAAAAATATCTGAACGTTTTTTCTTTATACGATTTGATCCATGATTGAAAATTGACAGTTGGTCAAACAGAGGAATGAAAAAACACATTAACTTGTTTTTTTAGACATCACATCATAAAAAAATTAACATAATATCAGTACTGATTACTAACCAGTTGCACTTTCAAAATATTTGACCACCAATAAGCCTCATATTACCTCATATTATCTGTTCTATTAACAAAAATTCTCTTCAGGGAAATAATATTAACAACATGTTTTAAAACCTGCAAAAGCCTTGAAGCAATTTAAGATGTAGTGAGTATAAACAGAATACACAAGGAATTATTTTAAAGTCTTTTTCCTCACACTTACACTGACTACTTATCTCTGTCAGGTATAAGCAAGAGCTTTCATAACATGCACTTTATTTGCCTTACACACACTCCATGTCTTTGGATCACTACACAGCTGAACACAAATCAATAACGTCCACTTATGGACAAGTCCTCTCTTAAACGCAATGTAAACACGAGCACATGCTCGCACACAGCAGTCTGATTAAAGTTAGTCCTATGTGAAGAGTAGAGTCACTCCAGTGGGAATAAGTCTATGATCCAGCTGCAATGATCAGCTCCTCTCATAAACTCAAACAAGTCTCTTGGACTCTTCTATTCCTCCAGTCGTCCTCCAGACAGCTGGGTTGTTTCACATATGCTCAGATTCCTGTATATCCTCTCTCTTACTTGAACTATACATTTCGGTATTCTGTGTCTCTCATTTGCCTCTCTTCTCCTTTACAACCCCTTCCCCCACTCTATCTTTCTCTATTCTCCAACACCAGCTGCAAAAGGAAAATGAAATACCTTCTTATCATTCTTCTCGTCCATAGGTATGCGCGTAGAGCCTGGGATGCCTTCACCCAGCAAGAAGCCCAAGCGTGTCATCAACTCCTGAGTGGCGGGGGAGGAGCCAGGAACGGTCGGCTCTGAAACACAGACAGAGAGAGACAGGATAGAGAGAGAGAGAGAGAGAGAGGTGGGCCAAGAGGGACAGACAGAAGATGAAGGACAGAGACGAAAAACAGAGAGGAAGACATTAGTTTCCAACACATGAACTACAATGCCTTGCTTCTGTACAATGTTCCTGTAGACAAACTGAGAATGTGCTGTAAGCTTGAGTGACAAGTGTCACACACTTCTGTCTTACTATCCTTGTTAGTTCCTAACTGACATAACTATGCAGCTAATTAATGAATAAAATAAAACCGTCACCAAATGATTCTAACGCTTAGTCCCCGCTAAGTTATAAAAACATGCCCACATACAAGCACACACACATCTCATTGAGGATGCACAAAGCAGTGCTGAGGTCTCCAGTGTGAGTGCACTGTTTGCCTGTTTGCAATCTAAGCCCTTCAAGACAGGAAGAGAATATTAATGTGTAAAGATTGCCCTCAGCGTCGTGCGCTCGTCACCGCACACACCAAGCCCAAGTGTGACGGTCATGCACCATCGATCTACATCTGAGCTTGTTAAGGAGCTTGTTTCCCAAGCATGTCTACTGCAAATGGGTGCATGATTGAAATTAGCTATACTGCAAGAGGCCGTATTTAGATCAGACATCAACAGGCTGAGAAGCAGACATGGGAGATAATCTTGGATCAGATGGCAAAAATGTCATATTGAATTACTTAAACGAGTAACTAACCTTTAACCTTTGAGAACCGACCCATTCGATCAAACCTGGATTGCAAATTCGAGTAATTTGCTAGCGAAGGTGTTGATTTTTTTATTTCACTGCACTCTAACACTACAAGAACCTTTATAGAGGAGTGATGAAAGTATTCAGTCATCATCCTCCAGCACAGACACAAACACAAACCCACCCCACATCACATCACATCCCCCTCTCTAGCTCACACATTAATACCACTGTCAGACCAACAAATTACTCTACAGCGCCTTCTGGAATCTAAAGCAGCTATACAGGTCAATGTAATACACAATCATACAAAGACCTTGTACAATAACAAATTAGACAAAAAAAAATTGTTATTTAAAAAAATAATAATCACCACTTGCTTACAAAGTATCAAAACACCAAGACACCAATCATTAATGTGTAGATTTCTATTATATAGCTCATCATTAAGGAACACGGAGGGATTGTGTTAATCGGGGACACGCAGGCTGCTGCTAGCTCTCAGCTCTGAAAAGCGTGCCGTCAGTGTGATGCACTACAAGAAGGAGCTGATTGTGTCTAAAAGAGCTGGGAGGAGATACTGAACAATCTCATTACTCTCATCACTGCTGTTCACAAATTATGCACATAAACATCAGTGGAAAAGAGATCTACTCGTCCATATCCAACCTGCAATTTCACAACCTTAATTAAACTACTGGGATCACCATAATCGGGACGTGTTTTGGAAACCTCATGGTTTAATTCCGGGCTCTTACTGTACAATAACGCAACACTGCACTATTGTATAGTGAAACCTGCATTGCAATTTCTCACAGTGCAGATTCCTCCTCTCTCCCTCTCTCTCTTAATAGGTTACTCTGAATTGCAGATTTCTTCCTGCCTGTTCAGTACAAGACAACCACCTGTTTCTAAGGCAACAAGCAGTTAACAAATGTTTCTTGAGTATCCGTACAGAAAAGCTAAGCAGGAGCAATGGTCTGAATAAATAATGAATATGCAAAACAATACTGGAGATTTCAAAACTATGAAACACATATGGCATTAGGTTAAGTAACAACCTAATAACAACAGTGAGTGGTTATTTTGAGATACGAAGATCAGCTGTTCTTCAATAGAACAGTATTGTCAAGTGCATTTGCAAAACCCATCACGCACCATGATGAAACTGGCTCTCATGAAGATCATCCAAGGAAAGCAAGACCAAAACTTACATAGTTAATTTAGAGTTACCAGCCTCAAAAATCACTAATTAACAGGACCTCAGATTAGAGCTGTTATGAAGACTTTCTAAATTATTCATTCACTCAATAATAGAATCATCTCAAGTACTTGCTAACAGGTTAAAGCTACAGTCAATCAAAATCTGGATACACACCAACTTACATCCAGGGGTAGTTTGTAGTAGTCGGCTTGATCAGAGAACTCAGGAGGACACTCACACTGACCCTGGGAGAACATGCACAGACAAGAGCCTGAGCTCAGAATTAAACTGAGGTCACACAGCTGTGACACAATGCTACCTGCTGCACCATCACAAGAGCTAAAAAAAAATTTGTGTGCCACATGCTGGTGTACAAGCTCAACCTACAGTACTGTATGTAAGCTAAGTGTGTGGTCTCAATCTAGCTCATCTATCATAAATATTACGAAACATACATTTGCGCAATCATTTGAACAATATATCACAAAACCTATGTCTTGTAAATTACTTTTAGAAAAAATGAACCAGAAATTTGCAAAACTACATCACTCACAGCCAAGTGTGTACCACAGATCAATTACATGTCATGTTCTGCTTTCTGTTAACAAAAGTGTAATAATCTTTTTATTATTATTATTATTATTGCAACATGAGTGCAGCTGTTGGTGGCGTTTATGTTTGAGAAACCAGCAATTAGTTGCAAACAGATTTTTGACATTGACCTGTTCACAAGTAACAAGTGTGTTGTAATATTCCTACACTGGTAAAAGGATCGCATGATTACACTTTACATTATATGTATACAAATAGATATAATGTCATGTCTCTGTAATGGTGTCCCTAATGTTGGCCCTAATTCAAAACACATTTGCAATAGGATGACAACAAAGTTTGCATAATGGCCCAAATTCTTGATCATGATCGATAAACCATGCTTCCTCCCTAGTCCAGTACTGATAATGAAGTAACTACTGCATGTGTGATAACTTTACTTAAAACGGCATGACATGAAATTACATTTGGGTTTTAATAAAGCCTGATTAGTTTGTGAGGGAGTACAACTCTTTCAAGGTCTTGCTGAAATCATTACCTATTCCAATTAGCATTTCATTACTTCATGTGCTATACATTATAAACATTCCCAGCCTTCAGGCTCAGGGCTGAAGATATTTGATTCTACTGTATATTGGTTTAAAAAGGACACCCTGACACACCCCAACACTTTTGCATGAAGTTGCTGCAAAGAAGCAAATAAACCTCATTAAGGATTCTGTGAGGGATTGATCTGTCCGGCTCTGCAAGGTGAAATGAAATGGATTAATTAGTTTTAAATATTTTGGTGATGCTTTGGCTCATCATATTAATCACCATCTCCTTGCTGTCATTATATACACACACTAGGTTCTATTCTCATTCACCAAACCAGGATTGAACAGGTACAATGATGTCTCAGCTGGTTATTGTGTTTCTATACTAACTGTGCAGTCAATATAAAAACATGATTGTCTAATTCAGCAGGTAAGAAAAACCAAATACGACAAATATTATGTCTTAGCTGGAATTTTGGGTGTCTTTAATTATGTAGCTAACATACAGTAGTGCATTTTAATCAAACCATGTTGAGGTTCTTTGACACAGTAACAGCATACAGATGTGGACCAAAACACCTGCTCAAACAGCATCTCATCAGGGTGTTCTCAGTCTGGTTCAGAGTGAATTTCAGTGTGATTCAACTGCAGTGTAAATCAACTCGACTGCAAGAAACTGAACCATTATGGGTTGTGAGATGCTAAACTGAGAATGGAAAATAGATGTATTATTTTAGTTTACACTGAAACAAAAAGAGAAAATAAAAGCTGAAGTTTATGGTAAAGTCTTTATATCAATTATTTACTCATTATTCAGGATCATCTTTATGTTCACCATGCTCGGGGAGGTTTTTTGATTTCTGCCTACACTTAGTGAAGGTTTGCCTGCCTGTACCGAAAACTTCACATCTCTCAGCCAATATTTTTATTTAATTTATTTATTTTTACATCACAGCTTCTGAGTTGGAGAGTGTCTCCGTTTTCATGTGCATTTATATGCGTTATAGACAATGACCTCCAGAGAGTAATGACATCATGGTGGCATGGTAAATGCTTAATATAGAAAGTTATAACGTTTAAAAGGAAAATTCATAATCTTATATAAAGATTTCTGTAAAAACTGTATTCAGTCAGCTACTCACTTTCACTGACAGCTGCAGTATTTATTATCAGCATAATGAATACAATCAAAATTAATATGCATAGTAAACATAACCAGCTAATTAAAGCCAATCAGCATGCCGTTACTCAGCAGCCTAGCTGCAAAGTCGCATGAAGGTGCAAGTAGAAGATTAGGTGATAAATCAATTTTATACCCTTTTTGAAAACGTGACACAACATAACACAGGCTATTAATGTGAAAGACCACGCATCAGAATTAGTGTGTGAAACCATACAATAAATCACTCAGCACAACAAATTCACTTGCTTTATATTGTGCAGGTTGTGACATATACACACACCTGGCCATCCAGATGATGTAAAAGAAAACATGATTCCACAGACCAGGCCACCTTTTCATTGCTCCACGGTCCAGGTCTATTGCTTACAAGCCCATTAGAGGTGGTGGATCAGACTGCTGCGAGCTGCTTTGACCCAGATGTCTAATATCACAGTTTGGCTCTTGTCAAAGTTGCTCAGCTACTTATGTTCCAATTCCTCCTGGTTCCAACACATCATCTCTGAGAACTGACTGTTCACTTGCTGACTAGTATATCCCACTCCTTGACAGGTGCCATTGCAATGAGTTTATCAATGTTATTCTCGTCACCCTTCAGCGGTTTTAACGTTATGGTTGATCGGTGGATATGTGACTGTGGCATGTTAACGGAGATTGTGAGATTTACCGTATTTGTCATAGCTGTTTGCAGTTCATAGGCCTTTGTGTGCATACATTGTTGCAGTCGCTCTAAAGGTGTAAAATAATAATGAGCAGCTTTGTATGAATCTCTCGCTGGATGTTCACAATGCTCAGAGCTTTACACACTACTTGCATACAAAATGGCTTTTGCATTCCAGGCTTGACACAGTTTCCGAGACATACATAAAACCTGAAAGTTTAATAGTCATATCAAATCCTTAACAGAAGTCTAAAAGGCCTGAGTTGACTCTGACATTATCTAAGCCAAACATATATCAGAACTCGTATCCAAACATGACACGCTTCGACGTAACACATTGTTTTACGAGGATACAGTTATCATAATACTTCCCTTAATCAGGATGTAATCAAGGCTAAAATAGTCAAGGTGTGAAAATCCCATAGTCAATCAGGGCATAATTAGGGAAAACCATTAAAAGCAATGCTATCCTGCAGTGCCACTGCTTTAGCTGTAAGCAACTGGCTGCTTAATTTAGTGTCATTATCTTGAGCAAATTAACCTTAATTAACATACAACCACTGCAAATCCCTCTCACACTGAGCTCCAATGCCAATATAAGCAGATTAGTGTTATATATATAAAAAAAATAAATAAAAAAAATTCTCAGTCCACTGCTCACTTTAATTGGTGGCTTTAGGTATTTTTCTCCCTCAAACAACACCGAAATCCCCAGCTCTAAAATCGCCTTTCAAATAAACACAGGAATAAGATTCAGAACTTTAAGAACAATTTTTGAGAATTGCTCAATTTAATTTAAGAAAAAAAAAAAAATCAAGCTTCATTTCTGATGGAGATAATTATTATTATTATTTTTTAAATATCATCAGGCAAAGATTCTTGAAAAAAGTCTTGAAGTCTCAAAACACAAAGACCAGCATTGCTTTTTCACGGCCCCTGGGACGTCGGTTTATCTCTCAGCTTGGGTAATGCCGCATTTAACTTGCTTTGAATGTGGGAAGCTCAGAGCTTAGAATTTTGTCATTTCCAAGCTCTGTAAATTAGGGCTACAAACTGTAGAGGAAAAAAAGACCCTTCCATGTTCACCTGTGTTAATAACAAGCTATACAGCTACTGTAAGTATGATGATGATGATGATGTATTGTATGTATTCCTTGTCAAAATAGAGAAATGCATGTTGAGATGGTGAAGTAGTAATGCAGTTTTATGAAAATTTTACACTATTTATATACTGTACTGTTGGTGCACCTTAACATTTTCAACTGGACATACTATCATATGTCCAGTAGGATCTGAGTTTTTCTTATTAATATACAACATCGTACTTCATTAAAGCACCTTTCTGTGCAGTTCTTAGGTTATCCCTTTGACTGCAGTAATGTACAGCGGACATAGGTCACAGGTCTTTAGGTATTCCCTTTCTAATTTATCTTTCTTTTTTGTAGTTATTTAAAATGTTTACCCAGCTCTGCAATGTCTTAATATCCACATCCTGTTTGTTTGTATGCTGTTTGTGTAATGTGTAAGCGGGCTGCTGTAAAATTACAATTTCCCCCTGGGATTAATAAAGTACTCTACCTAGCGAACTCTATTTACAGCATTTAAAGGTAAGAAGTTCCGCTTTGTTTACCGCAGATGCTGTGAGCGTCTTGTCCTTGCTCATGAACGCTGCACTAAGGAGATCATCTTGAGTTCCTTGACAGAAACTCTTGGTTGTATAGATGTTTTTCCTTTTGATTTTCGTACTCAGCAATGTCAAGCTATGTAATTATGCTCTGGATCCATTGTTACCCTGACCGGGATAAATCCCTTACTGATGGTGATTTGTCGTTGTTGGTCTTTTGGCTGCTCCCGACAAGGGGTCGCCACAGCGGAATATCCAGTCCGCACTACAACTTGGCACAGG
>JAQMYJ010000036.1:20209721-20227302 GCA_030014305.1 Clarias laeviceps | reverse complement strand
ATTTTGTATTAATTATTTTTATGTATTTATTTTTTTGGGCTGTGGAACGAATAATTAGAGTTTCCATTATTTCTTATAGGATTTGGTTTACGAGTGTTTGGAATACGAGCTATGCTTGAATTATGCTCGTAATCCAAGGTTCCACTGTATTCACACACTGGCAGGCAGCACAAAATCCTGTGTGGTATAAGCAAATTATTTGCCAAGTTTGTTTAAAATTATAACAATATATAAAAAAAAGATCAAAGTTATGATACTTATAGAACAACAATACAGAATAAAATGACCTCTAAGTATTGTGGTAATATTGTATTGGTTGGTCCCTGATGATTCCCATCTCTAACATTTACTGTGTTAAATGTATGAGCAATAAAAAAAAATTTTAAACTGTAACTGACACCATCCTAAAGTAACTTTGAGTGCTGATAAAAACAAATGATGATAGTAAGTCAGTACCTGTGATTTGGTTTTCCTGGAGGCTGCCAGAGGAAGAAATGAGAAAGGATGAATCCAAATCTCTTGGCTCACTTGCTAATGAAAACAGCTATTCCAGTTGCTAATGCATGGCAATGTCAAATATTTTTAGCCGAGATTAATTCCCATATCATTTATAAAGCATAACGTGGTAACAAATAAAAAATATTGTGTTGGCAGAAAAAGCCGAGTTGGTAGAACAAGCACACACGGGTACAAAGTGACTAATTCGACAGAAATAAAGCAAGTCATAAACAAACTTTGGCCTTTATGTATACTGATTTAAACTTGTAGATACTTTTTAAAACAATCAAATGTGTTTTAAAACTGTACAGTAGCGGAGTGAGATATGTGGATGAGGTAATTGCCCTTGTAGCTGTACATGTGTATGTTGTCCCATTCAGGTATACAGTAAGTACCAACGCCAACTCAGTCATGATTTTGTGCTAGGAGAAGGTATTACTAAGAAATTCTAAAGTCAAAATCAAAAGTACATTTTTTAAAGATAATAACTACAGATTCATCCTATTCACAGGTGGTCATATTAATAAATTAAGGTATTTAGTAATTATAGATGATTCAGTAGCTATGCAAACAGTTAGAAAAGTTATATAGCTATGAGAGTGAAGAATGAAAGTCCTGACACAAAGGCATCTAACCTAGAGAATGCAGCATACAGATAGACTGTGGTCTGGTTTAACAAGCCGTTATTGAGTTTGACTGTCTGTGTTAAGTTCGGTAGCCTAATAAGAAATCTACACATGCTGCATGGATTACTTTGGAGCAGGAAACTTAAAAAAATGTACTCCTAGTAACACTTACTCTTTTTAATGAGCATATTTGCTATTATAAGATAAGATAAGTCTTTATTAATCCTGAAAGAAATTGTTACTCCAGTAGCTGCATATTTAAAAAATACAAATACAATAGGATAAGAAGAAAATTAGAAAATAAAATACAAATAAAATACAATGTACTATAATGTCAAAAAACAGTTATAAATAGAATATATATAAAAACTACTGACTGTGCAGAATTGTCTCTTTTGTGTATTGTACATGTATATTATTGCACACAGGATATATATTGCATATAATATAATATTTGATATTGCATATAGAGAGTAATAATGATATTGATATTGCACATGATTTTCATAATATTGCATAATTATTGGTTTTGCATGTGATATTATTATTATGATACTAATATTGCACAATGTCTCAGGGCATGATAAAGCTCTATTGATTATGCTGTCATGACAGCTCACATACACAACATACCACAGATCTGGGGACATTTGAGGCCAACAACTCTCGGTCTTGATCCTCAAACTACTTCTGAACAGTTTTTGCAATGTGGAAGGGCCACATTATGCTGAAAGAGGCCACTGCCATCAGGGAATACCATTGCTGAGTCAAAAAAAATTTTTCTGAGATTCTGAAGGGCCAATATTGGAACGTTCACCTTACTGTGGAACATTATCAGGAAAAAAGGTTCAACAATCTACAGTGCTCGGTACAGTGAGACGCTTATTGAAGAGCTGAAGTCTAAACTTCGGATTAAACACAGAGTACTGCTATCAAAGGGCGATGAGAACTTGCATGACAATGTATGCACACACACTTCTGTCCACACTGTCGATACTCTGCAAAAAAAAAAATTATAATAATTGAGGTGTTAAAGCATCCTCCCACACAGTCCTGATCTTGGCTCCATTGGATTTCACCTGTTTGGTCTGGGTCTGGGGTAGCTCAGTGGTTAAGACATTGGACTATGGTTTGGAAAGACCCCAGTTCAAATTCCACGACTACCAAGTTGTCCCTGCTAGGCCCTTGAGCAAGGCCCTTAACCCTCAACTGCTCATATGTATAATAAAAAATAAATGTAGGTCGCATCGTATAAGGGCGATGTAAATGTCTTCTGAGAGCAGCCCTATGAAGATTTGATTCAGGTGAAGACGGTGGTGCATTTGTGGCTCACAGCTCAGGCTAAAACATTCTTTAATGGAGGAATACGAAAGCTTGTTGACAGATGGACAAAGTGTATTGAAAAGTAAGGAGATTATATTGAAAAATTATGCATTTGTCATTTCTAAATGTTAATTAAAATAAATTCTACCGCCAGAGTGCGGATCATTTTTGACTCACCCTCGTATATAATAGCAAATATGTTATTACTGTGTGTATACATTGTATTTATCAGTGGTGAGGGTTATAATCATAAAGACTACATAATCTCACAAAATGCCTCTGCATATATCTGTCTTCCTCTGTAACCAAGTACCAACTTCTAAATGATGGAGGGAATGAAGGTCTTCAGCTCTTTCAGTAAGTAGTCAAACACCTGGGCGTCTGGCACCCCACCAAACCCACTCAGGAAATGAGACGTCATTACTGAATATTTACACTCAGCCTAATAGGGCATTATTGAATGCTATTACTGAGCTATGTAAACGTATTCCACATTGTTAACTCTCCAGGCTAAGAATTCCTTCAGTAATAGCAGGTGCTGGAGATGAGGCATGAGGAACCAGTGTTGATTCCCAGGAACAGAATGACGGCTTGGGAACGCCATGAGCTGCTTTTCCCTGACTCTGTCCAGCTTTAACAGCAGGAGAGACGCAGCTGATCCTCTCAATGTGTTGTAGATATACAGCTCCCACACACACCGTGGCATTTACTTTCTTACCCTTGTCTACATGATCAGCCAACTATTTACAAATCAATAAAGTTTAGATTTTTAAAAATGGATTACAAATATTTTTAAAAATGTAAGAGTTTAAATGTTTAGTGCAGCCAAGTTATAAATAATTTTATAATGCATTATAAATATTTTTCATGCCTCCACCACTAGGTGGGTGAATTCATTATGTTTGTGTGTGATGTCTGTGCTTCTGTCAGTCGCTCATAAGATTCTTGCGAGTATGATATCTCGAGAATGATTAAGTGAAAATTTATAAGATTTATTTGGTGTGATCACTTTACTAATGAACTGGTTAAATTTTTGGAACTGATCCAACCAAGGTCAAGGTCACAGCGAGGTGAAATGTCTGAAACTGTGTTTCTTGAATAGCTTCCTTCCTGCTCAAATTGTCTTGTAATGGGATTTTGGCCACAAAAAAGAATAAAAACAAGACTTGGGGGTGGAAGCGTCCCTGCTGGTGCCGAGTTCTTGTTTTTATGTGGATGGACTGCTGGGGTCAAACAACAGGAAGACTTCGAGTTGGTTTAAAAAAAAACAAACAAACAAAAAAGAAAAAACTGGCCTAAGAGCCAACAAGAAGAAAATATTTGTTTTAGATTGCTTTCCCTTGTTTATAAATATTTCCACACAGAATTCATAAGAACTTCACAAAAACATATAATAATAATAATAATGATAATAGTTGTGTATTATTATTATTATTATTATTATTATTAATAGTAGTAGGAATAATATAAAAGTAATAACAAAAATAAACCTCTACATTTATAAACACAGGTAGAGTTTAAATGAATACAGTTAAAATGAAGATTATAAATCGCCTTTTTTTTGTTTTTTTGAGACCATAGTACTTAACTTTAATTAACTTGTAAAGCGTGGACCCTGGAGAGTGAGCAAAAAGGAAACAAAGAAAAGGAATTGTGTCTTCTCACGTTACAGTTGCACACACACACACACACACACACACACACACACACACACACACACACACACACACACACCTTGCAGAGCAATCCTTATGCACATTCTAATCAAAGTTGTTCATACAGTAAGTTCACCAAAATCAAATGTCTGGATGCTAAAGTGACCACTTTGAGCACCTACTGTGATTGGATAATTTTAACATGACTTACAGATACCCTTTGATGTTTATATAAATTAAGTAAGAAACTTTTCATGCAAATATTTTATTTTTCATGTTAAAGCGTATAAACATTTAGCCAAGTTCTGTCACCTCGCACTGAAATCTCACCTGTGTTCTGTGTGTGTGTGTGTGTGTTCTGTGTGTGTGTGTGTGTGTGTGTGTGTGTGCGCGCGTGTGTGTGCGCGCGCTATTCTCTCTGTGCTTGGTGGGGTTCCTCTGAGTGCACACTCCAAATATATGGGTGTAGGCTGACTGGTGTTCCCAAATTGTCCCAAAGTGTATGACAGGGTGTGTGAGTGCGCGCGCTTGTGCCCTGTGATGAGTTGACCGCCTACACAGGATGCACCCCACCTTGTGTCCTGAGCTCCCTGGGATAAGATCCAGGTCCCCTGCTACCCTACACAGGATGAGCGCTATAAGTAACGGATGAACAGATGGACTGTTAGAGTAACGAGTAAACAGTAGTATTAGATTGAAATAACTTTAAAAGCTGAATGCAAAATGTTTGCTTCATTTTTAAGTACGTCAAGTGAAATACTTGTGTGTGCATGTGTGTGTGCGTGTGTTGTAAAGTACATTTATGTCAAGGGTTGCTTTTGTTTGAGCGTGAAACTGTAGCCAGGGGCCTTTGCAGATGCTATCTGAATCACACACAAGGCTAAAACAGCATGGGAGACCTCCCGTGTAAACATGTTGGTGGTTGTGTGTGTGTGTGTGTGTGTGTGTGTGTGTGTGTGTGTGTGTGTGAGACCGTCTCGAATATCTTCGATGTGTGAGGGCAAACAGAGAGCAAGAGGGGTGTGGTAGAAATGGAAGGAATGCAGCAGAATATAGCAGGACAGTCTATATTCGGCCATGTTAAAAATCACCGACCGGTCCCGCAACTATTCTCATAGTCCAAATGCATTCCACACGCGCGCACACACACACACACACACACACACACACACAAAGTAGCAAAGTCTCAGATGACACACAGTCCACTGATCATCCACCTCGACTGCCCTGAGGTGCTGACATCATGTCAGCGGTATGATACGGCTGTGCCAGTGATGGAGTTGGCACAGACTGACACTCCACTGGCGCCTCTTTGCCTGAAAACACTTCCCAAAATGCAGACAGAGAAATTGCACTTCACAGCTGTCTCCCACACACCAACACAGCCATACACAAACGCACATTATTATTATTTTTTTTTTGTGCAATACACTTAAACTGTCATATTTTCATTGTTTGGAAATAACGACGCACTTCATCACTCTGCATCTGTAATCCAACTCCTAAACAGCTCATTAGCTAACAGATGAGTGACTGTGGGAAAACGCTTTCTGTGCTGATCCTTCTTTATCGATGATATATGAACTCCCGGTGCTGCCGTTACTAAGACCAACTCACACACTTGATACAGACCCAGGGAGCCATGGAGAGCTGAACAACTCTCATAGCCTTTGCTAAACATAACACAGCTCTCCATTTAACCCCATCTGAGCTACGCCCTGCTCTACCGAGCATAATAAACATAATAGAGACACAAGCATGAGGCACAACGAAACCCCCCCCCCCAAACACACACACACTCAGAAACCATACATTATACTCCATTACAATTATTTAAATCCAATTACCCATGTATGAATACAAACAAAGCGTCCTAAGTTCACATTAAAAACCGTGAAACATGCAAAAGCAATTTTGTGTAGAATAACCAGCACAGGATGCAATCGCTCACACACACACAGGCAGAAACAAACACACATGGACACGCATGTATAGACATACCTGAAGAATAACCAGTTTAACACGAACACAATTCAGATTGTGTAGTGAAACTGGAACAACTATAAAAGTGAATAAACCAATCTGTGTTTGTATCAGTAGGTGTGTTCTCAAAATAACAAAAGTTTCGTTTCAATACTAATAACGTCAGTTACGCCTACTCAAGTTATAAAATATAAATGATGGTGAAAATGGTGTTATAAAGGTATTTCTTATAAATTTGTGAGATATCATCCATAGAAAACATTTTGATGAGATTGATTAGATATATCATAATCTAGGACTGGATTGTGTCAAACCACAGGCTAATATATGAGAGAATAAGAGCAGAGTCTGTACAGTACAGTATATACAGTATGTTGCAAACAGTATAGATTTACAGTTTTGCTATAAAGAAATACATTCATTAAGTTGTGGGTACAGGGAATGTTGTGATGACTTGGTTGCTACCTTGGGACATACGAATGACTAAAAAGTTTCTCTGCAGTGAGATGGTGACAGCTTTTTTTATCTATTAAAATATATATTTATTTGCATATACTTCCAGGTAAAAAAAGTATGCATTTGAGGAGGGTCAAATTATTGGCATGCATCAAACAACGAAAAATAAATAAATACTGTAAATTTGAAATGACTGCCTCTGGGTTATACAAGTAAATGTCCAACACATTATTAAAACCTGGAAGTAGAGCACTGTGGCGTTTCCACACGCACAAGTGATGAGAATTCACAGGATTGGGGCTAAACAGCTGTGTTGCCATAAGAAACTACTAATTATTGGAACTAATCAAAAAAAGCTTCAGTTTGCTAGGGAGTATAGAGAATGGACTTTGGAGCAATAAACAGTCATGTGTTCTGATGAGTTCAGATGTGCACGTCAGGGTACCACATGAAGCGCTGCACCCATCATGCATAGTGGTCACTGTACGAGCCTCTGGAGGCAGTGTTTATAATCTGGGTTTGCTTCAGTTGGTCAGGTCTAGGCTCAGCAACGTTATGTGGCAATAAAATGAAGTCAGCTGATGACCTCAATGTAGTGAATGCCCAGGTTATCACAAACACATTTCTGGAATTGGCTGCCATATTCAAAGATAAGGGCATTCAAACAAAATCTTGGAGTGTGTGTACTTTTTGAGGCCAGGCAGTGTACCATGGCATGGATGACAGTTAAATATGTAGGATATGAATGAATATTCATATTTATAGAACTGTATACTAATACTGTTTCTTTTTTTTTTTTGGTCAATCACTCTACTACTTTTGTGGAAATAATGAAGGATAAAACTAAATTAGTTTAAAATCTCACTCACTCAATCATCTTCTATACCACTTTATCTTGTATTCAGGGTTGTGGGGGACCTGGAGCCTATCCCAGGAGACTTAGGGCAAGAGGTGGGGTACACACTGGACAGGGTGCCAATCCATCGCAGGGCACACACACATACACTCACTCACACACTACGGGCAAATTTTGGAATGCCAATTAGCCTAATCTGCATGTATTTGGACCGTGGGAAGAAAACGGAGTACCCGGAGGAAACCCACCAAGCACGGGAGGGAGAACATGCAAACTCCATGCACACAGAGACGGGAATCGAACCCGGACTAGTTTAAAAATTCTGCAAATTAAGCAAATTAATCTTAAAACTCAAACAGAACAGTCTCTCCAAGCAATAAGGTGTTCTCCAGATCAGCGTTTTTGCTCCATGTTTAAGGGATTTACACTAATGAATGAGTGTGTAATTCACACGACTTTTGGGATGAATGCATGAGTGTATAATGCACAGATGTGTAATGCACATTACGTTTTAAGATTGATTTAACACCAACATCACCCAATGTCCCAGTGTCAGGATGGTCCTTATAGAGGAAAGATTCCTATCACCCAGAACAAACAGCCTTTTGCCAAGTGAAAGAATAGTTGTTGTTTTTTTAATGCTGGTATTGTATTGTTGTCAGTCATCTATAACTACAGTACTCTTCAGTACAGGTTGGCAATACTGCAAGAAAATATACAGAATAAAACAAACCAGAATATGTTCTTACCTCCCTGAAGTTGTATTTTCCTCTAAGCACACACACTGTTGTGTTTTATTTTTCTTATACCACAGAAATGACATTATTTTGTTAATTACAGATGACATGTCATACATTTTTCAGTGAACCTAATGTCTGCTGTATATCATAGCAAATGAAAATACTTTGCTCACTAACCTCTGTTTTTCTTGCTCTCAGAGTTGATAAGACCAAAAACAAACAAACAAACAAAAAAAAACACACAGCTTCTCATGTTACAGAAAAACGGGAAAGCGCTATGTTCCCGATCTAGTGGAAAGCACGGACACTCAAAACTCCCCCCATAAATGTTAAATAAATACTGAAATCTCCACCGAATCAATGTTTATACATTTCTCCTGGTTAAACAACTTTACCAGCAGGATTTAAAATTCATTTATTGGCCTTAGAATACATGTCCTGTCCTCAATACAAGTCCTTGTGAATGAGTTTTTACCATGGAAGCCATGACCTATGAGAAGGAGCACATTAATTAATACAATTATGTGATCTGAATTACGACTGACATGACAGTCAGAGCTGCCTTTATGGGAAATGAATCACATTATGACTGATCAGATCTGAGAATTCAACAGCACTGTGGTCAAACCTGCAACCGTGCCTTTTCACATTTCTACAATCTACATTAAATATCACAACATTTCTGTTTGTTTACTGAAGACCAGCAAAACGAAAAGGCGTAAAAAATTTAATAATACTTTTATTTCATAAACAATATCCAAATTTCTGATTGTTACAGTCAAGTGTTTTAGAAATACTGGGTATATTGTGTGACATTAGAGTAAAGTAATATATCAGGATATCAATATTATACCAAAATATCATCCAGACCTACAGCTAACATATAAACACACACACACACTAAAATAAACCATAGAACAGATGTTAGTAGGCGGTGCCATAAGCATTTCTAACACACAAACTGAACAAGTATTTACACACACGGTATTTATAAAGGTATAATGTGTAATGGACCGTGCTCACTAGGTCACTACGGTTTGAATGATCATACAATCAATCACACTTTCAAAAAATCAACACAAACACACTCACCATCTTTTCTCAGTGCAGATGAGACGGCGTCTCCTGGAACTCTAGGACTCTCCACATATTTAGGTTTCCTGAGTGGTCCTGGTCATGCAGAGGAGACGAGAGGAGAGAGAGAGAGAGAGAGAGAGAGAGAGAGAGAGAGAGAGAGAGTGAGAGAGTAAGAACAGTGAGACGGCTTATGGAACGCTCGCTAAAACTTTTGACAAGGCATCAAATTGACTGGTGGGCCAGGCTTGGCAGAGTTTCCTCTCCCCTCTGACACACACACATACGCACATACATATATACACACATACTCAGAGATCAGTCACACTGATAGCAAGGCTGATTACGTGTAGACTGGAATCTCCCCGTCATACACACACACACACAAACACACAAAAAACTCTTGGAATGCAAACTATGCAAAAAGCTACTACGATTTGGCTAGAATGTGTGTGAGGCTTGTGTGTCAGCATGGTCTTTTACTATTTTAATTTTATGCTGTGCTTCTTCTCATTTTTCTCTCTTTTCACTATATCTCTACTGTCCTCTACACACACACACACTCGCTTACAAGAGAGTCATTGAATCTTGGCAAGGGAACACTATCAAACACTTAACATTTTACAAAGCCAAAAGGCTGAATCAGTTACAGGCTTATTGCTTTTGTCATGCTGAATCAGTCAACGCTAAAAGATTTTGCCAACATTTTACCCCAAAGCCACTGCATGTACAAGCTTGTAAAACTCAAACAGATCTCTTGAATGTCCATAAAGTGCTCCAGTTTTCCAGAGTGTATTGTTAAGGACTACGGGAAACCCCAGTCCTGGAGACTTGGCCAAATAAAGTAATGAGGGGAAAAAAAATGGAATCGGTAGTAAGTGGACCTTTTAGCACAGTGGGAGTGTGTGGTGTCAGAATCACGAGCAATTTGCCTCTCTATAATCTGACATGTGGATAAACACCTTGTTCTAATTAAAAAAGAATAATAATAAATAAATATATTAAACAGACATAAAGTTTATTGTATCATAGCATCCCTTGCTCTTTCTTTCTCCCTAACTTAAAGGCACAAATAGACAGTAATATGTGTCAGCTGTGCTGTAATCCTTTAATCCTCATGGCTACATGTTTGAAGGTGTGAGGGTGACAGCTGCACTGTAGGGTCTGCTGCTGGAAACATGGTGTGTTTGAGGTGTACTGCCCTCTATAGAGCCGTGCCATGAAGTACAACATGCACACACAAGACCAGGGAATGTCAAGTCTAGTTAATTGTTAAATAGATATTATGACTAAATGGTGAATGTTCAAACATTTGTTTACTTTGAAAAATTAAACTGTATTGATTACTTTATGGCCGCAAATAAAACTATTGAAGCGGCACCGTTTTTAAAAAAATTTTTTTATATATAGTGGATCTTCATAACAAGTGCCACAGAGTCTGACCAGATGTGAGAATTGTTTTTGAACATGACAGGGAGAATAAACACTGTCCATTTCTCTTTAAACATTCGTTTTTAACATCCTTTCCCCCCAAAACAAGCCATGTTTTTGTAGCTAACACAGCAGATTACAGCGGGGATATAAAATGCAACTTTGTTAAAACTTTGGTCCACAATTTCTCTCATCTGATAAGCTGCCTTAAGCTAAATAATTTACACAAATGTATGCGCCTGAATAATCCGCAAAAGAGGATATGCGCCAGCTGCCAGTTAACCCACCTCTGCTTTAGGCGCTTACACCAGACTTAAGGATTATTTGTGGCCATACATGTCGGGCGTTGCCTTTAATCTCATACACATTTGGATTTTTTCCCACAATATTCTTTACAGTCATCCAATAATTCTGTGTTTTTGTAATGCTTTAAAGATGGGTCATAAGTACACTGATCTGACAGCTGATGCTTAAATTGTCGCATTTTGCGTTTCTGTTTTGGGTTGAGTTTTGCTTGGATCTCATCCCGATCCCAGTAGTCATAATACCTTGATCAAACAATCAGGGTCTAATTAAAGCATATCATCCTGTGCATGTCTGAGCCTCTCCAAGCTTCTGTGAACTACGCATACACATCTCTGTGTCTTAATATCTCACCTGGATCATTGCCAAAGTATAAATCAGCCCTTCATTTTCCAGGACTCATTGACAGATCGAGATTAGCACTTCCTCACTCTTGTAACTACATGACTTTTGCATTACCTCCTAAATTATTCACAGTAGCACTGAATTCATTTGCTTTAAAATCTATAACAGAATGATGAACAGAGTCATTAAAGGGATAATAAATACCACACTGGACAGCAGACGTAGAAACAGGGTTGAGTACAGACACAGTTAGCTGTGCATGCATGGAGCCGATTTGCCCCTTCTAGCACAACTAGTTTGTTGCACCTACACAACTAATTAAAGACATTCTCTTCTTTCAGAAAAACCTGCCTATAAATTGGCACCGTCAATGGTCAAACCAAAATAAAAGCAATGCACACTGAATGGTTTACTCAGAGTCAGAAGACAAAGAGACGGCAAACTCTCCTAGGGAACAACACCACCAGGTCTAGCTGGCCGAAGATCTTGAAAAGTTGGTGTTCAAACATTGTGTATTCGACATCAGGGACGGTGTCAGACTAACGTAAACATCCCTGCATTCGCAAGAGGACGCTGACAACTGGAAGGAAAAAGATGTGGAGGAAACACGACTCATCTCTGCGTCCATGTGGCGAGGGTGATTGGTTGTGTACGCACCAAGTACACCAAGTGAGGCGATACCAGTGAGGAATGGAGCTCCCATGTGAAAGTGAGGACATGATTTTCTTTGACAAGGTTGTGTCTGTGTGCTGTGCCTTGACTAATATGTGCGCTAGTGTTGCTCTAAGAACCTATAAACCATGACTTAAACCATGTGAACTGAATATAAACAGTGTTCTGTCCTCGTTAAGATTTATGTAAACAAATAAGGTTAGGTTGATGCAATAGCTTGCAGTGAGACTCTCTAATCCGTCTTGTTAACCTAACTGTGCCCTTGTCCTGCCTGCATCTTGCTTGCTTGACACCGAACTAATAATTATGGTTTATAAACACAAACAGGCGACAGTATATAAAAACTGCAACCTGGAAAAGATAACAGCGTCACCCGTGCACATGTTCGTATGAAGGAAATGAAGCTTGTGCTTTCCAGCAGCAATCTCTGTGGAGACCAGTCCAGACAACATAGGGGTGATAATACAGTCATGGTTTAGCTACAATGCTGGACTAATGGGATATCATAAGCAATTGACTCATCCGGAGATCGCGAGTTCGATTCCCGGGTGATGCTGTAACCTCTCACAGCCAGAGGTCTAGAGAGAGCTGATTGGCTGAGCTCTCTCAGAGGGGAGGGATGAGAGGTACTTCGTGCTCCTACATTAATCACGGCGCTACAGCCAATCAGGGGCGTCTGTGAGGTCACGTAAGCGGAAGGAGCGGATAGCGCTGTCCTCCGAGTGTGTTACGCCGCCGCCAACCGTGCGTGAGCGAGCAGTTCGAAAAAGATGCGGTCGGCTGGCGTCACGTGGTTCGCAGGAAACACGTGATAGTCTTCGGCTCTCCCGACTGAGTGGTAGTAGTAGACTTAATGTAGGATTTAGGGAGAAATTAGGGAGAAGATGGGGGGGGAAAATCCCAAAAAAATGGTCAATATGGATGCACGCATCTCTCAAAAAATAATATCCTGCAATTAATTCAGGCAATCCATATTATAATAGTGTTTTTCCATTTGAAAATGTATAAAAGAAATTTCTGGGGAAGTCCGTTAGAATGGGCCTGATGGAGCTGACAAAATGAATCATCATAATGTTATATTTAGAGCTGCACGATTCTTGCTAAAATGTGAATCACGATTCTTCTCCATGGGAATTGAGATCATGATTCTCTCACACGATTCTCATTTTTTCAACCAAAACTTGTTTTGCACTCTTGAACAAAAAAAAGTAGCTTTTCCTTATTTTAGAGGCAGAGGTGAATAAATTAAAAGATGCTAAACATAAACAGAATACTAACAATATTAAATAAACAAAACATATAAAAAGCTCCTGTGCTTTGACACTCCAATTACAGTACTTCATTGTCACATGTGTTCGTTCATATCATTATTATTATTACCATAGGGTTAATGTCAGTTAGTAAGGTAGCTCAAAATGTATTGTTGTCAAAGGTTTTATTGTTTAATCATGACATATGTTCAGTATGCTTCTATTATATTAATAGAATAGCTTTCTAGTAAATCTTTAGATCTGTTTTCAGAGTCTCTGTGTAACAGATAGGAATAAACGCGTCAGGTTTAATGAAATAACACAGTAAGGTATTACCCTTATGGTAAGTTATAAAACGTGATGGTTTGACACAAGCGCACTGAGGGGACACGGATATCCAATCAGAAACAGGTCTGTCAGGCTGGTATTGCCCCTGCTTTGTGTGTAAACTGCTAAAGCATCTGGGATAGTTGTCGAGTAAATAAGCGAACACATCAATGCAGCGTTATCTGAATGAAGGAAAAAACACAAGCAAGCGAATCGCTGTCATTCAGGAACGAGATTGTGTGTTTGTACGAGTCAAGATTGTGATTTTTATTTCCTATTAATCGTGCACTCCTAATATTATCCATAATTTATAAATGAATAGTAAATTTTCAGTGAAGTGAGAGCACCGGGGTGTCAGATGTGTCTGTGTGGAATGAGAAATGTGCTCCATGGCTCACAGGTCAGACAGACGCGCCCCTTTTGCTTGGGGCCCCACGAAGCTGAGGTCAGGACTTGGACGAAAAAACTAAACACCCTCGTAAGAAGCAGAAGCGAACATGGCAACAGCCACTTTCCTTATTTATTACAAAATATATAATGGTTGTCTGAAGGCTGTCTGATTTTTAACCTTGGGAGTGGCAACAGTGTGAGTGAACATGTTCGTCTGTCACAAATTCTCACCTGTGGCTAAATGCATACAGGCATCTGTGTGTGGAATTTCACACCTGCAGCCAGCTCATTTTGACACATTTCCCATGCTTGACTGTAGAATAGCAGACATTTAAGAGGTGTCAACGACACACACACACAGACATACACATCTAATCGACACCTTCTGACTGTGTGTGTAAAGGAGTAGCTATCCTGAGAGTCAATGCAGTTACAGAATTACGACACAAGAGAATGAATAATGAAACGGATGCTTAAGAGGAACTTCAGTAAGAGACGCAGCATTCTTCATCATGGACTCTGTGACTTCTTCACATTTCCAACTCTCTCATCAGACAAACAATCCTCTGTACAAGCCACAAAAGCAACAGGAAGACATCAGGCTCGTACAATACTCCGCTTTCTCTTTACCCCTCTTTCTGAAAAATATCACTCTTGTGTGTCAAATGAAGGATCCAGAAGCGCTTGGCCTCTTAAGCTGAAAGCTCCGTTTTGTCACAGAAAAGACTCATAAGCACGGCTACTACTGAGAACCAGTTCCGAGCTGTTCCAACAGCTATTCAGTATCTTGAAGACAAACCACCCAGTCCCTGAGCTGCATCCTAATATACCATCTAATCACCCTGAAGAAAACATGCCTTTCGTGTGGGTTGGATATGAGCTTCATTCTTACTTCAACATGTACATTATGTAAATTTTTATTGACAGTTGGAGACTTCTTAGCAGAAGCACTTCTTAGTCTCCTCTAACTCAGGTCTGTTTTTAATGGTCACGTCTGTTATATTGCTTTAAAAAAACTGCTTGCGCTTGTATTTCACTCTGTTCACAGAATACAAAGTTGGCTCCGAATGAGTCAGAAAACACAAATAACATACCAAGTGGTTTAATGGATGTGAGAGGGGTCTGAACTAAGAAAGCCAGCCAGGCAGAAATAGTTTTAAAATGGACTTTTTTTTTTCTCCCCCCCCCTCTTAGGGATTCAAAAATCACAATCCAGCTTCAATTTGTTTTAAAAAGAGCCATGCTACAGCATACAAAAGACCTGATCTCTCCCTGTGCCATCAGTTTCTGTCAAAGAAGCTGCACGTAAGGAATGAAATACATTTAATTGTCTGATTATAAAAAAGGAACCAGCAGCAGGGTGAGGCGATGCAGGGCAATTGTGTAAAATAAATAAATAAATAAAAACCGCACATGGTGTTTTAATCTTCTTACATCCGCTAACCGTGTGCGATTTTCTGAAGCAGTAACCATAACAATTCACGTTGTAAGTTCCTGTTAATATTTTATAAAATCGATCGACTCTCGTTCCCTCATCAGTCTCTCTCTCGCTCTCTCCCGCATGAAGTTAAGAAAACAATGAAAGCCCTCTGCCCTCCTACTCCAAACCCATTTCTTTCATTTCAACACATTGTGACAAAGTTAATCTATACAACAATCTTGACTTTACATACCCCGCACTTTAGTAATGTATGTTAGTTTTAATATCCAAGCTGTAAAATAAATAAACACTAACAATCAAGACTAAATGAATTTGATATTTTCATTCAATATCCATTATACAACAGTTAGTTCTGAACTAGTAATCTAATTGGTCAAGATGCTTTCCACAAGTGATGATAACGAATAGTAACAGCACTGGGACTTTTAACTGTATACATCACTCCGCGTCATGAGTAGGAGAGCCACAGTTGCAAGTCAAAACCCACATTCAAATCCAGTCACAGAAGAACTTCAGCAAG
Organism: Clarias laeviceps; assembly: GCA_030014305.1. Classification (NCBI taxonomy): domain Eukaryota; kingdom Metazoa; phylum Chordata; class Actinopteri; order Siluriformes; family Clariidae; genus Clarias; species Clarias laeviceps. The sequence continues at coordinate 20,211,412 of JAQMYJ010000036.1, read as the reverse complement.
AAAACACATCTGATAACGTTATGTATCTTAAACACTTTGTCTCCTTAGTAACTGCTTCTATGATGGTCTGAATCCTTTTATGTTCTCATGACTACAAAGATAACTTGATTCTAACAAAAACCTGAATCTAAAACCCAGCTCTAATATTTTCTTACTGATCAAGGGCACTACTTGGTGTATGGAACAAGAGACTGTACAAGCTACATATCATACGTCCTTTACATTTAACACTATTTGGTATTTGGGATTTAACCCCAGAACCTGGAAATTAGCTGATATTTTAAAGCAGAACAAGTGAAAATGTATAGTAAATCTCATAAGTTTCTCAAGAAAATGTCTGTCACTTTCATGGTTTAGTGTCCTCACAACCCTGGTGATATTCAGTACAACAGCACTTCCTCTCATGAGATATTGATTATTTATTACTAGACAGCACCAGGTAGTACAACAGAACACAAAGTTTGAAACTAACTGGCTTGAAGCATGCTTACTCACTAGTACATACAATACCCTACAACCTCATTTGATTTTTATTTATTTTTAAACAACCATGTTATGTTTTAAAAATAATACTGAAACAGCCCTAGGTACACTACAGCCACATTTTTACACTATCCAGAATTCACAGCAGTTTAAAACAACTCAAGCATGTAGTGTGTTGTGCTGGTTGTGGCATAACTATACATTTAGGAAATTGAAGCGTTGTTAGCTCAAGCTTCAGATTGGATGGTCTGCTGTGGCACCTGTTTAACACAAGCAGCTAAAAGAACAACAAAATTTAACTAGAATCAATTCTCTCATTTGTAAAGTTTAATAAGTAAGTCGAATATGCTCAAGCATTTCACTTGGATAGAAAAAGACTATTAAGGATTAATTCGTTTATTAAGATTTTTGTTGTCCTTCTCTCAATTATAATTAATTTAAAATCAATAATAATTGTTAATTTGATTAATTTATATTTAAAACAAGGCATCAATATAAATCCTCATCATTTTACCCCCTTATTATTATAATATTCTTAGATATTTCAGTGATATATTTTCCACCTACAGGAATCCTTAACACGGCCTCTTACAGACGAGCTCGAGGCGCTGACCAAAAGGTCTGTGTGTTTTAGTATCATTACACAGATCAGGAGGGTTTGCCGAGCGCCACAGATAAGTATGACAATGATTCACCAGAGGGGGGCACTGTGGAGTTAATCAGCATTTTGGGGTTCTTTTCATTCTGTTTAATAGCACTCTAACTAACCTAGTAAGCCAATTAATTAAAGATACCCAGGCCAAACATCTGAGTGCTCTGTGCTGATGGAGACCATGTGTTACACACACACACACACACTGGATGCGTGTTTAATTAGAACAGCGACGCCACGTCGCTTTATATATTGCCCATTTAAAAAAAAAGATCCAAAGACTTGTAGGAAAATGAGACCTGGGACTGCGGAAATGAACAGAAGGAAAGGGAAGCATTTTTTTTTCAGCCACCCACACAAATCAGGAAGTTTCTTTAATCTCCTGATCCGAGTCAGTAGTAAATTGATACTAGGGAATAGGTTTCGGATGTGAGGGCACTTAATGCTGGGAGCAATTTCTCCAACTCGGTCCGCTCCCTCTCTGAACAACTCTCGGCTCTGAACAACCCGATTCGATTTTCTTGATCAGGTTTTACAGACATTACAGCTGAACTAA
>JAQMYJ010000036.1:20191675-20209621 GCA_030014305.1 Clarias laeviceps | reverse complement strand
CTCTGAACAACTCTCGGCTCTGAACAACCCGATTCGATTTTCTTGATCAGGTTTTACAGACATTACAGCTGAACTAACCAGCTCTGACATGATGCTCTTTCATTTCTAATAACAAAGGGACAGGTCTGTAAGTGAGTGTGTGTGTGTGTGTGTGTGTGTGTGTCTAGCTGGAGGTAAGCTTCCCCCCCTTCTACTACTGCTTCCAACAGTTCACTGTGAAGATTCACACAAAACCTCACAAACACTTAATACAACACACAGTCACCCAACACATTAAACAGTCAGTCACTCCCTCCGAGTGTCTTTCTCTTCCTTTCTCTTTCACTCTCTCTCACAACACACTTACTCACACATGTCTGGAAAAACACCAGTCATAATACAGGTTTTTTGTGTCAGTAGTAACAAACGTTAAAAATTCATGTAAATAAACACTAATAAAATAAAGAAGTCATTGTTTTTTCAGCATGGATTACAATTACAAGAAATCAAAAAGCGACCTGCAACGAGATGCAGTGCCTCATGGAACCTGGAATCAAACTCAAATTGAAATGTGAGGTGCTGAGAAGTTAGAGCTATCAAAAAAAATCAAACAAAAGGCTTTCATCAAAAGTAGCTGCCTTAGGGAATTTTCACAAAATGTCTAAGATAAATGGAGCTCTCGATTAATCAACGACAGGCTCAAATGTGTGTGAAAAGCAAAGAGCTTAACATGTTAGACTACGTTTGTGGAAAGCTCAAAGCATTCACATGTTTTCAAAGGGAAGCGCTGATCCAACACACACGAGCTCCAGATGTGAGCGAGTAGCCAAAGTAACATCTCTGCCTCTGCTGCAAAACCTCCCACAAACAAAGCTGCATGCTGACAACTTCTGTTTCACAACAGAAGAAACAAAACTAAACACATCTCCAAAACATGCAACATGCTCGCTCTCTAGGATGCAACACAAAATGGCACTATCTATCCATACCCATGTAGTGTCCTAAATATCTGATAAAAATCATTGCTCCAAATACAGTATGCTTATCTGTAAAGCATCAGTCTGTCTCTCATCACTCAAGTTCTGAACTGGTCTCGGCTATAGATGTGAGAATGTGGCCTTTGTTTGTCCTGCAGGCTTCATACCTGACCGCTCACTCAACAACTGTATTAAAGTAACCATATGCTCTGTGAACCTTCCTGGCAATCTTTCTTGAAAAAATTATTTAAAAAAATAAGACAAATGAGAGGAAAAAAAGTGCACCGTTTATTCATGTGTATTACAAATCTATTTAGAACGTTCTTCATAGAATCTGTTCATTCTGAATATTCAAATTTGTATACTGTATATCCCTACTGATGTCACATTCAAATAAACACAGTTATTCAATCAGTGAGATCCATCAGAGTTTCCATTTCTCTTTTCTGTCTCTGTGTCTGTCTTTCTTTCAGTCCTCTCTGGCCTTCCTAGTCCTATTGATTCATAAAAGTCACCCTGCGTCTAGCTAATGCCAGTAGCATTTGAACTCAATGAGCTCTATCATCATCAGCAGCAGCAGCAAGACGTTACCACTCACTTCACTGTTCAAAACCAAGAGGCTTCTGGTATTATCATCAGTGAACTATTTCTTTAAACCATGTGATTTTTCAAATCAATATTAAGCCCAGGATCAATTCTTTTTATGGTCTATTCAGCCTTTCAGTAGGATTCTCTAAAGAGTTTTAGGGCGTTTTCACATCAGGGCCCTGGGATCGTTTCCAAGAACACTTGACTCCAACGTCTAGTTCATTATTTCTGCTGGAAAAGAGAGTCTCGTGAATGATACACCGTACCGCTAATTGAATTAGATATTGAAGCTATTTTACCAGAGAGGACAGAAGTAGATTGCTGTTTAGACGTGTTTAGTCTGGTCTCCCCGAAATCTCAGTGTGCGCACGGCATGCGCCAATCTCATCCTTTCACCTACACAGCCATAGCCGATACAGTACGGTATGGTGTGAAGGTTGACTTCCTTGATCTCTTTTTCACTTGTATTTAATGGCAGCTCATGAAACCATGTACAGCGGAACCTCGAATTGTGAGTAATCCGGTTTGCGGTCATTCTGCAAGACAAGCAAAAGTTTGTAATAAATTTTGGCTTGATAAATGACCAAGTCTTGATACATGAGTACCAAGTATCGTGGAGTTTCAAGTGGCGTGCATGCGCTTCTTGTTTTGATGCCGTGCGTCACAACTGAGCCAATGGTTCTTCTCTCTTGCACGCTGTGGAATTGTGGGTAATTGTCTCCCATGCACATGCGTCACTCCTGTAGTCAAAATCTTCAAGTAGTGGTTACTATAACACTGTGACCACGTAAAGCATCTTTCTTTCAGTTTCTGCCCCTCTGTCAGAAATCACCGATTCCGTTAGTGTGTGCGCACACGTAAGTCTCTAATGACACTCACATGCACGGAAACACTGTTCTGTCGCAATTCTTTTCACTAAAGTGCAGGTTAATTTGTTTTATTTTTACTTTACAGCAGTAATTCTGTTCTGTGTGTGAGAAAGTATTCCCACATGGTAGCCTTCCCTCCTCTCAAATAAGAGAGGAAGGAGTGCTACTGTGTAAAACGAGAGGAGGGAGGGAGGGAGCCATTCATCCTCTCGTCTTACTTTAGCTTCACACACACATACACAGTTTTTCAATAGTGCAGGTTAATTTGTTTTATTTTTACTTTATGTTTTGTATTAATTATTTTTATGTATTATTTTTTGGGTTGTGGAATAATAAATAATCTGAGTTTTCATAATTTCTGGAAATTCGCATTGATATAGGAGTGTTTTGATATACAAGTCCGTTTCTGGAACCAATTATGCTCACAAGCCAAGGTTCCACTGTACATGCATACTGCCACCTGCTGTATCGGAGCGTGTAACTATACAAATGTGCCCAAGGACAGAGAGCATAACTAAAGTGAACGCTGACCAGCGGGGGAGTGAGGAGGGGAAGCAATCGTTCCCAGGCACGGTACAAATCAATGGTGTCTAATGTGAAATTGCCTACAGTGAGTGAGTGTGTGTACTTGTGCGCCCTGCAGTACACCTCATCCAGGACAGGCTCCAGGCATCACGTGACATAAGCACTATAGAAAATGAGTAAGTGATTCTCTCGGAGGCCAAAAAACATGCTGTCTCAAACCATCTGAGTAAGGAGGTCTGGGTCCAGATCCAAGCTCGCACTAATGCAACTTGACATTAGTGTAAGAAATGAATCAAACATGCCATGTATTTTGGGTTGAAAATATGATATATTCTGTATAGCTGGCCTAACAGAACTTTAAAGAAAAAAAAAAAAAAAGTTAGCATGCTGCTTCAGAAATCTTTTTAAATCGAGGACTGACCTGGAGATTTCTTGCATGGGCGTGAGGGCATCATGTAGTTCTGTCGGGGGAGTAGAGGTGAGGATGGCAGTGACATGGACAAAGCTTTAGACAGTGACAGCTTCAACCCCTCATCAGAAGGGCAAGCCATGGCAGTGCTAGGATCCTGCACCCCACTGCCCAGTCCTCTCCTCTGTGCACCAAGCAAGTGTGGCTCCCCGACTGGGGAGAAAAGACAAAAAGAGGGAAAAGAAAAAAAAACGCAGCATGTCAAACAAATGACTAACAAAATAAGAAGAAATCTGATAGTCGCACTGCAGATAAATAATCCATCTGACTGCACACACTTGAATTCATTTTCATCAGGTGATGATAAGAATATTAAACAAAAAAAAAAGTCTCAATTATACCTGATGAAAACATATAGAGCTCATGTGTTGACATTACTATGAGTCAGTGCTCAACAGGTTGAAACCTATATTGTAATTATCTCAACTGACTTTTGAAAACGTCGACTGTTCACAACATTTGTGAAGCATAATGTGTCTGATGTGCTTTCAACAGTGGTATTAACCAAGCACACATACCAGCAGCCATGAATAACAGACACAGACAAAAAAACAAAAAAGAAAAATCATTAAAAAGACATGCAGGGTCCTATTAATGAAAAAGCAAGCTGAGCATCTCAGGGGTGTAAATGATCCATTTCAGATAAGTTCAGATGGGTTCTGTAAAATCCAGAATTAATTAGACAGTGAATCACTTGGACCCCCAGAAATTAGATGTGAAATCAAACTGTGAATATGAGGTCGAAGTGCAAAACATCTCTCCCCAGCGTTGGTCTCAGCCTCCAGTCCAGTAAAGTGCTGCATCCGAACTTATCTGCTTACTACAAAGTCTGCTGCATAGTTAAAGCAAAGCATAATTCTCCATCTAGCTTTGAAATTTTCAGAAAACAAAAATGCTTGCAAGCAGTTTCTCAAGTCAGCTCTCGAGTGTATGAAGATGCAACAATACACCGCGGGTCAGAAAACAACTGAAGGACCAAATGTTGAATAATTCTTTACTTTGCACTTGAAGAGAAAGAGGTCTAAAACAAAAACCTAAGAAGGGATTCAGATGTATTTCCATTGTAAATTTAATCTGAAGAAAGTCACAGTTCAAATCCTGACAGTACCACAGCCAGGTGGTGTTCCTCTCTGCCTGTCAATCAGTGCAACTGTATGCTCATTAGAGCTGTGAATCATGGGTAAACTCACAAGTTGATTTTCGAAGATTGTGATTTAATTTTTGACTTCATTTAATAGCGCTGTTTATTGTCTGACTTGCCTCAAACTGCTATATTTCTTATTGGTTTTAAAACATCAGAAACTATTACAGATATCTAACATGTATGATAATATGACTAGACGAGTGCCTCATTCCACGAGTGGTGATGATAGATGGTGACATCACTAAGACATTTAATTATATGCATCACACAGACAGGTGTTTGTTAATTACACTAACATAACTGTAGGTCACAGCAAGGGTGAAAAGGGTGAAAGGGTTACTGGTACGGTACACTTTGTTGTTTCTAACGTGGTCCGAATGGCCTCCGTGTTGTTTAATTAGTTGACGCCAAAGCTGAGCTGCATACTGTAGCTAACTAGCTCCCAAAGCAAGACTGAAGTCCAAATAGCTCTCTAGCTCCTAATCAAGGGCACTACTTGGTGTTTTGAACAAGTAATTATACACTGTGGCACACTAGCTTTCAATTTAATGCTATTTGGGATTTAACCCAGGAACCCGAAAGTTAACAGAGCTGATAGTCTAAAGCGAAATAAACTTACAAGATTTACAGGACTGTTCAGTATCTCCATATTTTATTCTCCTCATGTTAAAGCTACATAATATGGGTAAGAATGTAAAACTACATTCACCCTGTTAATTACACTAACCGTCAGTCGCCAGCTCCGTCAGTCGTGGTTAGCTAGGGCCGCGCCCTCGTCTCTATGACTGCATCACAGATGCACTGATATCCAGCACAACAGCCTGCTCCGTCATGTGATATTGCAATAATAATAATTAAACGCTATGTATTGTTTGTTATTTATTGTTTAAATATTATGTCTGGTACAAAGCAATTATATTTTTTGCCCGTTTTCTGCCCCATATTCCAGTCCTGCAGATGGCAAAAACGCACCAAAAGCCATCACTATTTATAAACTAAACAAAAAAAGAAGCAATTTACAAATATTTGCAGAAGATGTAAATAATTAGTATTTTCTGCAAAAGTGGTGGTATAATTTTAAGGAATTTGTTAATTTTAGACCGTGAAACTATTGTACATTTACTTAATAATTTAAAAAGTATGAATCGATTCTGAATTGAAACCTAATTAATCTATTTAATTAAATAAACCCACCAACAAGAGAGTAAATGAATTACATAACTGATTAAATCACACAGCTCTAATGCTTGTGTATGGAAGAGCCATCAGAAAATAAATAAACAACACACAGTGTGTCAGCAGGTACTTATATCACACTGACATCAATACTTTTACAAGCCTTGACTTAATTCTAGTGATTGTAATTATTGATTATTTAAACGTCTGGCTGTAATTTTCTTTTTATGAAGTAGAAGATGAGTGTTCACATTGCAGCCCCACCTGTCTGCGAGTTTTACAGGTCTGTATACATTACTAATTGTCAAACAATTTAACACTGCGCACCGTACTGAGCTTATGACAACACCAGACACACTCACCCCTGCTTTAAAAACACCACCTGCCTTGCTCACGACTACCTTCTTCTAAATAGTGAAAAGCACCTGAACACAGTCTGACAGCACAGCTGCATGATCAGGATTTCAGTCTGACAGCATACTTTCAGCTTGTGAAAGCCCTTTTCAAGTTTATTAAATCAGAAGCTCCAATAGACCAACACACACTCCAGTGTCCTATATAAAACCAAACAATGCTGGCACATCTGTGTGAACCTGTTTCCTTGGTGACCGGTACAAACAGACCTGAAGGTTAAGCTCATACCGATTAACAGGGCAGAAGACTTTCTTTGTGCATGAGTGACTGCAAAACAGAAATACGAGAGCTCTAGTTCTCAGTGCTCCTTAGCATATTCAAAAAAACTCTTAATAAGATGATTTAATGCTTTGTAGGCTGATGTCTCTTTCTGCCTGATGCCTGCACCCTTTAACAGTTTCTCTGAGTTACACCGGGCAGCTGCTCAGTAAACGAGTTTAACATGCTCTCTGTCTCCTCTCTGGCTGGGAGAAATTAATGAGAAAGTCAGACACAGACACGAGCATTAGCCCTACTGCACTATGTAACCTTCTGCTTCAGTTACACATCAGCTGATACGGCATGGCCTTTCTAATACTGCTTGACTGGATCGAGTTTAATGCTGTTTTTATTCAGAACTAAGAAAGGCTTCAAGAAAACATCTTGTCCTGAACTAAGTTACATTGTACATAATTCCATGCCTGGAAATGTCTTTTTCACTATTATAAAATGGTTTTTAAAAATAAATAAATAAATAAATAGATAGAGTACAGAGGAAGAAAACCTGAGCCGATGTGCCCCCAATATACTCATAACACAGAAGAATGCCTGCGAACAGGAAACAGTTGTGCCTCAAGCATCACCTCGGTCAGACAACAGACCTGCACTGGCGCCGATGAACCTTTTGATGGGGGTCACAAGGCACTGACCCTTTTGACCGCTATGAAAACACAACTACAAATGGAACAACAAATATTCCCAGTAAAGCCAAACCCTAAACATACCATCAATTGGCAGGGTAAATATGATTAAATTATGTATAACAAATTTATACAACTCAAATCAATCCACTTGAGACAAAGGGAATTGTTGGCCCTGGTGTAGAAAAAAAAACAGCCTTAACCAAGAGAGACATCACTTCATCTTTTATTTCCAACTACAGCTTGAGAAACAAGAGATGGCAGTAAGAGTGTGTGAGCATGCCAGCACTGTCCACACTACTGACAGGACAGACAGAGAAACAAAACAAAAAGAGCGGGAGACAAAATGAGAGACAGCGCAATAAAGACATTTATATGTAAGACTAAAAGAGAAAGAGTAAGACAGAAAAAGAACGAAAGAGAGTTAAAGAGAATGAGAGACAAATGAGAGAGAGAGACAGAAAGAGTATAACAAACAGAAACAGACAGAGAGATTGAGAGTAAGATGAGAAAGATGAACACAAAAAAGACATGATCTACATGAAAGGGTGAAACAAGAATGTGTGTATGTGTGTGTGAGAGAGAAAGAAGGAGAGAAAGAGAAAGAGAGAGACTCCCACATAGACTTTGAAAGACCGGAAGAGAAAAAGACACATGGAAACAAAAAAAGAGCAAGACATACAAAAACAGTGAAGGAGACCACAGAAATGAAGAAAGTAACAGAGAGACAGACAAACACAGAGTGAAAAAGACAGAGAGAAACATGGAGAAAGATAGACAAAGAAAAAATAAGACAGAGTGAGACAGTGAAAGATGACCAAGAGAAAAAACATAATGAAAGGGTGAAACAGGGAGACAAAGGAAAATACAGCAACAGAGACAGAATGAGAAAACAGCATGTGTGTGAGAACAAGTGAGAGAGAGAAAGAGAAAGAGAGAATGAGAGAGAGAGAGAGAGATAGAGAGAATGAGAGAGAGATAGAGAAAGTGAGAGAGACAGAGAGAGCGAGAATAATGCTGTGAAATGGAAATATGGCAGAGTAAACTGCTAGAAGTAAAAAATGAACATAAAAGGGCAAAAGTGTAGCACAGTGTGGAGAAACTGCAGCAGTTCTATTCCTGCCCTGATGGCGTGGATGGTGGAGCGGCTGAGTGGTGGAGAGGTGGAGTGGCGGAGCAGCCCAGCCCAGAACACAACTGCAATTTCAGAGCTGCTGAGGCAGTGAAAACCAGTGACTGCTAATAACACACTGCAGCCTACGGATATGAAGATTATAGACTCGCTCCATCTATTTCCATTTCTGGACAGTGTGACCACTGCCAAAGAACCCACATTCAAGAGCTGATCGCGTTCTATAGAGATATCCGTTTAATGACCAAAACTAATCATTAAATCACTGACTGAATTCAAGGAGTTATGGTTTGGACTGCAACAATCGTGACTGCCTTAAAAAGGAAGTAAAGAAAAAACTTTTCCATTGCTATTGGTTAGATTTTGGTGAATGAATCAGTAAGCCAACTTATAATAATAACCTATAGTACCATTTTTCATGATGGACAAGCCTCTAATCTCCTGAACTGAGCCTATGATTTACATCATCTCTGCATGCACACATTCCAAATATGAAAAATAATAAAAAGTGTTTGAGCAAAGCGATCCCACACACAAGCAGCACAGAGTTAAGGACATGTAAAATCATGCATGCTTGTAGAGAAAACTGGGATTGTGTGAATTTTAGTTGCTATTAGGCTTCTGTCAGTTAATATGACAGATGAGTAGAGAAGAGAGGAATAATGAATGCAGATTCGCTTTGTTAGAGGCACAAAGCGGGCAGCGTACAGGACAGTGCAGCAGTGGGAGATTCCGCCGCTAGACTGCACCCCAAAGAGCTGCTCATATCAACTACAGGGTTTCAAGAGACACTGACAAAAGATCCCACACTCCTCATGAGGAAAGGGTGTGTGTGTGGGGGTGTGTGGGTGTGTGTGTATGTGAGAGAGAGAGAAAGTGAGAGAGAGAGATTTATCAGAGCTCTGTGAGACTTAGACTCGTGTGTGTGCTTGGATTAAACAGTATGAAACGCACTTTGAACTCAGCTACAATTACACCCTACTGCTCTATATTCACTTGCATACACGCACACACTTTTGTAAAAAGATATTTATGTAACTAAATCCTTATTCTCAATCCAAATAGTGTTTAACAATTATGGCAATTACTTATGGTGAAATGAATATAAAAGCAGTTAACACTCATGCAGCAAAGGTATATCAGTATCATCAGACAGCAAAGGTTTTGATTCTGTAAAAAACAAATATAAAAATAGGCTGTGACAATATACTGCACAATTCACCAGAGAAAACAAGCTCAGACAGATGAGGAGCAACAGAGGGCATAGAAACATGAAATTCAATATACACTTGGTAACTGAATACTGTGCTGAACCTGTCTTTACTAACTGAGGTGAGACCTAAGGCTGATTTCCCCAAAATAAGACATCTGACACTGCCTCTTTCATACAGCCTTATATAATCACATACTGTATAACCTGCTTATTGCACAACACGTACACTAATCAGCCATAACATTAACACATTAACAAAAATTATTAATTATATACCAGTAAACTGGTGATTGGATGATGGGCACCCAAGGCTCACCCCATGCCTGTGGAGAGCAAAAGCCAGCCCAACTTGTTCCATAGAAAAGACAATGCAGCACAAATCTCCAAAAAATTTCAATTCTGGCCATGGGGCACAGAGGGCAAGGAGCCCAAGACTGCCACAACCAGGCCTTCAAACTCCCCAGATCCCGATCCAATTGAGCATCCTTTGGACAAACAAGTCCAACCCATGGAGGCCCCACACTGAAACCCACAGCACCAAAAGGATCTGCTGACTTCATCCTGGTGCCAGACACCACAGCACCTTCCCAGATCACCTTTCATGATATGGGAGCCAGAGCTGCCCATGTGGCACAAGGGGGACCTAACCAACACTGGGCATAATGTTTTGCATCATGTTATGGCTGATCAATGTATATACATACTGTATAATATGGTTTGCCAGTAATATGGTATTCCAGGGTATTTTTAAAAAATGTGTGTAATGTGTTTACAACAGGGGTCACACAGTCATGAAAACCCTGGAAAAATCAGGGGAAAAAAAAATTAAAAAAAATCACGTTTTCCTGGAAATCCTGGAAAGTCATGAGGGGGAAATATAAGTTAAAATGTTTAGAAAAGTAATAATTAAGTAATTAATAATGACAAACACTTAAACATAAAAGCCTGCACGTGTATGTGTGAGTAATCATGAGATGGTGTTAAGCTTTCGTTTGATAGTTCAGTGTAATCTGCTTCGTTAGCGGTCTCGGCAGCGGAAGCGTTGTAGACTTCAATGTTTTGGCTTAATTAGTATTTAATGCAGATGTTTTTACTTTCACAACAAATAACTCCATCTATTATGAGGACAGAAGTTCATCAGTCTCAGCACTATGCAGAAAGTAAGTAAGATTTAGTAGTGACAGCTTTAAAAGCCGGCTGTTTTTTTGCGGGTATTAATGTCTCTCCATTACGCTGCTTTTCCAGTTAGGATTAAGGCCTAAAGATTTCTGCTAAAGATCGTTGATGGGGACAAATGAGTCAATCCCTATTAGCCGCATGCGGTATGCTGCTGGACGATGTGGTTGTGCTTCAGTGAAGAGAGGAATGTCTTTTCCAGTAGCCTTGAGGGAACAAAGACAGGGGAGGCCAAGAGCCATGACATTTCCCATTGCTCATTAGAAAGGCTTGATTGCTGATGGTCTGGGAAAAGAGCCTGGGCCACACTAGTGTCTCAGCTCGGCCATATTTAACTCATTGGAACGGAAAAGGAGACCAAAGGGAAATGCAAGAGAGCTCTTAATATAATACCACACTTGGGGTGAAAATGTAATCTAAATCTTATTTGATTTAAAACAACCACTTTTACTATATCGTAATATGGAGAGGAATCTCCTCAAGTACCTGTAAAGCTTAAAATAATGCAACACAACAGTAGTGTGTAGAAATATTTCTTTATTGTAGTAGCTTTAACCACATATAGAGAGCTTAATCCATGAGCAAACATTCACCTGTGGAACAGCTACAAAAAGAGCAGGAGTGACTTGATTCAACCTGGTAAACAGAAGGTGACACAGTGACACTAAACACACTGTTTCTGTATTACAGTATGAAAGAAAAACTCCTTTGCTAGCGATATGAGATAGGATGTAAATTATTATTAGTGTACATTTCTCAGTCCTGTTTATCCCAGAAACATCAGATCAAAACACCTTTTAAGTTGATTAATCTGAAAAGATAACTTTGTAAAGTACACTTCTGGAGATTCACTGCTGGATTTGCTATTTAGACAATCAGTTAGTAAAACTTTGGTGTTTCTGGTAGCTTTACTTAAGGGACTAATTTCACCAGGAAGGAGTAATGTCTTAACATGTTCTGTTTTTGATGTTAACATTTCAATGTTCTTTCTGCGAGACTGAGAGGTCACTTCCTGCTTCCTGCACAGGCTGGAGGTTGGTCAAAGCACCCTTGATGTGATGTCTTTTCCACACGGGGCTGGTTTTTTAGGGTGACCCTAGAGAGGTTAGAGGTTAATGTCAGATTTTGACTGGTATTAGAACGGACCATTAAACAAGAGTTCAGCTTAGGGGCCAGGATGGGTGACAGGAACAACAGCTCACAGCGGACAATAGGAAGTCTCAGCTGAGGCTCATTGACTATGTTTAAATAGATGTGACTATGACACACACCAGCACCTCTCTCACAGAGATTAATCACAAGCGACATCCTAATCCGAATTTAAAGACGGAGGGCTATCCTTTGTTTTGCGTCAGCCATCACACGGGTGTCGTAAACAGAGAGTGCACTTTGTGGCAGGATGCTGTTAAAACGGCTGCTGTGTGGAAAATGAAAAACTGAAAAACAAAAGCAGTCCAATAAAAGCTGTGTGTAATGCCCTCAATGTGAGAATTTCACAAGGTGGCTGTAACAGGGAAGTTCAGTACTACCAATTTGAAACAGCATCTACAAATAAACAGTCAAGGTAAATCAGTGATTTCAGTCAGGGAAAGGCTGCACCATAATGAACACATACTGGAGAATAGTTTTAATTCTAAACAGAATTCAGTTTGGACTATCACTGTAGTAGAGAATATACCCCTTTGTGAAGCTTCTGGAGCCACGGTACAACCTAGCATCTCTTTATAAGCTTTACAAAAAGATCCTTGGTCGGTTATCCGATATGAATGCTATTGGCGTTACCACAGACATTTGGTGCTCTGACGTTTACCCAATATCATTGCTTAGCTTTACTGCACACAGGATTGAGTCCTATAAAAAGTTTACACAGGTCTCAGAGCTCACCCAAAGTGTGTCTGATAATGGTTCAGAGCTGAAATAGGCTTCAGATAATGAATTTTTTCACCTCAAACCAAAACATTTATTTCACTCCTCCTCCAAATGTGTTGTTTCAGCATCTACTGCTGAGCCACAACCCACAGAACGGCAGAGCTGAGCAACAAGCTTGCAAAAATCTATTTGGTTTGTTTAACTCATGAGAAGTATAAAAAAATTAATTAAATAAAAGCAGGCAATGCTTGTATTTTTTATTATAATTATACACAAACACATTAGAGACCTAGTTGAACATTTACAAATGACTAAAAAAAAAAAAGAGAGACTCTTATAAGCATGTGCTATTACAAGCTCATTAGTTTTGCAGGTCTAATGCAATAGAGCACTAAGTGGAACTGCAATCTTTTAGTTTGCTAACTTTTTTAATTATTTGAAAACAAATGCTGCCATAAGTAAAGAGAGCTTAATTTTTTATAAGTTTAAATCAAACATTTCTTAATGCATTGCATAATTACTCAAATGTTAAGTATATACTTTAGAATGATTTTTGATTTTTTTTATTTACAATTTTAAATGTACTTAAAATTTGCACACTGGACTTATACGAAAAATACACGCCTCAGATTGGGACTTACTATCGGTAGATACTCAATATTAAATGCATCGGATCAGGATCAAGGCAAAAAACCTTATCCTTATTAATATTAATTAATATTAAGGTTTGCACAAACCTTTTTAGAATATTTCAATAGCTTGTAAATGAAAATGTTGTTTCCATATGATTATATTTGTATGGACGTGAAAAGGAAATGGTCCTCAAACCACTTAGAGTTGTAGCAGAGCAAAATGAAAAAAAATGGAGATCATTAATTTTGACCATGCCTTAAATACTGAGACAGAAATCAGGTTTGATTGCATAAGGAAAATAAACTATTTTAGCTGGGAAAAAGCACAGAATACAACCACATGGCCACATTCCTATACATATAAAACACAATCATACTGTGTCACTGTTAGAAATGATCATTCATATGACTTCCATCAACTCTCTCATTTCCTCAGGTAAAATGCAGTCTAGGTGAGTCACAGTTCCTATAGTGATTACCACATTGGATTATAAACACACCACATATTGTAACACAGTTTCCTGGTGAGCGTTAACTGATGCTGACAATTGACAAGAAGTCTGCTGTGGGATGTGACTTTTGCTCTTAAATTCTAATTTAAATTTTGAATGAAAACCAGACATCCTGCTGAAAACACACTGCCAAGCAAATTACACTCCATAATTAGGCCAAACATTCCTTAGCAAATGTGTGCAAATGAACTCCTGAACCCACTACAACTGGACTATAGGTCAAAAGTGCATTTTCTCAGGTGTTATTGTTTTGGTTTTCCTCACAGAGCAGATAATGCAAAGGGGGTCACTTTTCTGAGATTAAGCCACAGTTTCCTTACATATCAAAAGTGCAAAATTTAAAACTCTAAATAAAATTTTAACATGGGAAAATTTTATATTTTTTTTATAATTTTATAAACTGTTAATTTTTATTTTAAAAATTATCTTAAAATAGATTTGATTTTTAACAAAGAAGACAACATCTTAAAGTGGCACATAAAAGCTGCGATTTCGGTGAACACAGTTCTGTTCTTTCCAATGAGACTCAAGGTATTCGGACAGCCTGAAAAATAAAATGTTACCTATGTAGGTTATGTGCATGTTGTAAATACATTCTAAAAATCTGTTAGTTAATGATTAAATACTTATGACAATATCAGTTAACTGGAAGAACAGACTAAACCTATGCATATGTATCACTACGTTCATAAAGTCTAAAAACCTTGTTCTCATCTCATTTCAGTCCATAGTTCATCTTCCCACGGCGGCACTGAACAACGATAACACTACTGTTCTGGAGGACTTTGGATCAGGGAATGACATCACTTAGTTCCCAACAGCCAAGTCTGACGTAGTCTTTATTTACCCTTGCTTTCACTACAGAGGTGTTTCCAAGGTGAAGGACAACAGTGTTTGTTCTACAAGTAACACCTCTGGGTGCAAGACAAGACTAGAGAACCTAACAGCCAGTGTCTAGGCTAGACACATGCAAGTCATTCAGTCAATTCCTGCACCAATCATAACCCCTGTCAACAATAACTACATACATTCAGTTTTAAATTGAGAATCATCAGTAAGCCTCGATTGCACATCTGTCTCTGCTGAAGCTGATAAAATTATACACATTCTTCAAAGTAATAAGTAACAAAGTAGGTAATTTATACATGTGAGGGATCTTTTGTATGTGTCTTAATTATAGTTTATTTTATTCATAACAGCTTTACAGTATATGGTACCTCTACCACCAAGAAGTATAGTGCACTTTTTCTCACCTCACCTAACAAGTTAAAACAAACTTATATAAAACTATATAGGTCCCCCCTTTGCTCTTAAATCATGTCCACAAGTTGGAAACATTCCTATGAGATTCTGGTCTGTGCTGATGTGAGCACATCATGCAGTTCATGAAAATTTTTAGGTGCACTTTCATGCTCCAAATCTCCTGTTCTACCACATCACAAAGGTGTTATCCTTGATTCAGATCTGGTGACTGGGAAATCCACTGAAAAAATCTGAACTCACCGTCATGTTCATGAAGCCAGTTTGAGACAACTTTTTTTTTGGGACCCGCTGCATTATCATGCTTGAAGAAGCCATTAGAAGACAAATAAACTGTCTAAAGGAATGCACATGGTGAGCAACTGTAATCAAACAGACTGTGATATTAAAATCATGATTGTTATTAACCAGCCCAAAGTGTGCCAAGAAAACATTCCCCACACCATCACACCACCTCCACCAACCTGGACTATTGACACAAGTCCAACTGGGACCTTACAATCTGTATGCCTCAGGAGAAATTGATATTCATCAGACAAGCCTGCACTTTTCCAGTCTTCAGCTGTCCAGTTTTGGTGATTCTGTGCCCAATGCAGCCTCAGCTTTCTGTTCTTGGCAGACATGGTCTTCTGCTTTTGTTGCATTTTCCTCATTCTGATGATTCATGTGAACATTATCCAAAGCTGCTGGCATGTATTTACATGATTCTGTAGACTACACTGCTACTACATGATTGATTGATTAGATAATGACATAAATGAGCAGGTTTACATTTGTTGGTGGGTGCTCTGTGAATGTATTTTAAACAGGATGGATCCTATAGAAGGCATTCTAACATTTGACCTTCACCCTCAAAATCTAATGACAACATCTACTCGTTAAAATGATAATTCTACTCATCTTTGTATATTAACATCAGTATGTGTATGTATATTTTGCTGGCTAGATAAGCCCTTGATCAAGAGCCCAAATGTGGCAGACTGTAAGTGCTAGGATTTGAACTCAACCTGCCGAATTGGAGCCTAAAGCCTTAAACGCTGCACCACCGCTGACTCATGTTGTGCTACTGGGTGTTCAGGAATCAGGCGTGTTTATTGAGGTCATTTGCAAATTCCAGTCTTGGGACCAGGAGAAGTAAGGGTGCTGGTGTAAGCGAGAATTGTGGACAGGCTTAGTACCACCACTATAAACAAGGTCAAGACCTAGCCTTCCCTCCGGAAAGCTGGTAAATCTCTTTATACACAACAATGTGGTAAAGATTATTAAAACAAGGAAAAGACAGACGCTCCTTTGGGTAAAGTTTTTTTTCCCCCTGTATGGTATTTTTTTTCCGGTTACAGACCGTGTGTGTGTGTGTGTGTGTGTGTGTGTGTGTGTGTATATGTGTGTGTGTGTGTGTGTGTGTGTGTGTGTGTTCTCAACCGCTAGACAGAAAACACATATTGAAAGAGCAAATATTTAACACAAGAGAAATATAAATATTAAAAAGCAAAGGGAAAAAAAATGAAACAAGTTGTCATCACTCCACAGGGCATCTGGAATGAAAATACCAAATGAATTCAGTGTGAAAGAGTGATTTGATAAGGACAGCTGCAGAACGTGCCAAATGAAATGCATCAGACAGCCAAGTCAGTGTGGTCAAGCCAGGAAAGCTGTAAAGTAAAGTCTGAACTAAGGCCAGAAAACATTCCTTATGAACACAAAACAAGGAATGTTATATGTATGCCTCTTTATTTTCTGATGCACCACTGTGACAGGCTCTGTGGTGCAAGTTACCTGAAAAAGCTGTTTAGAGAGCTAACTTAATCCCTGCCTCAGAGTAAAAATTCAAAAAGGTACTGAAGGACATTAATGCAATAGATGTTTTGTAATGAGCTTGGATACCAAAGGCAGAAAATATCATTCCAAATGCTGAAGTTGACATTTAACAGCAAAGAAAACAGCAAGTATCATGAATGTATTTTCTAACAAAAATGGTATTTTTCATTATGTAAGGATTTTACAGTTCAGGGCATCAGTTTAATGTATTCATAGTCCATGGGCTGAGTCTAAGCCAGGAGGATCAAGCTATCATCAGACATCAATATTATCTACAAATGACCCAAACGTTTACTTTCTCAACCATAGTGACCCTTAAGGAGGAATTTTCTTCTCCATCGACTGTAACATACATACACTCACTATTCACTATATTAGGAACACATGTTCACCTGCACAGCTCTCTAATCAGCCTATCATATGGAAGCAGCTCAATGCATACAGTCATGCAATTAGACCTACAGGTTCACATTAAACACCTTAAGAACAAAAATAATGTGACCTCCGACTATGAGTGTGGCATCGCTGTTGATGCAAAAATGCCTGTTTTAATATTTCCGAAACTGCTGTTATCCTGGGATTTGAGACACACAACTGTCTCAAGAGTTTACACAGAGCCGTGCCGGGAAAACTGAGTGGGAGTAAGTTCTGTGGGTGCAAACATGTTGATATGAGAAGTCAAAGAAAAAAGGCCAGATTGGTTTGAGTTGCCAGGAAGGATAACAATTCATGTTAATACTATACAACCATGGTCAACAGAAATGCAACCGAGACTGCGTAAAACACTGAATCTGAGGCTATCAAGAGCACAGGATTTCCCAAACTGGACACTTGAGATACCTGGTTTTTTTTCACTTGTAGAGGGGGTGGAATGGTTGGCGTCAATGAATCAATGCAAAAGAAAGTACAAACTTCTTTCCTCTACATGCATTATGATGCCCCCTAACGTTGCTTGAGCGGCAGATTGAAAATTTGTGGTTGGTTGGCTTCATATGCCTTGGTCCCAGTAGGTAGCTTTTGGTGGAAGAGAAACTCAAGACAGTACAAAGTGGGTATGGCAAAAGAATTTTGGAGGAAAAGGTAGGAAAAAAAAAAACAAGAAAAAAAAAACATCATAAACCAATAGAAAAACTAATTAAAACATTTACACGTACTGCCAGCAATTGGGAGGTTTGTAGTATAAGAAAGTTGTCATATTATTGAAGGTAAGCTAACATACCTGTCCCCAGGTGCTATAGATCATCAGACAGATACTATTAATGAAATGCTAAACCAAGTAACAACAAAATAAAAT
>JAQMYJ010000036.1:20171261-20191575 GCA_030014305.1 Clarias laeviceps | reverse complement strand
ACCTGTCCCCAGGTGCTATAGATCATCAGACAGATACTATTAATGAAATGCTAAACCAAGTAACAACAAAATAAAATAAAAAAAATCAACCATTCATAGTCTTATAAACCAGACCCTAATCATGACTAAAGATTCTGGTATGCACCATGAAAGAATATGATGAAAAACATAAATAATAAGCTTCACTCGTCTGGGAAGTTTTTCCACTAGATGTTGGAGCATGGCGGTGGGGATTTGCCCATTCAGCCACAAGCATTAGTGAGGAGGCCTGGAGTGCCATCAGCATTCCAACTCATCCCTAAGGTGCTCAGTGGGGTTGAGGTCAGGGCTCTGAGCAGGCCACTCAAATTCTTCAACTCCATCCCTCATAAACCATGTCTTTATAGGACCATCTTTGTGGATGGGGGGGATTGTCATGCTTAAAGATGTTGGGGCTTGTGATTGTATCTAGCTCTGAAATGGTCATTTTTCCATGGTGACCAAAAGCGTGTTGTCCCACTAAAATGGGGCACAAAAAAAGGCACCCTGACACACTCATGGAAAAGGCTGTTTAAATAGAGGAGCAGATTTGCCCCAAATAATCAGCAGTGAGGATTCACAATAAAAAAAATGCTGTTAAAATCACCCAGGGAAAAAAATTAATCCAGAAATGGTCACTGGTTTAAATTTTTATTTGATCCTCTCTGAAGCTCAAGAACCCTGTCATTAGTGCTAACTTGGCTACACAAAGTTAAATAGGACTCAAACCAACAGCTCTGTTTTCAGACTCAGTTGACCAGGAAGGAGGAGTCAGTGGTGGGAATGGAAAAAGCTGCCAGGAAGAATGCAAACCAGAAGAAGTAGGCCTCTGAGACGGCTTGCTTTCATTTCGTGTTTAGTATTTTTACCAAATGGTCTGTGCTTATACCACTGAGAAATTTAAAACCTACTAACATATTCAATATTAATCAGCCATCCTGATGAACTGAGAAAATTACAATTGTAGTTTAGTACAAATCAAGCATGATATCTTACAAACAACAAATAAAATGGAGAACGTCCTCTCTTATCTGCCAGTTACCCTGTGAGATACCTTTCATGTCCTGTTGCATGGAGATACTGCTAAGAAACACTGCAGCAGCTGAATATACACACAGCTGAATAAACAGTAAGCTGGCTTCTTAATGCAGACTTCGTTGGTTTGGCAACATTCTTAGGTTTAGCACCTTGTATATGTATACAATATACAAAGTATCTGAAAGAAGTTTAAAAAAAATAGCAAAGGTTTAGATATTAATGATGTGCTCCAATCGATCGTACATTTTTCACTGTTAACCATAATTTCACATACACTGTGAGTGCTTTAATGCTTAACAAGGTTTAACAGTTAAAATCGTGCTGGTTATAAGCCTAACACTATAGGAGCACGGCTCACTGGTTAACCTCAAAAGCCAAGAGTTTCTTCAGATTATGTTCAAATAATCACGTGAGTGAGCATTAAACTGAGAGAGACATGGATCTAGATCTCTATCATGAGATATCTTACTGCAAGATAAAAGGAATAATTTGCAGCACAGTCACAACAATGGTAACAAAGGCATCCCGTGCAGTAAACGGAATAGAAAAACAAAGCGAGCGAGCGAGCACCATTCAGGTCCTTCCAGCATTTAGTGGAACCGTAGTTCTAGCAGCCAAAGTCCTTCTGTGTTCGCCCTAGTGAATGGATGAAAAAAGTGAAAATAAGCAGAGGGACTAAGAAGCAGATGAAAGGGAGAAAGCGTTAAAGAGTAAGTGTGCTTGGCCATGACACTCCCACACACTGCATTAATGACTCTTCTGGAAGTGGGAGGCAGGCAGGGACACTCCCTGAAGATTACAGCATAACAAGCCACACTAAACTCACCTTAAGAGAACCAGTCACATCTGTTTACTGTCAGCCAGACCTCCAAGAGAATTCAAGAAACTCATTACACTTCAAGGACAGAAAAGGCTAGAGCAGCATACGTTTAACTTTTAACACTTTACTTGATAAAGATTTTCTATTAAATGCAAATTTTTACTACAAAGCAATAAACACTCAGTTACAAGTACACCTAGCATTACCCTATATTAGCTTAATCTGCTATACAGGATCAATCTATAGGTGTATGATTATTCACTCCTTCAGTGGAAAGAAATGACCAAAGAACCAGATATAATCTGGGTTGTGCCTTGTTCTCAGCCCTGAGACTAAGAAGCAGTAAAACATTATGTGTGTATAATGGTACAGCATATGTGCTTCAGGTGCCGTAGTGTTGCCAGGATTTTAAGCAGCTCAATATCTGTAAGGTTGAAGGAAATTCTGTCATCCAAAAATTTCAGTAATTTTAAAGTAAAAAAAAAAAAAAAGGTGATAGAGCACACTTTGGCTAGGGAAACCAGATAAAATACATAAAACATGAATGTAAATAGGAAATAGGATGTATATTGGGTGAATACAGAATGTCAACATCAATGCCCTGGCCTATAAGGCAACTACGTTCATTTTTGTTGCCATAGTGCGGCAGGGGAGTCGATTTTAACAGGATGTAAAGCTTGGCCCTGCAAAATGCCACAAGCAGAAATTGATCTGGCAGTAAGCGTCGAATTCAAATGTCAAAGTTATGTTTGGATGTGAACTTTCCAAAGCAAATCCTGGCCATGGAATAGAACATACACCATGATCTTCGTTGTAGATTTTTCGGATCGATTATTTTTTTCCTTATCATGCTTTACCTTTTAAAAAAACCTATATTAAACTCCCCCCTCCGCATATTACCTAATTGATTTATGCATAAACAGTCACAATGGCTCACAGCAAAGCCTGGAACTCCTGTGTGGCTTCCAGCGACTGTCAAGCTGCTACTGAATTGGATCTGCTCCTAACGCAATTCCAACAGAGTGTAAATACAACAGAAGAAGATTCAAACACTGACACACACACACACACACACACACACACACACACACACACACACACACACACACACACACACACACACACACAGAGAGACACAGACACAGACACATACCAGGAAACCTCACATACCTGGGGGCCTACTCAAAATCACATACATATATTTTAGTGCGCATCTGCATAAGCATATAGTGATTAAGTAATGAAGATGAATTAGCATTCAGGGAATGCTGTGGTGCTCTGGAGCGGTTTAAGACAAGATGAAGGCTGCAATCCCTGGCAAAAGAGCAGACTTTCCATGAATCTAATAAAAAATAAATAAAATAAAAAACTTTGCAGAACTGTGCCTCGGTCTAATGCGCAATATGTACTCTGCCACTGGACCATTTTACCATGGTCAAAGCTCTTCTGTAATTTTCTTCTTATCATGAATAGGCTCTTTTAATTTGAATGTCATGTTAGCAGTCAGTATAATAGTTGGAATCTATAAATATTAAATTCAATCCAGATCATAAGACACACGGCAAACACGGCAGCACATCCATAATGTTTTAAAAGAGATTAAAATTTTTATTTGTGGGTCAATATTACTACAAAGTAAAAAAGCAGGCAAAACAGACTAAATGTTTATGCACACCTGACTATCACACATGTGAACCCTAAAGTGACCCCATTAATTCAAAACTGTCTAAAATGTATTTGCATGCTGTACAAGAACCCGAGTGACTGGTACCAATTAAGCACACTAGGTCATCTTGTCAAACATCAATACACAACACACACATTTATTTGTAACATGTAATATGTTTTTTTTTTTTTTTAAACTTAACTTCCAAAAGAGATAAAAGAGCCTGATGAGGGCATGACTATTTATTGCTTCTATTATTGAAACGAGGAACTGATGTTACACATGTTTCACAGATGTTCCAGTACAACCATGGAATGTGCTGGATGTTAATAAATTAAAAAGATGCAACAATTGATAAATTGATGTTTTATAAGATGAATGAAACATTTTGGAATGGTAGTTATAGAAAAATAAACAACTTCACACCACACCCACCGGTCTTTGATTATTTCCCTGTAACGGTACGACAGATATTTTTTTATTCATTACATACTAATCTGCAATCTGCATTGTACCAGATGGAGGATCGGGATGTCCTGGGTGTGTAGGCTTATTTAGAAAACGATGACATTCAACAGAAGGTCCTGTGCATTTTTCATAGGCAGCATGTTACTGTAAGTGCCCAGTCATCTGTGACATGTATGTAATTTGATTACCTTACAGTTTTTTTCTGTCATACTCCTAACCTATTCTGAAAAGAGTGGAGAGTGTAAGAGAGTAAACTAGGACAACAACTCTGAAATGTTTATGTTACATAATATTCTGAATAGACTAGTATACATGCCTATAATTCCTAGCTTAAATTTTTTTACATTTTCAAAAAGTTGATAATTATCCCCCTTGGCATTATTTAGCCTTGCAGGTCTTGCATTATCTGTGCATGTCCCAGTAACATTTATAACAGAAACGTCTTAGAAAAAGAGTGTAATCTTACATCACAGCAAGGAAACTGACATTTTGTGCCAAAGCACTTCAAAGCAACTGCAGACCAGAGCAAACTGACCTCATGAAGAATGGAAAGGAAAAAGAGCAGAGACAGGATAGAGAGTGAGAGCAAAATAGGATGTGATGTGATGTGATGTGATGGTTATATCTATAGCCTGGAATACAATCGAGGACCTCATGCTCCAGATGGCTTAGGTAACCTAATCTATGATTTAATCTGTCCGTCTTCAGGCAGTTTCTTCACTGGGATTTCAGACATGGCTGCCGGTTTGTTATGACTAGTCAGAGAACATAACAGAGCCAGTTCCTGAAGACCTGTAAAATTACAGACTTTTACAGTTCTATAATTAGTGTTGCGCTAAAACCAGCTAAAGCAAATATCCAGTCAGTCATGGAGAATGCTGAGTCAGTCAGCTCAAGAACAAAGTAGTACAACTCGAGGTCTGGTTTCTGTTTTAGTCATACAAGATGCAGGACCACAAAAAGTTTGTGTATGTGTGTGTGTGTATTAACAGTCACTGGAACTAGATGCTGTCTGGGAAGAGCAGACAAACCCTGTTCTTATTAATGATGAGTTCACTGCTCACATGTCAAAGCTTGAAATAGTCCGGCTGAGAGAAGCACTACTGAAAGCAAACAGAAGCAAAGTGAAATACAACAGATATGTTATACCCACTGTTATAATGTTTTCATACGAATATTGTGAATATGTGACCTTTAGTCTCATAAATGTAACTAATAATTAATTAAACCAAGTGATACATGTGACCAAGCACGTTAAAATAAATTTCTTTAATGTAAACCCAAATTAAATTTCACATATCTACCTCTACAACTTCACTAAGATATGTTGCGCTCATTAATGCATTTCCAAAACAACCAACCAAATTGGGTATCATACATATGCATTGTACATATGTGTTAAACCTACATATCATTCATCACGCTTACTAGAATTTAATAATATTTCAATTCATTCAGTGATTTTGATGACAGAGCAATGAACAATGAACCTTTTTTTCTCCCTATATAACAATGCAAGCTTCAGACTCAAGTGATAAATCCAAATGAGCTGTTCAACTGAAATCATCTACAGATTAAGGTTCATTCACATCGGCCCCATTACTTTGATATCTTTGGCATAAAAGGATATGGTGTCATTATAAAGGTTATAGAATAAAATTTTTAATGCATTGTTTTAAAATGATTGACCACGAGGATATTAAAACTGCTTTATTAGAATATGACCTAAAAGTTTTTTACAGCTCAGAACACACCCAAACTTCAGGCACAAAATAAGTTTATTGACTCTGTGACAGGCATGAGCTGGCATCCAATCAAGGAAAAGAAAGAGCATGGCTGTAAAAGATGTATAACGTATCTTAACTGAGAATGCACATCTTTATCCAGTTTTGATATTTACTGTAGCTAGAGGACTCATGGCAGATGGCTGGTAAATAACAGGAACTCTTTGTTCATTTCTCTGTATTTTTAGAAACGCACTTAATTTATACATGGCCAGAATACATCGTCCAGAAAAATTACAGATTAGCTAATACACAAGTAAAAGTGAGCAGATTTCAGTGCATGAGCAGTAGCTTAAAAGTTGCTTTCAGAGGGTGTCATGTATCTGAGGAAGCATTTGATATCCTTTGTCCTTCCTGGTTGTTAGTTGTTTTTAGTTGGATTTCATTTGCACAAAGATCCGTCCAGTAACTTTGAGCACTTCTGTGATTTGATTTAAGTTTGACTTTGTGCGAGACAAAGTGCTATAATCTTGCACAGTTTTTGATAAAATGTAAAAGTTATTTAATAATGCATGTTTATTATGAATATGTTATGAGATTTTCCACTTAAAAGGAAACTTATTAAAATGTTTGTGTATACTGTCAATTACAGTACTTAAAAAGAAAGAAAATCTAATTTGGCAGGCCAACAGAAACCATAATCTTTGAGAAAACATCTCTAGCATCTCGTAGTATTTTTTTTACTCTAATAATGATTATTTTTAATATCGAGTAAATACAAGCAGAGAATTATATCCTTAGAACAAATGCCTGGGCCACATTCTAAACTGCACCCTGGCATACTAAATAGGGGTGTTGTTACTATTCAGGTATATTACTAGTGTGTGTAATGCAGTTTGGGAGGAATTCCAAAATCATAACAAAAGAAGGAGTGATTTCAAAATCTCACATTGAGCTATAATTCTAAGCTTGAACTAAAATTATAAAATGCCGTAAATCAGACTTGGCCAAACCAAAGAAAACGCCTCTTAAACTCTGAATTCATACTCAAGTATTGAGGATGGGCCCCTGACCATAAAATAACTAATGCTCCATAGACCAGTGGTCTCCAACCTTTTTTGCATCATGGATCAGTTTTATGTATATTAACGTATATTAAGACAATTTTTCACAGACCTGTCCATCATGTGCCCATAGCAGAGCGTAAGAAACTGTATAATAAATAGCATAATGCAGAATCAGGTGTGAGCCCTGAGTTTTTCGTTGCGGTCACTGCAGACAACTTCTTTTCACAAAGATAGCTTGTAAAAGGGTTTGCTTTGATTTCAATTGAGATCGTCAGCAGAATTGATGTTGTCTCAGACTTACTTTGAAGGACGCATCTATTACACAGAGCGAGCTTGGAGCATGTGAATTGCCTGTTGTGATAAACCTGTAATTTAGATAGGACTCTTGGCATTTTTTTTTATTTATTTATTTATTTTTTTTAAATGCAGGCTTCTTTTTGTAAGCAGTCTCATCTGCTGCCTCATCAACATTATCCCCATTTCAAAGAAGATTTGGGGAAACATTTGTTTTTTATTAATTTTGTTGGAGTTAGCTTGTAACATAAAATTAATTTTATCAGACATCAAAACCGATACAGAGAGAAGTGTGGGAAAGACATACAGATGGAAACGAATATATATAACGAAAATATATATATATTAAATGCTACGGCTAACAAAAGACAATGGATATATACACAGTGCAAATGAACTGTCCAAGTCAAATACAGCATTACTATTTGTACTACTATTTAGCACAAGACTAGGCTTAATTCAGACTCCGGCTTTATGCTCAGAAAATGAGCCTGGCGTTGAGGTAAAACATAAATTGTTAAAATTCTTTTTGTTCACAGAAATGCTTTCATATGACACCCTAAACATTAAAACACTGCCTACAAAATGCTACATCAAAATCTCAAGAAAGCATGTGACGGATGGCCAAAACCCACCACCTGTTTTACATTCACTGGACGTACCTGTCTCCTTTTTGCTCCCCTTCCCTCCGTCTCTGTTCATTTTCAGCACGGCCTTAAACATATTGTGACCCTGTGAAAAACAAAAAAAATAATAATAATAAATTATGGGTTCAGGATTCTATTCAACATTATAATCTACACATGACTCATAATGATGACGACATTCACGCATTACTTTCAGGTTATCGCTCTTAGGATTAATTTCTGAGATATTTCCTACAGACAAAAAGATAATGCTCCAGTGTTTAGACAGGACCACTTCATGCTGCTTTCTTGTTATGCCGGAAAAAACACTGTCAGATTCTCAACATTCCACATCTAATTGATGCTGTCTGGATGAACTTGACCTTTGTCATGATAATATTAACATTTTTGCTCAACATGCCTGCTCTTTCTTAAAAAGGGCTCAAAAGATTCATTCACGGGAGCAAAGCCATTTTAAAATGTGCATTAAATAATTAAACCTGTCTGACAGGTTGAGCTCCATCTGGTCGCCAGGTCTAATCGGGGTCATCAAGGTAGAGGGGAGTGGACCTAAGTGTACGGTTACATGTACTCAAAACTGCACACAGGTCGACTGCTGGTGATAGTGTGTCACATTTTAAACTTATATAAAAGATATAGTATATAAAAGAGAGAATACTGCACTTAAATAGTGATCATTTCTAAACCAGGGTTTTTTTCTCTCACACGGTCATTTACAGGTCTGTGATGGTCTACGTAACACAAACTCGTCACTCTAGCTTTGTGTGTTAGCCTCATATCATCCAGCCTGGTGGCATTATGGTTAAGCGAGTAGCACTGTTGCCTCATACGTCCAGGGCTGAGTTGACAACAATCTTGCTAGTTAGGTTTCTGTGATGTATTACGCTTCTTCCCACAGTACAAAGAGGCTGATTGGCGATTTCATACAGTATGTTTGGGTGTATATTTTACAGATAACTCAAGTGTTTATTGTAACATTTTTCTCTCTCTGGTCCCCAGGGCCTATAAATCAGTTTTATTGGCCCTCTTGTAAATGGCACCTTGAACTGATTCTTCTTATAACATTTTAAATATGAGGCATATTCTTTTCAATTATATTGTATTAATACTAAATACTTCTCCTGCTTTAATTCTGACAGTGAGGGATTTATTTCCCCACTGCTCAATTTCACTATTCTCACATTACCACGTGTACCTGAGGTTTAACTTGTGCATCTTGCTTACATACTATTTTCAGATCTACACATTGCATCATTGTACATAACACTGCCTGACATGCATAATTTTTCATACTGTAAATAAGGGATAAAACCCAGGAGAACTTGCTGCTGTATGATGTGAAGCAGTTACTGTTGATTCCTGTTTTAAAGCAACACACCTTGAAGTCTTATCTTACTCTTCTACCGCAGCTTTGAATTTTTTGTATTAATTAAACTATGACACATGATATTTGAATACATTTATAGTTTTGTTTAATGGTGTGGAACACTTACAGAGAAAACAGTTCCTACTTTCATTTCCATTATAATAGCTAAATACATTGGTTCCCTCACCAGCCCGTGTTTTTCTTTCTTTTGACGTTAACAAGACAAAAAAAATGCAGCTTGTCAAGTTACGGATAAACCCATAAGCCCTAAAGACTTTCACCTTACAGTTTTATGTCTGTTAGTTACAAATCTTCCAAGCATGCTCAATAAACATCCCAAAGAATTCCCAAAGATGTAAAGGATACTTCAGCTCGTTTCCGTCTCTGACCCATTTTTGTTCTGATGAAAAGAAATACCTGAGCCGCCTTGCTTGTGAATGACCTTCTTAATATTTTGTGGTCCTTAAAAGAAGCTTAAGGTAAATCCTTGTATTATTAAATCGTCTTCTATAATACCTTGATACCTTGTTTAGTAATGGTAATTTGTAAAACACCAAGAGTACATGCAGAAAATATTTAGATAGAAAATATAGAAACAATATAATAATATATACATAATATAATATAGAATTCTGTTCTATTCTGTTGTTAGCATCGTTTAACTGATGGGGTTGTTTTTCTATTCTGTTAAAAGACGAATACAGGAAGTTTGACCTCATCACCGACTAGCAGATGGCCATTTAGTTCCAATAATGTTAGCTATCAAATGATAATGAACAAAGGATGCTGCAGTTTGGTGGTTGCCAGCAGAACGTGCCAGCACAAAAGTGGTCTACTACATACAACAAACATCAAATATTTATGACCTTAAACACAATGTTTTGATTTATTTATTTCTATTAATTTCACATTTCAGGGATCTAACCTACTAACCCTCCCCTCCATCTAACCAAACGTGAAAAATCTAGAACTAAACACTCGTTCGTGTACAAAGATGGCATTGTGTCGAAGCACATATAAAACTCAGAACATTATAGAATTGTGCCATATAGAGTGACATATCTGTTTTTCAGCACAACCTAGGCAATATGATTAACTGAATTTTATTGCCTTATAAGCAACTAGACTGAGCAAAAAATTAATAAATAAGGCACAGAAATAGCACTGGTACATAAGATCACGAGTTTTTATGTTTCTGTGACAAAAATATTAATTAATAATAATAATAATAATAATAATAATAATAATCTGATGCATCTTTTGTGAGTTTTAATGTCTAAGGTTCATGTCATTCCCATATTCTGGTAGCAATAAAATTTGCATGATTTAAAAGTAATGATAACTTTGGTTCTACTCAACATCCCAAATGCAGAACTTCCGTAAAAGCAGTTTTTTTTTTTTTTTGTAAATCGATCATTAACCAATAATGCCACACGCTGCTGCTTGAGTTTTAAGGGTTGATACTCCTAGTTTTTTTTTTCTTTTTAAAGAAGAGCCCGTTCTCCGTGCCAAACTGTGTTTCTCTGCAGAGCATGTGGGCCGCCAGTACGGCGTTCTTATTCATTTTACGCAAACTGGCATCCACTGCATTCACTGCCTCTCAGTACACCGCTATCGCAGCAACAGAATAAAACATTAGCAGCGACAGCACAAGAGGGAACCATCCACTACCAATTAATCGATCACGGATGGCATCATTCTCCCGGACAGATTTTTATTTTAAAAAGGATGGGCAAATATACTTGGGTTGTATACTTGAGCGGCCCACCCGAGTATATTCCATGTGTGGGGAAACACTGCGCTGTTAAACACACCTTAATGTCTTTTACAACCATTAAACCCAGCATAGGCAAAAAAAAACAAAAAAAAAAACAACACTGCTACAAAGAGTACAAAACCGCCATTATTTTCACTGTTATTATCAGTAGGAGCACTTTAGAGTAGAGAGCATGTAAGAGAATAAGAGAGGGAGAATGTAAACATAAAGTCCCTCGCTCTTAGAAAGATGATCGGTTCATCTGGCACAAAGAGACGCGAATCAGTATGTGCACACACTCAAAAACACGCTGTCTATAATGTATATGATTGCAGATGTCAGGAAGATAGTCATTATATCAACAAGGAAAAAAAAAAAAAGACAGAGCCTGCTCAGGGTGATTTTTGTAATATTTTTTGTTTGCTCACTTAAATATATTTAGCAGCTCACACACATCTCAAATGTTTGCACTGTGTAGCCCCGATTAAGATCATTCTTGTAGCTAAAGCTACTGTCCAAGTCATAATGTTGCAGAATGTTGTTCTTCTGAGCAATCGTAAAGTTCAACGGTTCTGTAATAAAGTCTCATATAACATGAAGGTTTTTAGAGCCTTGGAAGTGTTACAGGAGTCTTGTACCCCTTTTAGTTGATTAAAAGGAGTCAGCTACTTGACTCCTTCCCAAAACTGTATAAACATGTTATACATATTTCTAAAAATTGCATTTCCACTGCCCAAGATCATGAGGAGTTACACACAAGGCTGGGTTTGAGTGCACTGGCAGGTTTCCAGTCTTTTATCCCCTCCATCAGAACACTGTCAGAACGGCATTTAGCCCAAGAAAAGAGCAGGAAATGCCAAGCGTTCGTAAAGTATTGAAGAACTCGTAGCAGTTCCCATGGATAAATCTGTTAAACAAACAAGCAAATGAGTTGACGGTAAAAGTGCATTTTCCTTGCCACAAAAATAGAACGGCATGGTCAGACTGATGTGAAGCTGATTATACCGTGAGTCATGCTTACAATTCTAAACTCCTGTCTACTCTCACGTGTCCATCATTAGCTAATTGCTTGTAAATGTATTTCTTTAATTAGGTGATTGTAGTTTGTCTCCTGTTGTAATGATTTTCAGATCTCTTAGCCAGCAGGCACAATTATTCATCAAAAAATTTGAGGCTGGAGTGCAAGCAAGCTACCCGACATATTGCTAATGTTCTTGCTTTCTCTCTCGCACTTCCTCTTCTGTAAAGCAGCAAGAATTTAACCTGGGTCAAGGGTAATAAGGGTGTTTTACAGACTTCACGCAGACTTTACAAAGTGGACTCATGTTTCAGTACTGAGCAAAACCAAACGACTTAAGATTAACCAATTTATTTCCTCTCCCTCAAGCGTACACACTAACATTAATTAGTGTAAGTGCATTAACGTTAAATGCATCAGAGATCCCAATCTGTTGACTTATAAATAATAAAATATTTGCAGTCAACAATGCTTGTGTGAACTAATTTAATCAGTCAAAGTTCATATTTGGTTTCATTCACAAGCGAAAAAAGAAGGACAGAATGTGACCATGCAGTATTCAGTACATCCATGAGAGCAAACAGACTAAATGAAGAAGAAAAAAAAAAAAAAAAAAACGGACTGGAAACAGGGGGTACCTTGCATAATAGAGCAACATAAACAAAGTCCCTAGGTGAACAGACTCGTAGTTCAAATGTATGATGAGTCCATCCATTTTGAACTTGAACTGCAATCGTATGTGACCTTGAAACATAAATAAAACGTCATGACGATCTGTGTCAACAACAACGATGTACAGAAAGACTTGCATTAAAAAAAAAAAAAACACAAGACTGACAAAAAAAAGGCAGAACTTCAGCGGAATATGAAAGAACGACAAAATACATAGTAGAGATGTGAAGCACAAGGGACCATGCGAGTTGATGTGACCATGATGCCAATTCTATTTGTATTGTAATTTTATTAGCATCACAATTCTAAAAAAAATTCCAAACAAATTTTGCCAACAATTCGCTCCTACCACATAGGATGCTATGTGTGAATAGTTTAGAGCGAACCACCTGAAGGATCTTAGAAGAACATCAAGTCTTAGTGTGGTGATACATGAATAGCCACATACAAGATCCCCCCCACCCCCCAAAACCAGTGGTGATAAGAGACCTACTGTCTCAAAGCCTCTCCTGCCATTTGAGCTGTTTATATCATCCAACCAAAAGTGCAGCACTGGCAATGATGCCTCTCTGAAAATGTCAGATTTCTTCCGAAGCAGCATGGTGCAGAGAAAGCACGTTTATACCCAAACAGAGCGTGTAGATCACAGAAACACATGCAATGTGTCACATAGTAAATCTGTTAAGTTGAAAAATATTGTGTCAAACTCAGACTCTAGTTATGCCTGATGATCCAAAAGGTTGAGAGCTCAGCATAAAGTGTTAAATTCAGATATGTGAAGCATCCAAGATGCAAGGAAGTGCAGATTAAGCATTGTTTAGGCGATAGCCTCCGGTATTTGTACCACTCACATATTCAGTGTGTGTGGTTATGTGTGTGGTTATGTGTGTGCGTGTGTGTTCAAAGCTTTTACAATAGGAAATGTAGCAAACTTCAGCTAGGCTTCTCCAGTTTAGCGGTCCTTATTTGCTCTC
This sequence comes from Clarias laeviceps, assembly GCA_030014305.1. Classification (NCBI taxonomy): domain Eukaryota; kingdom Metazoa; phylum Chordata; class Actinopteri; order Siluriformes; family Clariidae; genus Clarias; species Clarias laeviceps. The sequence goes on along the minus strand of JAQMYJ010000036.1, from coordinate 20,178,047 downwards.
ACCCTCGCCTAACCACTGCGTCTTTTCATCAGACCCATTCTACATGAATGATTCCTCGGAATCGGCAGAAGTTGTCATGACGACCACAAAACCAAAAACAAAGATCCATGACCCTTTATTGCACTGAAACTAGACCATTTTTAAACTCTGGTGACAGAAATTAAACTGACTTTGAACCTTTAGTGAATGAATTCAAAAGTATTTGCCAAATAATTAAGATTAAGTTATTTTAATTTTAAAGCTATTTTAATAATAGCGAGCATGAATTCTTCACCATGAAACGGGGAAAAAAAAAGTGCAAAAAAAAGGATTGCCAGGATGGCATTTCATCGTTTACATCTAGTATGAAAGTAAAAATGGTAATGTTAGTGATGGGAGTTGAATAAACCAATGATGATTGAATAATAATCGGTTTAACTGTACAGCACATTTTTTATTATATCAATCCCATTCACTATTAATACACACAGGTGTACATCACACACACACACACACACACACACACACACACACACACACACACATACAAACAGTACCAATCAAATCTTTGGACAGACCAGCCAGTTGTAGCAGACACATCTCAATATCAACTGTTGAAAGTTTTTTTTTCTCCTTCCTTTCCTCTGTTTACTGCAGATTGAGGATGGCTTCAGCAATGTTTAACAATGTATGAAGAAATAAAAAGGCCGCATAATTAGAAGGTGTGTCCACACTTTTGACTTGTGGTGTACATCAACTAGGATTACTTCCATCTATTCCTAAATATGTTCAATACAAACATGATACAACTGTCAAAGCAGAAGCATGTTGCGATTGTAAGCCAACTAGTACTTACCAGTGTACACAGATAGATTTTGCACATCATGCTCTTCATGTTAAGATTTTTCTACATTGATGGTTTACTTTTAGATTTTTTCCTAAAACCAAAGTATACCCACATATGGGAAGGGACTTTTTTCAGGAAAATTGTACAACAGGTCACTGAGAGATACATCACTCGTCATTTACACAACCATGTTGTGAGCATGGAGGAAACCCACCAAGCACAAGGACAACATGCAAACTCCATGCACACAGTGGCGGGAATCGAACCTGGCTGAGAATTGAACCCAGACCCTGGAGGTGCAAGGCGACAGTGCTAACCACTAAGCCACTGTGCCACCAAGTCTGAACATGTCATTCAGAATTTTATATCAATCACATATCAGGAATCAAATCTATTTAGATCTAGACTCTCATTCAGCAAGAGGGTGGACGTTTCATGTAAGCAGTAAATACAAATTAGGCGTGTTTTTAGAATTAAATAAAGCTATCAAAGAATTAATGGAATCAGTGCCATGCTCTATTGATTTTTCTTTTTGAGGCACACAAAAACAAAACCAAGGAATGGTGAGGATATTGTATTTCATATTTCTGGCCTCTTTGCCGAGCCTGAAGCACAAAAAGAACTGCATTTAGTCAATAATGCTGTCAAATAATCATAAGACTTTTTAAGTTTTTTCCCAAAATGTGCTCATGTTCAAGGATGAGTCTTGCAGATTCAAATCAATCCTTTTATTTTTTGTATATTGAACATGTACACGTTATTCCAGTTTGTGGCCCAGCAATGTTAACACAACCTACATGAAGTACTTGAACTTGTTTTACATGACTAATGTTGCCTTTTAAATATTTGTTAGCTGATGACAGTGTAGTATATCAAGTGGTTTGTTTCAGCCTTTGAGTCGTGTTTGGATGAACCCACAAAAATGAAATCATTATGTTCCCTGGAGGGACGAGTGATAAGTCAAACAGGGTGTTTCACAGTCAGGTGTTTTTTATAAACTGCTGAACTGTCTGTGGTCTGTTAAGCTCTGTGTCTAATTTAGCTGGAAAGGAAAACGTATCCACAGAGCATTTGTCTGGATCTAAACATTCCCATGCGATTTCAACTGATGCTAATTAGATGTCCTGACTGCGAGTCTGAATACTCGTATATAACTTACTGGTCAATATGATTTTATTTTTTAGGTTTTTCACATTATCATTTTAATGTGGACAAAATGCAACATCCATCTTAAAACCATTACACTCCTAAGCATTAGGGTAAGTCTAAAACCTGGGTTTATATACAACCGACAAATATTGTACATAGTCAAAAAAAAGGCTTTGGTCGTGATTCAGTGATTTTATTGACACACCAGTGTCATGGTGGCACTGTGCTCAAAAGGCCCCAACACGGCTTGCAAGTGACACAACAGAAACGCGTTCACACTCATGAGGAGACTGCAAACTTAATTCTTTATGATATTACATCTTTCTGTGCCCAGGAGCTAAGAAAGCAAAAGAAAGAGGAAGGAAGACAGTAGACTTTAGCCCTCACAGCAACACTAATCAATCTCTGGACTTTTGTATGTGGAAGAGGACAAATAGCATTTTCCTAAGCGTGTGCTATTCGGCTCAGCAATGAAGCATGAGCTGCAGTCCAAAAAAGGATGCATGTGTCTGTCTTCACCTTCCCTGACAAGCAGCTGTTGTATGGCATAGACTGTATAAAAAGAACGGGACAAAGCCTCTGTGACGTCACCCAAAGTTTTTCTGACATGTGGATTTAAAGCTCAAATGTGGATGCTCTACATATATATATGCTATAGCTAAAGTGATTCAGAGCAGACAGCGAGAGGTTTGACACAGGCAATGCAGCTGTCACTCAAATTGGCCACACCCCTAATTTTGCATATAGTTGTCATTTAGACCAAAGCTTTATTTTATTTACGTGAAGGGGATTAAATCGCTTTTGGATTCAGCCCCCAGGGGACATTTAAGGAACTGCATATTGTGGCACTACAGTGGTGGCTTCTTGACAGTCTCCTGCCTGGTCTCTCAGACAGTGAATTAAAAAGATATCATGCATTCCAATGGACAATTAAAAATATCCTTAAACTGAATTTGAGGAAGGGACATTCCATGTTGTCCATTCTTCAAACTCCTTGCCTTCTTATGTTTTCGCAGACACAACATTCCTAACATTACACCAAGGGATTGTTTCAATCTGTCAAGTCTACACTGTATGGTTAATAATGCAAGCAGACATAGCAACACTGTGTAATCGCAGGTCTTGCATTAAAATATATTCACTATATATTCTGCCATGGAGAACATGTTAGTGTACAGTTACAGAATTTGTCAAATATGTTTTTGGATAAAACAGGTGTAGGTGAATTAGAATTACACAGATCTGAGCCATCAGAGGGACATGTTTAAAAGAAAAAGAAAAAAAAAAGAAAAAAAAAAACAGAACAGAACTGCTACAAGATTATCCTTTGACCCGATCTGTGAGCTGTCTTCATCATCATCATAGAGAACGTTCTGAGTCACAAAAGCTGGCTTGTACTCGCTTAAACTATAATTTCCCCCAGTAGATGTTCAGAACTGAAAATGAAGTTATTCGTTTATATGAACAGGTTCTGGGAAAGTTTTGAGGAGTAAAAGGAAAAGTGCTGTAGAAGGGCGTGTCGTTTTTGTTACATCAGTGCGGTGGCGGGTCTGAGTTGAGACATGTTTTCTCTTAATTTACTGTTAGACATAAGGCGGTGGAAACAGGGTCAACCTGACATGACAGTAGAACAGAACTGCAGCAGGAGGCGATATGAAGTCTCAATTTTCCCCTGATACAACTATCACAAAAAGTTATCTATCCATTACCAAACAAACAGATATCAGCTTTCATATCTGCATGAAGAACAACAGTAAATATACCAATCAGGGGAAAGAGAAAGTCCAGGAAAATGATCATAAACTCTCCTACATTGCTCTCCACAGGGTGTGGTCGAGTGAAAACATTGGCAGAGACTAAAAGAGAAAAAAGAAAAGGTATAAAGAAAGAAAACATATGGGTGTCCCTGCTTGCCTTAGTAAAAGAGGCGATTCTGAATCTTTATGTCAAATTAGGTACCATGCTTTGGTAACTATGCTCCCTGTGGCATTTTAGCACTAAGAATAAAGAACACTGAAACAAAAACAAGTGTACCAAAAGATAGAAAATGAGTAACTAAACATGGTCGAGGGGGAAAGAAACCCAACCTTCCATATCCAGGAGCTTCCTACTATTTATTTACTGTTAAACATTAACTGAGTGAGCAAAAATTCTTCTAGCTCTCACTTATTACACTGTACAGTTACTCCATTTGGTGCTTGTACTTAGCTTCAAGTCAAATGAGTGGACAGAAATGTCAAACCTTCCTTACTCACGCTTGTTCCAACGACAAGCGGTGTAAAAGAACAAACTCAAAGTGCTGATCTCACCTGATAACCAAACCAGCAGTAGATAACCCTGCATGGGAACAGGCTCACAGGTCAAGATCTGCAAATATCACTGTGTGAAAGATCGATCAAGTGACCTTTCCAACTGAGCACAAGCCTTCAAATCTGAACCATGCAATCCCATCCATTATAAAAACATTAGGAAAATGAAATTATGAGCCATCAAGTTAGATTTATTGTTTCATACATCATCCAGCTTCTATCCATAGCGATACTATCAAATACCTTCTATGATGTCTTCAATCAGAAAGCCTGTGCACACACCACCAATTCCCTTAACGACATATTTCACTCATTAAGCAATGGTTGAGATAAACGCAATGAAAATAGTTTTCAGATCATGTCAACTGGATCCACGTGGCCAGGTCTAACTACAGGGTTTAGGGCTTATAAATGCTGTGGCAATGAATTTTGCATGCACTCTTGTATTATTACCAAACCTCACACAGCAGGGCTTTTCAAAACAGCACACTCACCAGTTCCAACCACAGGCTGTGTTATTAGTCGTGCTGTTCTCTACAGGCCACCAGAGTCGCCAAGACAACCAAGGCATCATAAAATTGTCCCCCTTGTGATCTATGAGTCCACTGACAAACATAAACCCCATTTTATTAGTGCTGGTGAATAAGCCAACGAGCTCGGTCATTAAGTTTCATTCATTCATATGGCCATTTAGGCTCCTTTAGGCAAAGTGCTGTACTTGTGCTTAGTATTTGTGCGGTATTTGTTTTAACCTAATTATCGTACAAGGCTAGTGCAAGTCCGTCAATAAGAGCTAGTCATCTTTAAAAAAAAACAAAAAAACATGTCAATCAGGATGAAGATTTCAGAGCTAAAATCCACCATTCAATGACTCGAATACTTTACACATTTCAAACTGTAATATTATCATTCCCAATGAACTCTCCATCAACAATGAAGGCTGTCTCATCTAATTTAAAAACAGACTTATCCGACACACAATGCACATACTGTAGTAGCTATAACTGTCAGGTCAGTGCTCCTGTTCTCTTCCTTCAAAATCAACAGCATGTGCTCAATGCCAGCACCTGTTATTTGCCAACTGGCCATGGGAACCACTTCAGTTGAGGAAAAAAGTTTAGACTCAATGACTCTATGGGACAAGAATGAATTTTTAGTGTGTAGCAGCAAGGTTTAAACGCACATCGTTATGTTTGTGTGTCCACACATGTGCAATGTGATGGATGTGAAATAAATTTTTTTTTTAATTCCAGGATAACAAAAGGACAACTATAAAATACACTCCCGACTACACATATAACCCAAGACTCCACAGAGTTATGTGACTAGGGATGTGTCATGATAAGCGACAACACAACACAGTGATGTTACTGTAAGTGTTACCACAAGGTCCATGATTTTCCCATTACGACATCTCACAACAATGTTAAGCCTAACATCTTTAATTATTTTAAAAAAGTCAGAATATTCTTCAATAGAATATTACGTTCAACATTGTACAGTACAGTGCAAAATTCTATGTTTTTTTTAGTACAAACTTTCATATGGCTTTTAGTTCTAGGACTATTTATTATTATTAATTTCAAACATAAAATTAAATGTTACATAAAAAACTTATATGACAGACAAGAAAGCAGCATATTATATAAGCAACCATTTGTCAGATTAAAAAAAAGAAAGAAAAAAAAGAAAAAAAAAGGAAGCTGTTGGGTGCAGGTGCAACAGCCAAAGTCCTCAGAAAAACTTTCCTTATAAAACTGCACAAATTGTACCCCGAGACTAAAGGGTCCTCAAAGCGTTGTCACACCAAATACTGACTTTGCTTAGTTAATTACTGTTTTTGAAGGCATACTTGCTCTATAGCATTTATTTGCATAAAACTTTTGTGCAGTACTATATAATGTCCACCAAACAAGTTCCTATCATTGCTAATGTTATAACAGCTATATACAGTCTTATGTATTAATACCACTTTCTGAAAACCTTCCAGTGTCTAAATATTTAGTTAAACATTTATTTCTACAAAGTGCTGACCTGAGGACACCATCCAAAAATGCTAAATAAACACAGAAAATGTGTCACTATATTGACAATCAGACATTTTATCTGTTTATGTATACTGTCCAACGTCATTTGGACGTTTTTGTTAGCAAAGCTTAAAAAACAGTTAAGCCTGACAATAAAAATAAAAATATATGTTTATTGAACAGCAAACATGCATTGTATAAGGACAAGGAAGGGAAAATACTGACTGATGCAAAAACATATTTTTAAGGTGCAACTATTTGTGGAGCCATGAGGGTGAGAACTAAGACGTTACCAACCTACTAAATCTGACTAATACATGGACCTTGTGGTAACACTGAACATCACTGTGTTAAAAATCAAGTCCATTCAATGATGAATTGCACTAGTCAACACCAATCCCCAACACACACACACACACACACACACACACACACACACACACACACACACACACACACACACACACACACACAC
>JAQMYJ010000036.1:20158124-20171161 GCA_030014305.1 Clarias laeviceps | reverse complement strand
CACACACACACACACACACACACACACACACACACACACACACACACACACACACACACACACACACACACACGTACGTACGTACGTACACAAATAGCCCCAGTGACTCAGATCCATGTGGAAAAGACCGAGTTGGCTGGTGAGCTTAGAAACTACCAGTGCTCTTGTAAAACCCGTCCAACTTGTCTCGTCGTGACTGCTCCAGTCCCTCCTCCATAACGAACCTCAGTAGTGTACTGTAAACTACAGCCTGCAACATTTACACATCTGGGTGACTCCATAAACCGGATAACTCTTGTAACAAGATACTCTTGAAACAACCAAAGTAACATCTTGATATTTACTGCAGGCAAATTTTAACATAAACATTTTTACTGACAGATGTTATTGTTATTTTATGTCTTCTTGTTGCACAACACAGTAAATCTGATGCCTCATCATTCTCGTTTAAGTAAAAAGGTCTTTTGATTTAGACGCCATTATGTCTCATGGTATTGTCAGTGTAATGTTGGGAGTCTTCAAAATTCCCCTCTTACTCATTCATTCTCTATACTGCTTATCCTGTACAGGTTCCTGGTCTCCTGTGACCTAGGTGAGGTACACTCTGGACAGGGCTCAAGCATGCACACTCTCACTCACACACACTACAGGCAATTCAGAAATGCCAATTAAGTTAATCTGCGTATATTTAGACTGTGGGAGAAAACTTGAGTACCCAGGAGAAATGACTAAGACAAACACTGTGTCATGGGAACAATATTAATATTTTCGCTTTTAAATAATTTTTTTTACTCACATACTGCTTTTGTATTAAATTTTTAACAAGATGAGAGTTCAGGGGGGGCTTTTACAGCTCATCGAGAATGCTAAACATCCCTCCTGGAAACTCGTCATGCCACAGGCAAATTCCACACAAAAATACCCAAAGGTACAACTTGAACTCTCGACCCTGGAGGTGTGAGGCCACAGTGCTAACCAATATGTCACTCTTAATATTCCTCTTTTACGTTTTTTTACCCTCATGTCACTGTTTGACAGCAGTTTCACCCGTCTCAACTTCATGCAGTTTCACCCGTCTCAACTTCATACAGTTTCAGCTTTTTCTTGAATAGTTTTTATAAATCCACACAACCACCATTTAAATGGGCCATCATTTTCCAATAAAAATGGGGACAAAAACCTAATCAGAAAAAAATAATAAATCTGATTGAGGGCACTATAAATAAATCTGATTAAGAGCACTCTTAATCAGAACAGTCTGACCCGATCCGACCTGATGGGATTCAATTTTCAATCAGAACAAAAGGTGAGTTGTAAACCTTTAACAATCTCTTCAATAGGTAAATATTAGCCATGTAAACACTTGATCTGACTGTTTCCTTCTGGTTGGAACAAATAGGCTCTTTCTGCACAGGTTTGCCCCACATGGGGTTAACATTAGGTGGCATGACGTGTTTCCAGGAGGGATGTTTAGTATTCTCGGTGAGCTGTAAAGGCCCTCTTGAACTCGCATCCTGTTTAAAAAATGAATGGGAGAGCAGTATGTGTGTGTGAGAAACAAGATAAAAATTAAAAAAAAAAATAATACAAACACTGTTCCTGTGACACAAGTACAGAGTGGTGGGGGCCTGGAGCCTATCCCAGGGGACCTGGGGCACAAGACGGGGTACACACTGGACAGGATGCCAATCCACTGCAGGGCACAAGCGCGCACACACACACACACTATGAGCAATTTGGGAACACTGATTAACCTAATTTGCACGTCTTTGGATTGTCTGAGGAAACCGGAGTACAAGGAGGAAAACCATCACGCACGTAGAGAACATGCAAACTCCACACACACGGACCCCGAGGCGGGAATCGAAGTCTCAGCCCTGAAGGTGCGAGTCCACAGAGCTAACCGCTACGCCTCCTTATAATATTTAATAAAACTAATTTTCCCCAAAGTTAAGGGAAAAACTTTTCTTCTTCTTATATGGTGAGCAGATTGCACACTTCACAGCAGACAGAACCACTTTAATGTTAAAAAAAAAAAAAAGAAAGAAAGAAAAAAGAAATAGTTTCCCCATCTTATCAGATCATGTAAACAGTTCAACTGGAATCTCTAATCAGAATGATTTCAATCAGAATAAAATGAAATCTTGTGTGTGTAACTACAGCTACAGCTCCTGTCACTAACTAGTTTGTGCTACCTGTAGGGTTAAAGGATGGTGTTTTTTCCTCTACATCATACAACTACAGAAAGTAACAGCACATGTTTTGTACAACATCCAGACACTTTCAAAAGTTTACATTATACCCTGGTAAATAAACATACAGAATGATGACAGAGGTGAAACCACAGCCTGAAGTGAAGCTCTGCTGTCCTGACCTTAAACTCATTGTCTCAATACTTTGAGAAAATCTGATTTAAAAATTAATTCATAGGAACTAAAAATCCATGCAGTCAAAGCTAAATGTTTATTTAAGATGTGTATACTGTACAGAAGGTGACCGGATGGAGGGAGGGTTTTTAAAAGAAACTTGATAAAACTTTAACCTGTCAAAAAAAAAAAAAAAGATTCCCTCTGGCTAATAAATTAACCACAATGTTAAGGACGGCAAAGTTTTGACTTGCACTAAGAGAGCCGCATTTCGTGGCTGATTTAAACAAACGCTATTTCCACACCGAGCTCTTATTTCCCTGTAAAGAGACAAGTCCCGGCACATTCCTGTCCTAACTGAGTTAGCAAGCTAGTTACTGTTCACACCGTTCACTTCATAAAGTCAAAGACTGGGTTAGTACAGTAGCTTATCCACACTACACAAGTTATACCCACAGTCCTTTCAACTCACAGTAGCTTTGTGATAAAAGTATTAAATGTGTATGACATCCTAAAAAGTTTTTAGTAAATACCTGTTTTGTGTCATGAATTATCCGGCAGAGAAACTTTCCCAGGCGCGTTATATCTGCCCGCGTGAATTCTCAAGCGCTGGGAGTCAATCCCTGTGAGAGTCGACTCAGGAGCTGGGAGTCGATCTATGGGTGAGTCGACTCAGGAGCTGGGAGTCAATCTATAAGTGAGTCGACACAGGAGCTGGGAGTCAATCCCTGTAAGAGTCGACTCAGGAGCTGGGAGTCAATCCCTGTAAGAGTCGACTCAGGAGCTGGGAGTCAATCCCTGTAAGTCGACTCAAGAGCTGGGAGTCAATCTATGGGTGAGTCGACTCAGGAGCTGGGAGTCAATCACTGTAAGAGTCGACTCAGGAGCTTGGAGTCAATCTTTGTATGAATCGACTCTCCCCTCTTGAGTAATCCCCGTTGTTTCTCCCAACAGGAGCAGGAAGTCAATTTCTGTAAGAGTCGACTCAGGAGCTGGGAGTCAATCCCTGTAAGAGCCAACTCAGTACCTGGTAGTCAATCTATGGACGTCGACTCTCCTAATTCAATGCCTGGAAGTCAATCTCTGTAAGAACTCAAGGGATACTTTTCAATCACTGCAAGAATTGAGTCTCCCAACTCAGTACTGTGAGTCAATTTCTGTAATAGTCAACTCAGAAGTTGGGAATCAATCTATTTATGAGTTGACTCTCCTAATTCAATTGCTGGAAGTCAATCTCTGTGAGAGTAGACTCATCCTTCTTAAGGGCTGGGAGTAAATCCCTGTTAAAAGTCCCAGCTCAGAGGCTGGGAGACAATCTATGTACACGTCTACTCTCTGGGAGACTGGGAGACAATCTATGTACATGTCTACCACAGCCTGGAAGTCAACTCTCTCAACTAGGCAGGTGTGTGTCAATCTATGCATGAGGCAAATCTCCCAGTTTAAGATCTGTGAATTAATCCCCACTTAAAAGTAATTTCTCTCAACAATGTCTGGAAGTCAATCTCTGTAAGAGTCAATTCTCCTGACTCCTGTACATTAGCCTGAGCGCAGCAACTGGTCACAATCAACACTTGATAAACGTTCCTTGCGTCTAATGACATTGTGGTCTAAAGTTATTAGATACATTAAATTATTAAATTACATATAATTTTATGTATGATGTTATTAACCCAAATGTTACCACAGGGAAGCCAAATGACAAGGTTATACAAGGATACAAGGGGTTAGCAGGGATACTAATGAAGCTTTAGGTAATTTAGCTTGGTCAGCTCTCAAGCACATTAAAATTGTGGTTATTGAGCATTATACAGTTAGATTGTATTTGTTTTAAGATTCCTTGTCTCATTATATGAAAATTGTGTATTATGTATTTAAGTAGTATTGCACCGTTTGTTTAATTTGCTGTCTTTTAGTTTTTGAAATGAAAAAATTATGCCAGTGGATTCGACTCTTTGAATCGAGTCCCAACACCTGGACCTGGAACAGGAATCGACTCCCAATTTTTTTTTTTCTGTGGAGAGAGGATCGGACAGCCTTAAATTTCAAGGGACCGTATGTGGCCCCTCCCACTCTGTGTCAACAACATGACGTCATTGGTACAGCCCTGCTTTTTTCCAAAATTAATGTAAATTTTTTTCCCGTTGAATCAGCATGTGAGGATAAATTAGAAGGGGGAGGGAAAGAGAATAGCATTGTGTAATTCCACCTCACACACAAAAAGGTCAGATTCAATGCTTTTATATGTGATATCCAGGAAAATAATAGGAAGAACTGAACACTAGGGATGCTTGTTTTTATTCAAGTAACCGAGGAACTTGGCATCGTCATCTCCAGAGCAGGCTTTTATACAGGGAATTTGAAGAACATGGTAATGAGGTCATGACTGGAGGTACTGAGTGCATGAAGTCTTTAATGTAGTTTGACCTTTGCAGTTATGGAGTGAGCTCAGTGCTCAGAGCTGGACTCCAGCAGAGGCACTGTGACTGATGTGGTGTGTTTAATGACAGACTTTAATGTAGAACCGGAGACTAACAGCACATGTCCTGCATATGTCTGCAGTGAGGAGATGTACAAAGGACAAATCAAAGTGAACTTGTTTTAATTGTGCGCGCGCGGGAGGAAGAGAGAGTGTGTGTGTGTGAGAGAGAGAGACAGAGAGAGAGAGAGAGAGAATAATGTCAACACCGCCACCATATGGGGGTAAGAGTTAATTACAGTTATAATAATCTAAATTTTAGTCATACATCCCCACTCTGACGCTAGAAAACACTATAACCCTAGAAAATAAACTACACAGGATACTGCATTGTGGGATGCTGTGGGGGATATATATATGCATACACAGTGGAACCACATATGCATACAATTATGCAAGCATAATTTGTTCCGGAAGCATGCTTGTATATCAAAGCACTCATTTATCAAAGCACATTTCCCCCATAAGAAATAATAAAACCTTTGATGATTCGGTTAACTTTTGTTCGTCAAAAAGGTTGTTGTTGCAGTACAGTTGCTACACTTAAACAGTCACTACACTTGGACACAAAAAAAATGATTAACGCACACACACACACACACACACACACACACACACGGTCACAATGTTATAGTAAACATTACACACGCGCATATGGATGTTGACTGTACGAGTGACGTACGAGCACTGAGACTAAGCATGGAAGATATTTACCCACAATCCCACAGCGCAAGAGAGAAAAGAACCATTACCAAAGTTGTGATCATGTGACGCTCGACAGACAAAACGCAGTACTCATATACAATAAATTAAGACTTCACTCATTTAACAATTTTGCTCGTCTTGCAAAATGCTCACAGACGAAGTTACTCGCAATTCAAGGTTCCACTGTATATAGGGCCTGGATACCATCTCAAGGAACTCAGGGGACAAGGCAGTAAACACCCTGGATAGGCACAGGCAAATACACCCAATCATACATTACGGGCAACATTGTTAACAACAATGTCTTCCTACACCGCATGTCTTTGGATTGTGGGAGGAAACGATAGTACCCAGAGGAAACCTTCAATGCACAAGGAGAACCTGTATGCACAGTGAACAGAGGTGAGATTCAAAACCCCCAACCTTGGAGGTGTAAGGCTACTGTGCTATATTTATAATTCCAAGGAGAAGTACAGTTTGTTTCAGTATAGCATGATAATTATTAATAAAAATGCATCTTGTGTGGTATGTGTAAAAGCATGTTATAAAATTGGAACACAATTAGAAACCAAAAAAAAAAAAAAGCATTATATACAAGGGGCATTTAAGTCACACTTGGGTGAAATTTCTTGTAAGTGACAGTTTAATGATGAGACTCTTCTGCAGTAAAACATTTGAATGGTGCAAACATTTTAAAGAAGGCTGTATGTCCATGAATGATAATCCTGGCCGAGGTGGCTCAGAGCACATTGCACTCATTCCCATGAACATTCAGCAAATAGAACGCCAACTCGCAGAAGAGACGCATCTGTCTGGAACTGTACACACAATCTTTCACTAACAACACTTGCACATTACAGGAACTCGGCTGGGAGTTTTTGCCACACCCCCATACAATGCCGACCTCACTCCAAGCCATTTCCACATTGAATAATGCTTTCAGACATAAAGCAGATAGTCCGATCATGGATCTGGCATACTGAGAAAACTTTCTCCCTTGATGGTATGCAAGCACTAGTGAAACACTGGGATAAGTGCATTAGTGTACCATAATGATTATATAGAGAAGATGACTGTGTTCTGTTATTCTATGCAATCAAAAGTACCGGTTTGATTTAAACATTTTGAATAAATACTTTTGTACTGACTAACCCAATAACATTACTGTAGACATTTAAAAATCTAAAAAGTACAAATGAAAACATGTTTTGATGGGCGTGTGTAATAAAAAGTAATAACAATATAATGATTTTAGAAGCATTAAAACAAATGTGCTTGTTCTAAATGCTTTTCCTTTATTTTATAAGGCTCATTAACCAAGTTTTCACAGTTTCCAAAAGTTTCCAAAAGTGTAAAACTAGTAAAAACATTTGAAAATGTAACTGGTGATGTGTGATTTGATACTAAACAGGAATAAGCTGCAGTGTTTGAATAAAACACAATTTACCTTATAATACAGAAATGTATCCCTTCACATTTGCCTTTTTTAATATATGTTTCCTGGTTTATTATGATTATGTTTGTTGTATTACTGCCTGGTTAGGGTGCATATCATTCAACACACACCTGGAGGAATGTTGCTAAAGGCTCTATAATAATAAACAGATGAAAGCTGTTCATGTTTTCTTGTTGTCGAAATAGGCCAAAGACTTCAATGACTTTATAATAATCCTTCAGTATAATCAATTCCTTGTTTGACCACACATACATTCTCACACCTGTTAAAAGCCTCCAGTGGTAAAGCACTGACAAGCCTAATGTAGGCCACCCATGTGTGTCTGCCATCATGGTAATTGAATATGTTTATTATAGCTGTCCATTAGAGCAGTGATGATCTGCAGCTGGTGGGTGACTGTGACATGTTTGTGAGTGAATTGCCACACCAGTGTTTCTATCAAACATACAATGTTAATTGAGAGCCAGACACACAGCTCTTTACAACACATCTACAATTAAGGCCCAAATATCTCTTATTGAGTATGTTCCGTTACTTAGGAATGTATGAAACAAAAGCATTATCACTAAAAATAAAGCTCATACAATCCATATAAAAAGCTAGAGAAGGCATCTATGTCGCCTATTTTTTTTTCATCTTTCTGATAATGGTTAGTGAGAGATGATTCATCTAAAAGAGGAGAGCAGAGCCCTTATGAAGGATTTTCTTTTCATGAAATAGCAGGCTCATAGAAGAGCCAATTGAATTTCAACTGTTGAAATATGAGCTCTTATGGCTAGATTTTAGATCTATGATCATAATTTGGCAAGCGTGTTTCTGGCACATGACTCTTACCTTCCTTAAACTTAGATATCAGGGTCCTACTTCTAAATGTGTGGCATGGTGGCTTAGTGGTTAGCATTGATGCCTTGCAGCGCCAGGTCCTGAGTTCGATTCCCGTGTCAGTCTGTGTGCATGGAGTTTGCTTGGTGGGTTTCCTCCCACAGTCTAAAGACATGCAGATTAGACTAAGTGGCATTTCCAAATTGCCTGTAGTGTGTGTATGCATGTGTGAATGTTGGTCAGAGGTCCTACAACAGTTGTAAAAATGTTAATAAATCTAATGATCACCATTGGCCTCCAGGGCCCTAGTTGGACTACAGAGGTTCCTGGGCAGATGGATGGATGGTCTTCTAAATGTATGATGTTAGAATTTAAGGCTGAAATGAAGCTTTGGTCAACTCAAAAGGATATCTCATGGTTTGGAATTCATTCATTCAAAAGGTTGATGCAAGCTTGCTTTGCTAGACATTTTCATCCAGTATTATTTTCCCATAAAGTGTTGCAGCAATGACAATTAAATAAAGAATCTTAAACAATTAGTGGGATGATACAGTTGCCATAATAAATATATTAACCCTTAAAGGGAAAAAAAAAAAGTATATTACATTTACGGTTGGAGGACCATGAAAATTCAAAGCCAGTAGCACATAACTGTTTAATTTAATAATGGCTATTTGACCAGATATTTATAGGACACAGAAATTAGAGTTCAGTGCCTGAGATCTTCCACCTATGAGTTTATGTTCCATGGCTGGATGGATTAGTTCTCTTTTAAGGAAGTATCATGGCAGTGCTCATGCTTTTTTCTACTATACTTAGAGCCTTGACCCTTGAAGGCCCGTAACCCCTAATTACTACAGAGGCGTCCAAGGGGCAGAAGTGACTCTCTGTCTCTGTTTCTTCTGTTGTATGTGCCTCAGGAAGGACGTCATCAAAATATACAAAGAAATAGAAAGTTCTAAATTTAATATATGTTTACATTCTGTTAAACTAAATGAAATTACACTGCAATGACTAAAATAAGCTCATATACAGTATAATTATGGAGTAATTTAAAAATGGTACTTACATTGTACAGTTAACATCAGTCGTAGCATCATAAAGAGGCATAGGGTGTGTATTACAGGGGTTTCAGGTTAAAAGTATAGTGCACAATGCACACAACTTTTATATGTAATATGTAAGTTTGTGCAATTCAAGTTAAAATGAAAAGTAATATACAATATACAATCATGATGCACATGTACATAGAAACAGTATATTCTTATTATTTTACATAATTTGTACTTCATTGATGCACCTTAAATTGTACACAGTGGCAGTTATTGGCAGTTTGATTGTTGCTTATTTGTTGTATGATTGGTCAACTGGCTGCTGTAACGATTCATACTATAAGTATGAATATTACTCACTGAAGTGGTTTTTATGGCGTGTCATGGCGAAGTAAATCCTCTAGATGGCAGCAGCGTGTAAAAACTGCCGGAGCCGAGCCCATTTGTGTCAATAATATTACCAATACATATCAACACATCATATACATGAATATACATGACACTATATCTGTGCGTCATCATAGACATGTCATTGACAGTTTGTTATAATAGAGAACTAAATGCCTTAAGGGTTTTACGACAATTAAAATTGGCGAAGTAACGAATAAATCTGAGATACACAGAGATGATTAAGAAAAAAAAGTAGCAAATGCGAAGGACAATATTTGTAGTAAAAAATAATTAGCCTATATATATATTTTTTTTTAATCACACGCGTATCATTGCGTCACTTCCGCATTACGTCGCTGTTCGCGCGCCTCTTTTTGAAATCGGAAGCGCTTCGGATTGTAAGCAGGTAAGAAATTTTACGATCTTTAAACCTGGGTGCTGGACTCGAACTTATCCAACAGCTACAATCTGTGTAGCCATGTTAGCTAAGTACAGTTATGGCGAATAACAGTTAAAGATGCACTGTGTGATCTATTTTAGATAAGTTAGCTGTCTAGCTTTTCCGTTAGAAGTTTTTTTTCCCTTTCCCATCCGCATTTGCTATCGTCAGGGTTCTACGCTCTGATTGGCTAGTAAGCATCGCGTCTCTGCGCTCTGATTGGCCTAAGGTTTCATGCTCAGACTTCATTCGTCGTAGTGCATGTTTGTATGGACCCCAGACCAATCCGAGCGGGGAGGCGGGATTTGAGTATATGAATAAAAAACAATTTTAAGGGGTAACTGAAGGAGATTTTAAGCTAATACATCTGTTACATTTCGCTTCCCTCGAGATCTAAATGGCTTCGATTAAAGATCTTGACGCCGTGGAAAAGTTAAGCAGCAAGCTGGAGGGAATCAGGAGTAAACTCTTGTCCCAGGCTATGGGTGAAATGCTGACCGAGGCTACAGTGGAGTTCTGCCAAGCGCACAAACACTACATGAAGTCTGTTCTGGGTAAGACACCGGCACTTATACACATACAGCACCAGTCAAAAGCTCGGACTCGCCTTCAACTCGAATTCAATGGTTTTTTTTTTAAGACATGAAGGTCAGTTGTTGTGGAATAGTTCTTGCAACAACAGTATTGTCAAGTGCATTTGCAAAAGCCATCAAGCACCATGATGAAACTGCCTCTCATGACGACCATCCCATTAAAGCAAGACCAAAACTTACCTCTGCTGCAGAGGAGAAGTTCATCATTTAGAGTTAAAAGCCTCAACAGTCACAAATTTACAGCACCTCAGAGCTGTTATGAAGACTTTAAGTAGCAGATAAACGTTAGTATCAGCTGTCCAAACCAGATTATTGCACATCCTGGATGCCTTCATTTACAATGTAGAAAGAAATTAAATCAGGAAAGACCATGAAATTATAAGGTGTCCAAAACTGACTGATTCTGTATGTATGTCTATAGCAAGTTAAATCCACCATTTACACTATCAGTTCAATGTTGGGGCACCATTTCAATTCTATGGTCCTTTTTTTTTTTTTTTTTTAATTTTTGGTGTTGGTTTCCTGGGAATGGTCTTTGTGGGAACCAGTTTCATCATGGTGCTTGAAGGGTTTTGACCATACTGTACTTGCAAGAACTGTTCCGTAACACTGACTGTTGTTGTTACCTAATTACCTACCACCATACCTGTTATTTTGTAATTTTGAAAAAAATAAATTACATTTGTTCTAGAATGCAGAAAATAAATCCAAACCTTTGACTGCTGTGTCAAAACTTTTGATTGGTACTGTAGGTGCCAGAACAAAGAGTCTTGATGTATGCCATTCTTGTACCCTGAGAGATATGGGATCAGTGAAGTAGTGTTAGAAAATCTGAGCATTGAAGGGGGCTCCCATCGAGAAGTCACCTTAGCGGACCGTCCGATCTGCACACAACTTAGCACAGGTTTTATGCTGGATGCCCTCCCTTTTGCAACCGTTTCATTTTACCCGGGCGTGGGCCCAGCACTGCATCCACTGCATCCAGGGTTTGGGCTTTGGGTGGGAATTGAACCTGGGCCTTCTGCATAGCAGGCGAGAAAACCTACCACTGAGTCACCAATGCATCACAAAATGAGAACTATATCAAAAGCTTAAATTATTAATAATAAAACATTAACAACTGGATTGGTAACAAATTTACAGAATTACTACCTAAAAAAAAAAACTAAAATGTGTCATACAATCTATTATCTTGTTAAGCACACTTTTGAAACAGCTGTAAATGGACATTATTCCCAAGTTAAGGTGTGAGATCTGAAAATCATATTTCATCAAATGATCTGAGTGAAGTACTCTCAGATCTGCAGGATACCCAACGTCAATGCAGAATTTAATAGGCAGTCATTGTATTTTTTATTAAGCCCGGAGTCATATGATCAGACTTTCTTTTTCCTTGTAATAATGTAATAATGCATCCTGCAGAAAATGTCCATAAAGAGACAGCAGGACTTTCAGCCTGCAGCAGTGTATTTATACAAATTATGTGTTATTGTATGACATTAAATCGCTCTGACATACATCTTTGGTTTTAAAGATACATGCTCGAAAAAATGCCGGGAAGATGAGACCATGTTTGAGACCATACAGGCTTATACAGAAGGTAATCACTTATCTTAGCATTTGTTTCCATCAGGTATCCGTTTTTTGTAAAGTTAAAGGTATGAAACTGAGCACATGTTACTTTCCATTTTAAGAGCTGAAACGTCAGAATTCCATCATGAGGGAGAGGAATGAAGAACAGCCTGAAGTCCTGGGATCGATCCAGTACAAAGAAAACCAGAAAGAACTACTTATTCAGAAGATTGGGAAGCTGAAGCAAGAGCAGGCCAAGAGCAGAGAATGTATGGAATCTGCTTGTGTATATACAAACACACACATTCCTGTATGTTACTCATTGATCAATTTTAAACAGACATTACTCACATTATATGTTAACTTTTATGTTTTTTTTGTTTTCAACAATTAAGTGATTCACTCCCAAAACAAAGCCAACAAGGACCGGCTAAAGAACTTAAACAAAATTAAAGATATCTTCCAGGAGCGGTTAAGCCTCGAGATCAGAAAAATCCAGGGTAAGCCATTCTAGTTTCTACAGATTCATTAGATATGGAACTCTGTTTGCCCGAATTATATTGTTTAGTATTACTGATTGTATACGTTTGTGTAGGTGATAAGCTGCAATTCATCTTCAGAAACATCAACCACAAGGATCCACAAAGTGCCTACACCTTTCTTCTGAGCATAAATGAGGAAGGGGTGTACCAAAGTAAGTCAAAGCAGTTACTTTACTTACATGCACAAAAAAACTGAAATGCTGAGGGTTAAGTGCATGAAAAGCTGATGCATTTAGTTCGGTCAGAGCTGTCAGTATGCAAAACAATGCTGTTTTTGCCTCTGTGTGAAGTTGCATCAGCCTGCCATTGTGCTTTATATGTGCATTTGGGCTAAAACTGAGGCCTGTGTGAATAGGCAGAAATAATAGGAGTTTATCACCCTAGTGTTCAGGAGGCATTCACTTAAAACGATTGTTACTGTTTACAACAGATGATGCATGTCTTCATGTTTGTAAGAGTTAAGAGCATTTTTTTGTATAAAGCTAAGCAAATAAATTGACTTTTTATTTAACCATTTGTGCTGAATAATATATATACACACACACAGGGTGGACCATTTATATGGATACACCTTAATAAAAATCCCACTCTTCACACACTGACGGAGAAGAGGGTTGCATT
>JAQMYJ010000036.1:20113000-20143625 GCA_030014305.1 Clarias laeviceps | reverse complement strand
CCTTTACAATGTAGAAAGAAATAAAAATCAGGAACCATCATGGAGTTAGAAAGTGACCCCAAACTTTTGAACGGTAGCGTATATATATATATATATATACATACACACACACACACACGGGCCCAAGCACCCTGCGCCATCGCCACCCTGAGACATCAAAATCAGTATCTCCGGCATATAAAACTTCCTGGATGGCTGTGCTGACCTTGAACCTGATAAAACGCAGAGGACCAACACAAGCAGATGACATGGGTCACCAAACCACCACTGACCGGGAAAACTTTACACTTGACCTCAAGCAACATCAATTGTGCCTCTCCTCTATTCCTCCAGACTCTTTCAAAATGAAATGCAAAATTTACTTTCTTCGGAAAATAGGATTTTGGCCCACTGAGCCACTGGGCCCACTGTCCTTTTTGTTCTTAGCCCAGGCACGACGCCTGACGTTATCACTGGTTCAAGCATGGAATGCAACAGTTGTAGCCCATGTCCTGGATAAGACCGTGCGTGATGGCTCTTGAAGCACTGACTCCTGCAGTCCGCTCCTTGTGAATCTCCCCCAAATTCATGAATGGACTGCGTTTCACAATCCTCTTAAGTCTGCGGGTATCCCTGTTGCTTGTGCACCTTTTTCTACCACATTTTCCCCTTTCATTCAATTTTTCATTAATATGCTTGGATGAACAGCCAGCCTCTTCAGCAGTGACCACCTTTTGTGTCTTACCCTCCTTACAGTATGTGTGTAGCCTACTGAACCAAACTGAGAGACCATTTAAAGACAATATTCTACTTTTTTTAATACAGAATAAAAAAAAAAAATTTTATACAGAATTTTGGGTTTTCATTAGCTGTAAGCCGTAATACTCAAAATATAAAAATAAACACTTAAAATGCATCAGTCTGGGTGTAATGAATCTATACACAAGTTTCACATTTTTAATTGAATTACTGAAATTTGAATTTACTTAAATGTGAATTCGGCACGGTGGTGTAGTGGTTAGCATTGATGCCTTGCACCTCTAGGGACCGGGTTCGATTTCCGGCCAGACTCGATTCCCGTCTCGGTGTGCATGGAGTTTGCATGTTCTCCCCGTGCTTACTGGGTTTCCTACGGGTACTCCAGTTTCCTCCCACAGTCCAAAGACATGCAGATTAGACTAATTGCCGTTCCCAAATTGCCCGTAGTGTGTGTGTGTGTGTATGTGTGTGTGTGTGTGTGTGTGTATGTGTGTGTGCCCTGCGATGGATTGGCAGCTTGTGCCCTACGCCATCTGGGATAGGCTCCAGGGCCCTACAACCCTGAATACAGGATAAAGCGATATAGATGATGAGTGAGTGAGTGTGAATGTGAATTACTGAACTTTTTGATGATAGCTGTACATTGAAATGTACAACGAATGCAAGATGAAACAGTAAACATAAACATATCGC
This sequence comes from Clarias laeviceps, assembly GCA_030014305.1. NCBI lineage: Eukaryota > Metazoa > Chordata > Actinopteri > Siluriformes > Clariidae > Clarias > Clarias laeviceps. The sequence goes on along the minus strand of JAQMYJ010000036.1, from coordinate 20,142,194 downwards.
ATGCAACAGAAGATCACTTAAATGTGCACCCAAATCGCTTTATCTAATATTGACCCAAAAAGACAAAAAGTATAATAAACTGCTTTGTTTATTCTAAATACCTGCCAAATTAGGCCTGTGTCAAGGACAAAAAGCAGACGCTTTTAAAAATTTAGTTTTTAACCCGACATTTAGACGTTTGACATTTAAAGCCCAGAATTTATCATCATCATCATAGAGACAATTAGCTTAGCAAGACATAATTAGCTTCCGGTCTTCTCCACTGCTCACAAAAGAAAAGCAACAGTTTTACCCTGATTTCAAAGGCATTTTAATGAGTCATCCACTTAGCTCAGTGAAAATAAGTGTTACATTATACCAAGAACAGGACAATGGGAAAATGAGAAAATATCATTCAAAGCTAAAGAAGCAGAAACATAATATCACTGTATGGTGTTCAGGTTTTTGGCGAGGTGCATAAAAGTGTGCGCACATTTCCTACACAACATAATCATAATTAATCTTTTTGTTTTAAAATAGAGTCATATAATGGGGACATTCCCACAATTTAGCAATTTTGATTCATAAAACTTGATATTAATACTGTGGAAACTGTCATGCAACTGTGTGCCAATACCTACAGTATAACACATTACATGGTTCATGTAAACCCAGCAGGAGAATCACGTTATAAATCAAGGACAGAGGGCAATAAAAGTCAATTAAATAAATGCATTTGAAATGGTTTTACAATTCTTTAACGCAATGCAAAATGGTGTTTTAGGTACAGGTCCATACTTGATTTAAGGTGAAGGACAATATGGAAGAATTCCTAACAAACACATGAGCACATAATACAGTTAGAGAATTCCAATTTTACAGTTCACTAGTGCAAATATAGCAAGAGGTGTCCTCGTTTGTGTAACGCATTTCATCCGTTTTACAGGTGAGCAAATCAGAAAGCAGTTGTCTCAACTGAGGTTCCAAGAAAAGGACTGAAAGCGAAACACTGTGTACGTAAAAGCTGTTGCCTTGCTGAATCCTGAAACGCTGAATGAACTTTAAATAGTGTGCCATCTCAAAACACTGACAGTAAATTACTAGAAGAAGTAGAAAATAAAGACTCAACCACAATTTTGCAACCGATATATAGATATTAAAAAAATAAATAAAGATTACCTCAAGAAAACAGCCGCTCCCACTGACACCAAACTACATGACCACAGCAGCATGCTAGCATGAAACGACAGACGCTTTTCATTTATTCGAAATAAGAGTGAGCTATAGAGAGAGGAAGGAGCTGTGATTTCATATTCACCCAGGTGCCTATAAATTATTTGATAGTAAGAAAAAAAAAAACAAGGTACAAGGAATAAGAACAAAAATCATCGTACTGAATCATACTGAAATGCAACTGCATTCACATTATTCTGCATTAAAGATCTTCCAGTACCAGATGGGTGACGTTGTTGTTTTGACACACATGAGTACTGTACAGACTAACAAGCAGGCTGCGGCGGGCAGAAACGACTCAAGCTTAACGCTTAGTGTTCATCATGACACACAGATGACAGGAAACCGTTAGTGCCATGAGACCCGTTGGTCCCGTTAGTGTGGTGTTTGTGAGCAGATGGCGCCACTTCCTCTTCGTCAGAACTTGACTCGATGTCACTGCGGTCATCCTTTGACACCTGGGAAAGAGAAGTGGCATAAGGCATGCTGCTTTGGGCTGGAGTCTAGTTTGGAAACGTTTCCTTTTAGCTATCCTATCTAAAATGGTTATAAGGCATTAATAAGGGGTTATACACTCATTAAACATTTTATTAAGGACATCTACACATTCATGCAATAATCCAATCAGCCAATCATCTGGCTGAGAGCAATGCATTAAATGAATGCAGATACAGGTCAAGAGCTTCAGTTAACCTTCAAATCACACATCAGAATGGGGGACAAATGTGATCTGAGTGACTCTGAATGGTGCAAAAAAATCAATCCTAATCCTAATGCTCCTAATAAACGGGCCAGTGAATACACACAACTAACAAACAAACAAACAACAAAAAATCCATTACATGACCGAGATTTGTTTAAAAAATGCCTTAAATTAAAAAATGCCTTATATTTATATAATTTTCTATATTGAAAAGCTGTAGAGCTTTATGTGAACAAGGCAGCTCTTAATATTTAACAATGCTGCATACTAACTGGGTGAATTGAAAGTAAATATAGTGGCTTGTTTAAATGCAATGTCCATGATTCCAGGACTACAAGATACTTGATTGCCATCAAAAAGGTGCAATAAACACGTCATGTGATGCAAATATGGAATTAAAATTTAAAATAAATAGACTTCATTCATACCTCCATAGTATGAAGTTCTGTACATACTGTATACATGATGTAGAACTGAGGTTTACTATATCATGGCAATACATTTGATTTGATGCACCATTTAATGATCATACTTACATGTAAAGGATTCCACTTTCCCACCTGAGGCAATGCAGGATTAGTAAAGAGAACAGAGACATGACACTTAAGTAAGAGAAGCCGTGAAAAGCAAGAGCAAATGAAATGAGCAGAGGTTAAACATGCACGTGTAGATTTTTCTGTCATATAAGCTATATTTTTTTTGGCAGTTAATGAATCAAACAAAGCATAGATCTGATACCGAGCAAGAAATCTGATATTAGATACAACGAGAGCAGGTATTGTTTGAGCATGCGGAGCAAATCATGAGTGACGTTAAAATGCGTAGGCTGACTTCTCTTACCTTGCCTTTGGAGATGGCTTTGCATGCTATTTTCACTATGAGATAGGACCAGAAAATGTGTAATCCCTGAAGCAGCACCAGCAGCCCGTTAAACACCCACCAAGACGGGTACGGCCCCACGATCTCCCAGCTCTCAAACAAAGTGGTGTTCAAAATCCTGTGTTCAGGTCAGACACAAAAATAGAAAAAAGCGATTAATATTCACATCATTACAGTGACATTCTTCCATCTATGTTTAGTAACCACATATTCTGCTCATGCCAACAGTGGATCAGGAGTCGGTGTCAGAAACTGTGTAAGGCGTGGGTACTCCCTGGGTGAGACGTCATTCCACTGACTCACTTCTTTACACCTAGGGTAGTCAGCAGTCAGTGCACCTACTGTACCAGGATATTTCTAGCAGATGGGAGATAACCCAGGCAAGAACATGGGAAACTTTACACACACACACACACATACTGTTAGCAAGTTCAGGATCGAACACCGGACCCTGAAGCGGTGAGGCACCAACACTGATGTGCCATCTGCTTACATAACCACTGTTTCATAACTCGATATTCACATACAGTACTGTGCAAAAGTCTCGAGCTACCCCTCATTCCTTCATATTTTGCTTACAAATTGCCAGCCTTTCTTGTATTTTAATGTAGCCTTCAGGAATAGTTCTCCAGGTTTCCTGAAGGACTTTGTTTTGCATCTCATTTTCAGTCCAGTTGTTTGTTAAGTGACATATGAAGAAGGCTGTGGTAATGGAGTTTGAACCTGGGACCTTCTGAACCATAGTCCAACGCCTTAACCACTGAGCCACCCCTGACCAAGTCAAACAAAACTATGACATGATGCTGCATTTTGGGAACCTGCATCACTGTCCAGGTATCAGAACCAAACATTATTTTTGTAATACATCTGGGCCGTATTCACAAAGCTTCTTAGAATTCTTTCAGAAAACTCCTATCTTAGCTTAAAAAGTCCTAGCTGGGAGTCCTAGACTAAAAGTGATTTAGGAAACTTCTCAGAGCAACAAGGAAAGTACAAAAACCTTTATCTTAGTGAGGAGGTGTGCTTGACCCCGTTGCTAGAGATGATGCAGCAATTCAAGTTGATAAAAAAATGCAAAGTTTCTGTTATAGGCTAAATATCTTAAAGTTAATTAAACAGCCAAATGTTGAAAAACTTTTGAAGCAACCAATTTCCACGCAGTAGATACTATATTTAAGTTCTTACATTTATTTACCATACTGATTTTATTACTCGTAATCCATTTCAGACTGATGGGAGCAAAATGGCTCACCTTTTACCAGTTTACATGATCTATTTAAGATGCACTTTTGGATGGTATGTAGCCACCAATCCAAGAAAGATGGAAGGAAGTAAAACAACAAGAAAACCAAATTGGACAGAAGAGCAATGTTTACTTTTAGCTTTACGTTCAGTGTTTGGAGAATATTTCTTCTTTCAACCATTTTGTCCTCTGCTGTAGAAACTCTTAAGCCTCTTAAAAGTCCTCCTCTCTACTCTTAACAATTTTTACCTTAGGAGCTGTTTATAAATCATTTTCATCTTTAATAAGATTTAGTCCTAAATTTAAGGGAAAATTCTAAGAAAATGTCATAATTCTAGAAATTTTCTTAGAATTTTGTCACTAGGAGCAACTTTTAGGTTTAAGAAGCTTTTGGAATACGAGCCCAGATTTGTATACATTTAACAACAATACATTAATGTGAAGATGTAAAGTATGATGATGAAAGCAACTTTGCCACTCAATTGACTTAAGATATTGGATTACATCAGTTCCAGCATAATTGAATTTCCTTAAATCAGCTGCTTATCTAACCGACCTGAAATGTTATGTTTAAGAACATAATCAATGACAAAGGGGTGATACTGTACATGGTCCAATACGGTGCGTCACAGAAGTTGATTATTTAACGATAACACCAAGTCTCACATCGTTTTAGTCTTTTATACAAAAACACTTCGACGCACTAACATTTTAACTAAAATGTATTCGTGCACGTTTTTATCTGTTCACATGCCATCATTAATATTGCGCAAGGTCCATAAAACAAGTTCTCCACTTTACTATAAGTAATCATTCCCTCTCCAGCTGCTCTCATTTCCCTGCTGGAAGTTAATAATACAAACAAATGCACCATGTCATGTTAGAGTAACTTCAAAGCTTTTTCTGCTTCAGAAAAACAGCACTTCGTTCAACAGAGCCTTGATATAACAGTAAATTATACATAGAGAAATATAATATAGCATGCCCATAGCAAATTTCATCATTAATGAAACTAAAGCATAATCCAGTGTATGGCTAAAATCTACAGTATAAGATAAATTACACCTTTATATTTGTCACATATACATTACTGCACAGTGAAATTATTTCTTTGCATATCCCAGTGTAACAGGGGTCAGTGTGCATGATACAGCACACCTGGAGCAGACAGGGTTAAGGACCTTGTTCAAGGGCCCAACAATGGCAACCTGGTGGAGCTGAATGAGGCTCGAACTGCTGACCTTCTGATCAGTAACTCAATGCCTTACTCCTCTGAACCACCACTGCCCTCAAAGGCTCTACTGTGGCAACATGGTGGTGCTGAGGCTCAAACCCCGAACTTCTGATCAGTAACTCGAACCCACAGCATTAACCGATCGAGCAACCACTGCCCTAATTTTTTTTATTTGTCACATATAAATTGCTGCATAGTGAAATTCCTTCTTGGCATATCTCAGTGTAACTGAGGTCAGAGCGCAGGGTCAGCCATAAAAAAGCAGATGTAGAATAGTCAGCCTTTATGTACTTTTTATATCGCTTGTTCATCCACAATGTGACATTTTATCATCCGCCATTAATGATACAGCGCCCCTGGAGCAGATAGGGTTAAGGGCCTTGCTCAAGGGCCCAACTCTGGGCAAACTCAGTGCCTTAACCCTCTGAGCCACCACTGACCCTTAGTATACTCATTCATTTTTACCACATTCCCTGAGTAGTGAGAGGGTAAACGACAGTTAATCTGATCACTCGTTAAAAATTTGCTATTCCTTAAGTTGTAGAAGCGTTCACTGTACACAGGACTGAAGTAACAGCATTAATGTCTGAATGAGTCTGCAGTTGGACTTAGGACAGAACAGAAACAGTGACATCTCAGCACAGAAAAGCAGGTTTACAGAAAGAATAGCCATGACAACAAAACAAGGGAATATTTCCTGATTTCTGTGAAACACACCAACCCAATAATCTTGTTTTCAGATGTAAAAATACTTATTCACGAAATGTACCAAGGCTTCGCTTTCTAAGTGCACTCAAGTCTCAATGCTTACTCATCATCATTATCCCATTATCAAGGAATAAAATGGATCAATTCAAATCCAAATATTTGTCAGCTGCAAAAGGAATCAAAATATTAGCTTTAATTAAAGCTAACTACTATAATGTGTTTCAGCATCTTGGCATTTTCCTAACAGCCCTATATGGTAAAATGTCACATTGTGCATGAACAAGCGATATAGTTCTACATCTGCTTTTTGGTCACATACACATGCTTAAGCCAAGGACATCAAGGTCTGTCATTGTTGCTGAAACACAGTTTAAGTATGCAAGAAAAGTGGTATATTGCAGCTAGTACAAAGCAAAACATAAGCAATGCTTTAAATAACCTCTCTCACACACACATTTTTCTTTGATAAGATTTCTATTCTGTAGCCATAGTAACTGTCACTTGGCAACTATTCAGATGCGCCTAAATCCCAAGGGAAAAAGCAGAAAGTAACGCGTCATTCAGATGTCCTGGTCAGACACATACCCCCAACAGATGGCGCTCACGGTCCCAAAAAAATTCCTTTGAAGATGACTGTTATTTAAAAAATTTATAAATCAACTAATGGGAGTGGCTAAGAGCAGCGGCTGGTGAGAAATGTAATAGGTAATCGGTCACAATGAAACTGGAGACCTTGTGCAACACTCAGCTATCTGACCAATCCCTTATCAGTCCAGGAACAACAGGAAGTGACAAGACGCAAGATACGTAACAGGAGGGAAGATTCATTATTAATTATTAACATTAGATCTAAATAATAATAATATTTAGTTCCACGACCCCAAGAATAAAATTGCACCTAAAGTTACTTTTTCTTTAACAAAGCAGCATTATATTCACCAAGGTCCTTAACACATGTGACAAGAGCACACCATGCACAGCTCCTAGTGTATGTTGAATATCTAAATGTAATTAGTGTACTGCATGGCAAACTCGGGTCAGGTGTGACTTGTACATCTGTTGCACTGTAAGTGTTGAATCTGTTATTTAAATGAAAAAAGGTGGGTAGAAACCACAATGTACACGATCAACTACCCTACTGTCAAAACACATCATCTGCCGTCAGATGATATGCTGTCCTTCAACACGGAGCTTATTACACACACAAACACACATTTGGTTAACTATCTCTGTGCAAATCTTCCACATACTGTACATACATGCTATTAACACAGTTACGTAATTCTATGCTTATAGGGTTGGGTACTTTGACCCAACCCTAATCTTAACAAGCAAAAGATACCTTTTAGCTTATCTTTTTTATTATTAGTAGTATATATTTTTTATTTATGTAAAAAAAGTAAATAAAAAAATGCACAATACTTTCAGCAAACATTGATGCATAGTTACTTTTTGTGTCATAAATTGAACCAAGATTAAAAATAAAAACATTTTTGTGGCACTGTGCAAAAGTTTTGGCACCCTACATAATCGGTACTTAGTAACACCTCCGCTTCTTGGTCTTCCAGATCTCATCTTGACCTCTACAGTTCCCCTCACTGTGGAAACTGCAAGCTGACAACGCTTTGCTATCTTCTTGTAGCCTTCTGCTGCATTGTGGGCTTCAATAACTTTCATTTTCAGAGTCTTACACAGTTGCTTAGAGGAACCCATGGTTGTTGAGTGTCCGCAAGTGTGTGTACAAGGTTTGAAGAGTCAAAGTATTTGTAAAGCTTTGAAGTTGGCATTTACTAATGACAGCTGTTGCAATGCATCAGATCTAGCGAGATGATTAAGGTCTGAAACCATGTAAAAAGAACCTGAGACTCTGGAACTCTTTTGCACAGTGCCATAATAATGTTTTTGTTTTTTATTTTTGTTCAATTTATGGCATAAGAAGTAACTACTGTATGCATCAATGTTTGCTGAAAATATTGTGCATTTTTTCCATTGCAAGAGACACTGAGTTAACATCTTTTCAATAAAAAAATCACCAAAATCTGTTATTTATCAAGGGGTGCCTAAACGTTTGCATAAGACTGTAAATAGAAAATATAAATTAATATATTTATTAAATAAATACGTAGAGCTAGAGAGTGAGAGAGATAGGGCAAAGCTTCTTACCAGACAGGATATAAGCCCAGTCTGGAGCTGATGAACACCAGTGCAAACATGATGAAGAGCACATTGCAAAGCCTCTGATACTTGGCATAGTTAGCCATTTTGGCAGCCTGAAAACAAACAACATATGTACATGATATTTATTGTCACATTTTATAAAGCTTTCATACTGTAAATCCAAAAATACCAGGCTATCCCGCTATATAGATGCACTTTGGAGGTGTACAATTATTGAATATTAACCACCTGTTGCTATACACAGTTTGTCCACCAACCACATATACTGATATTAGGTAATAGCACCAAGGCTCAGAAGCTGAACACTGAAGAAGTGATTATAAGATAATCATCACCGATAGAGAAATAGTAACTGTAGGCTTGAACTGCACAAACAAGTCTAAAAGAAACTATTGCAGCACAAACCACAATGCTGCTACCATGTCAAGGCTATAATCTTGTCTCATGTGGTCTTGTGGTAGTCAGTTTCCAGTGATGACTAAAGAATAGCAACATATGGGCAAAAGTCAGAAACTGTATAGTGCCAATTAAAAGTTTGGACACACCTTCTTATTCAGAGGTTGTTTCTTAATTTTTATTGTTTTCAAATGTTGTATATTAATACCGAGGACATTGAAATTACTCACTCACTCCTTTTGTATTCTGCTTATCCTGTGTGCAGGGCCACAGGGAAGCCTATCCCAGGAGACTAAAAGCATGAGGCGGGGTACACACTGGACAGGGTGCCAATCCATTGCAGGACACACACACACACACACACACACACACACACACACACACACACACACACACACACACACACACACACACACACACACTCTCTCTCTCAACGGGCAATTTGGGAACACCAATTAACCTAATCTGCATGTCTTTGGACTATGAGAGAAAACTGGAGTACCCAGAGGAAACCCACCAAGGACTAAGACCCAAGTCAGGAATCAAACCCTCGACTGTAGACGTGCAAGGCCACAGTGCTAACCACTATCCCACAGAGCCTCCATACTTTGAAATTATGACAGAACAAATATGGAATTATTTGGTCAACAAAGACGTCTTAAATAACCCAAAATATCTTTTATGTTTTCGATTCTTCAAAGCAGTCACGTTTTGCCTTAATGAAGCTTTGAACACTCTTGACATTCTCTCAGTCAGCCGCATGAGGCATGGTTTTCCAACAAATTTGAACGAGGTCCCAGAAGTATTGAGTACTTGTTGGCTGCTTTTCCTTCACTCCCTGGTCCAACTCTTCCCAAACCATCTGAATTGGATACAGATTGGGTGATTGTGGAGACCAGGTAATCTCCATAACTCTCCTTCTTGGACAAATAGCTCTTACATAACCTAGAGGTTTGTTTGGGGTCATTGTCCTTTTGGAAAACAAATGATGGTCCCACTAAATGCAAACCAGATGGGATGGCATGTGACTGCAAAATGCTGTGGTAGCCATGCTGTTTAAATGTGCCCTCAATTTTAACTAAGTCAGCAACAGTGTGACCAGCAAAGCACCGCCACACCATCACACCTCCTCCTACATGCTTCACAGTGGGAACCACACATTCAGGAACCGTCTAATCACACTCTCAATGTCTAACAAAGACATAGCAGTTAGACCCAAAAATTTCAAATTTGTATTCATCAGACCAAAGGACAGTTTTCCACTGATCTAATGTCCATTCATTGTGTTTCTTGGCCCAAGCAAGTCTCTTCTACTTGTTGTTTTTTCACCCATGAAGGCCTGACTCATTCTCCTCTGAACAGCAGATGTTGAAATATGTCTACCACTTGAACTCCAAGAAGCATTTATGTGGGAGCTCATCTGAAGTGCTGTATATCAGAAGTTTCTGAGGCTGGTCATTCTAATAAACTTAAACAGAGGTGGCTCTTGGTCTTCCTTTCTTGAGATGAACCTCAGTTCTTCATAGCGTCTGATGGTTTTGGGGACTGCACTTAAGGGTACATTCAAAGTTTTTGAGATTTTTCAGATTGACTGACCTTCGTTTCTTGAAGTACGAGTGTACCAAGCTAGGATCAAAGTTAAATGTAGCTACTTAGAACAATTGAAAATATAAAACATTCTGGGTTGCTTGACACTTTTTTTGATTACTACATAATTCCACATGCGTTCTTTCATTGTTTGGATGTCTTCAGTATTAATTTGCAAGGTTGAAAATAAAAAGCAAAAATCACTGAAGGAGAAGTTGTGTCTGAACTTATGACAAGTAGCGTATAACTTCAAATAAAATGGCTAATGGTAGTGCATACACAATCTCTTCATTGTAAACTTTCAAGTTTATACATATTAATAAAATTTCCTAAAACAGGTCCCAGACCTGCCTTTAAGAACAACACACTTATTGGTTATGGTAACAGACAGTATAACAATTCCCTGACCTTTAAATAGCATTCGTAAACATTACTCATTCTTACCTCCAACAGCACATCTGAAGCGTCATGGAGGCACAGGACGAGTGTACCCACTCGAGCCATGTTATTCACGTAGGATAACATGATTAGCGAGACAGTGGCAACATGGTGCATGAACATGAGCAGACAGTCCTGCAAAAAGAAACTTCATCAAGCTGCGAAACTTCAAATAATATCGCTTATCAACACATATGTATATAAAACTGAAGACGATTTCCACCACTGATCGAATACAACATGATATACCCATAAAAGTATTGAGACCTCAAGCTTTTAAAGAATGTTGTGCTATAACTTGGATAGTAATGCCTAACCAGGAAATGTAGCTATGTCACACACATTCTACATACTGTATATTGTAATCATTCCTTTTTTTTTACCCCCTCAGAGATGCTCAGCAGTGCCTCCGAGTGGTGCAATGGTAAAGTGCTCGCCCTATCATCTGGAGATCGCGAGTTTGATTCCCGGGTGATGCTGTAACCTTTCGCAGCCGGAGGTCTAGAGAGCTGATTGGCCAATCTCTCTCAGAGGGGGGGGATGAGAGGTACTTAGTGCTCCCACATTAATCACGGCTCTACAGCCAATCAAGGGCGTCTGTGAGCTCACGCAAGCGGAAGGAGCGGATAGCGCTGTCCTCCGAGTGTGTCGGCTGGCGTCACGTGGTTTGGAGGAAACACGTGATAGTCTGCAGCCCTCCCGAATGTGGGAGCCCCCTAGTGACGGGAGGGAATTGGACACAACTAAATTAGGGAGAAAATTGGGGAAAAATCAAAAAACAAACAAAAAAAAAAAAAAAAGAGATGCTCAGCAATGTCTCTGGCAGGATTTTATGGATCTGGTTGGACACTTCCCTTTGTTGAAACTTTCAAACGGTCTCTATCCAGAGATGCTCTTTATAGGCAGTGGAGAGAGTGATGTCTTTTTCTTTTCCAAATATGTTCTGCTTTTGGATTTGATGTCACTAAAAAGCAAACTGAATATTACTTCTTAATATCGTTCTGCCGAAGAGCAATAACTAAACACACAATAATGTCCCAATGTAGAAACTGATGTGGTTATTACTGGAATACTTCGAAAACTTGTTATTCTGTTGATAAAAACCCACAATTAATTTTACTTATGGGGAATAAAACTGTGTAAAACTGTTTTTTTTCCCCCCTGCTTTTTTCTATGAGGTTCTTTTGTCGCTCAAAATCAAATAAAAATCTAATTAATAGAAGAAGTAAAATGTAGTCCAAAACTCAATAATTAGCAGGTTTAAAAATTGCAAAAGATATTACATGCTCCACTGGATGTTACTAATAACTTAGCCCGCTGTGGATTTTAATAAATGTAATAATGTTTAATCATCATCTCCACAAGAAACTGCTAAAATTACCAATGGCTTCAAACACGACGATGTTTTAGCTAAGTTCCTATTCCTGAAAACTGCTCACAGGTGATGCACTGCATGCTCCCCTGGTGACTCATAGGACTGCAGTGGCTCAGCGGGACAGCGGCCAGCTGAACTGGAATAATCCGTGAGAATCAGATGAGGATGAAGGTGATGAAGAAGAGCAGTTGTGTTAAACAGAATGGAAGCATGGCATACAGAAAGAAGGGAAGATACTGGAGTGGGCAGGGGGCACAGCAGCTCTTCAGCACATGGTGGAGTTTGTACAAGAAAAATACTGAAAGGAGAAAGAAAAATAACACCAACAACTAAAATACAGACAACATGCCAGCAATCAACAAAGAGATTTGAGATATGAAAGGGTGAGTAACAGGAAAGCACAAATAGAGCAGAAAGCGAGCCAAAGAAAGGCATAAATAGATTGAGGAGGTTAAATAAAGTGCAGGCTATAAGCAATTATGTAATGCTGTAAGTTTTTTCCTCATTATTCCAGCAGATTGGATTTGAAATGAAACAATGAGATTGAAGTGTTGAATGATAGTTTCCTGGACACTTTACGGATGTTGTCTCATTTTGAAATCCAGTGCATGGGAATACAGAAGGAAATCAACACAAATTGTTGCTGTTCAATTACTTTACAGACTGCCTAAGACCAGCATGCAGGTCAGTAATAATATAATGTCCTTCTGATTCAGCAGCATGCGTCATTCAATGAATGCTTTCCATTTAGTGAATTTATTTATTTTTACTCTAAATGTAGCTGAGCTGATGATAAATTTTAAATCTGTTGCGTGACCTTTGCCTTGTTGGATTTATCTAAAGTTTTTAACATGATTTATTCTGCAAATATAGGTTCGCATCTCAAACTATATTAGGTACTTTCACAAAGCTATGCCAATATGCCAATGTGTAGGGTTTATTGAAATCTATAAATAAGCACACAACCTTCACAGAGTACGAGAAATGCATCTGCGCTATTGTTGAACAACTCTCCTCCTCGTGGTAGTTGATGGTCTCCCACTGTGCTACAGAATGTTTATAGAGATACAGTAGGAACATTGACGAAAGCGATGTGCACAGGTAGATGAAAGTACTATAAAGAACCAGCAATGGAGACAACCCACGCCGTTTGAGAACATCATCTGCGAAGAGTTACGCTACCAACTGGTGCGATTTGCAAAACCTTTTTTAACTAATAATAAAAAATAAATAAATACAAAAATAAGTTATGCCCAATTTTGCATGAGCACAGTTTGAGATCATTACTATCCTTAATGCATGTGGCTCAAAGGGTGCATGATTTGCAAGAGAAATTGTTTATTTAAAAAAAGACAGTTAAATGATATTTTAACAATGGCATTTAAAGCAGATGAATTTGAGCATGTATTAATGGAACAAAATGGAATTGATAGCTGCAGGGACATGTGCGCTGAGTTGTAAATTATTTTGGATAAAACCATGAACCAAAAAAGGCAAATGCAAATATCATCCTATCCCTATAACTAGAACTGTGACATAAAGGACTCAGTAGATGTTTATATTAATATAGACTTTGGCCACCTTTAATGTATAATAAATCACTCTGCTACAGTGTGGGTACAAAAAGCACCATAATCTAGTTGAATTGGCTTCACTGGGAGAATTTAAATCAGTTTTATAGGATGGCCGGGTTCGCTTGATAAATGCTGCAGTATTTAACTGCTTTACTGATGTTACGCTAACTGTATTGCATCATTACTTTGTCTGCTGCCCTCTTTCCCAGGTTTTAATCTCAACATGATTTTACCTGCTTCAATAAAAATAAAGCAAAAAAAAGATCATTTATTTTTCAGTTAATGCACTTTATATGCATCTTAATCCACAAATATCTTATTAAAACTTTTCACGAAGCAGACTGTACAAGTCTTTTATGCCCGTTTAAAAATAAAGCCTGGTTTTGTGGTGTTTTTTTAGGTTACCACACACATGATTACTAATTGCGTGTGGTGACCAAATCGTGTGTGAAAAATGATTCCTAGCTCTCCTAGAAGCAGTATTTCACACAACTTATGTCCTGGACTGATTAAGACATCAGGGCAGAAGAATTCAAATGATGGGATTACACATGTACATTGTGTACATTCAGGTAGTCGGCTGAGTTTTTATTGCCATATGATGTACTATAGCTAGACATCTCTAGACGTGACCATCTGAAGCAACCCAGATCATAATTCCGCCTTCACAAGCTTATACAGTGGGCATTATGTACTATTGCTTCATGTGCTTCCCTTTTTACCCTGACACTTCCATCGCTCTGGTAAAGGGACAATTTGGATTGAAAAAAAATGGAACAAACAACCATTTCCCATAGTCATTATGCTCCCTAGCAAATTTTTCTTTATTTGCCTCAATAACAACTGGGTTACTTATAGCCACATGGTTGTTTAGTATCAAACCTGTGAGCTCTTGTCACTCTTTCACTATTAAACATAGCTGTCTTTTATATTGATGATTTTTTATGAAGCAACTTCATCAAGAGTTTAAGTCATCTCCGATCATGGTCATTCGTAACTTGTTCTCTTTGTGTAGAGCAGTCATGAATCTTCAGTCTGGTCTAGAAAGAAATCAGCCCTCGTCTCGCTTCTTCATACTATTGTGTGCATCTTTCTTATGGTCAGTGGCGCTGTTGCATTCATTTGCACAAAAGTCCAGAATAAACCACCTTAAACAATTTGTTAATAGCAAATAATCTCATGTGGATGACAAAAACTGGACATTACTGTCTTTTATCCTTACTTGTAACATAGAGGCTTGGGCTAATAGCTCATTTGCAGACATAAAAGGTTACGATTTCAGTACACAACTAATATCATCACACAGAAAAGGGATGCGGGATCAGAGCTTTTCCAATATAAAATTTCTCACAAAAGTAGAACCAGGTGTGTGCTCATTAACAACATTCTTGTTCTGGAGACTTAAACATAACCGCAGGACACAATGGTGGAGAGGAACTCAACCAACGACCAGACAGGTAAAATAGTGAGACCTTAAAAAAATATTAGATATCATATCAATTCATGCATACAGTATGAACCCACATGGCTAGTCCAGCATCATACCTTCCTCCTGATGTCTGTGAACTGAGAGAAGAGGAGAGATAGGTAGAACGACAGCTCCAAAATGTAGTAATAATGCAGATCGACTGTTAGAGCCTATGGAAACAAAGTAAATATTTTTAGTCATCTAACAAGACAAATAAAGTGAGAAGAATATGAGCAATTTGTGGGTTAAGAGGCCAACAGTACTCAGGGTTAAAAATCATCTCCGTCTGGATACTTAAATCACTGAACTACCACTGTCTGCAAGTTCATCCAGCAAGAGAGACAAAAATCGAATGACATGCTCAAGCTGTTTACAGCAAAGGTGCTGCTGAAGTCTAGACTCAAAAGTTATTTAATAGTTTTCTATAATAGCAGCTCAAAAGGCAATTCAGGCTGCAAGGAAAATTAAATGTTTATATTAAATGTGCATTTTAATGCATTATGCTGTCTATAACAACAAATTACACAAAGAGTCATAAAGCAGACATTACTGTATATATCAACAGTTAAAAAATGTGTGCAACTGTTGATAATAAGGTTCTCTGGAAATATTTAATTAGCATTTTAGAAGGATTTAACAGCACCAGCAAGTTTTATCTATGTTTTAAATAAACAGATCTGTGTTTTATTAACAATAATAAAGAAAATAAAATTCCTGGTGAGAGAAACTGTTATAATAATAATAAAAAAAAAAAAACTACTGGAATGTGCTTCATGGATGCAGTCCCACATTCCTGAATCTGATTGTAAAAAATCCGAAGGGGATCATTACGCTTTTTGTCTTGAATTTTAAAATGTAGTTGCAGACAGAAAAATAAAATGAAATAAAATGAAATAAAATAAAATAGTAGCAGTAGCATGCTTATGTTTGGTTAACATAACCAAGCAAAAATAACTAACCTCAACAAATTATAGAGTTTTTAGGATGGACCCTAATATTCAGATATTCTGCAATTTTCCCTCAGGATTAATAAAGATTTATCATATATCATATCAACTTACATTTGTTTAGGGAAGTTAATAGGTAGGTTGGATAGGTATTTTTCTTTAAATTATGAAATTAGAATATTACTTGTTTTTAAAAACAATTATAATAATTAATAATTATTATATTTTATTTAATTATTTAATAATTAAATGTTTTTCTGGCACATTCAATTCAATTCAATTCAATTTTCTGGCACATTCTTGTGACATACACTTTTTTTTTAACTGCCCTATTAAAATGTGTCAATACATAGGCGATATCTCAGCCTGGGGGCCGGACGCCCCTCTTCCTCACTGCAGAGAAACGTCACACCTCTAGTTGGCTGTGGCTGTTAGAGGGGAAGTGTAGAAGATGCCGAAGATTCCAGCTATGCGGGAAAACTGAACAATGGCAGGACAAAAGCTGAGTGCCAAGTATGCCATTTACCTCTGGCCTCCCAGAATGAAACAACTAGAATGAAAAGTCACCCGAATGCTGTAAGTAGATACTGTTTGACAATTTGTATTTAAAAAAAGGGAAACTAAATTACCTAGCAAACTTAGTTTAGCCAAGTTTGCTAGGTAATTGTTTAATAACTGCTTTTATGGTAGGATAGAAAACATACACTTACTTAATTTGGGAAATAGTTGCAACATCTGAAGTTAATATGAAACATAAGGAGTATATGTGAACAGGCAATAATTGCTATAAATAGCCCAGTGGAATTGCCCAGTCTAATAATAACTTTGCCCATAGGTTCCTTTCCCAGGCATCACAGCAATAGCCTCTAGACCCTAATTTCTTTTGACTTTTCCAGTTCTATAAGGCCACACTCTTATTGTTATGTCAACCAATTATTTGTTAAAATATATGTGCGGCTGTTATTATAATTGTGCTCCTTTGTTTAATTTTAATTGAAAGATTTATCTAGTAATAAAAGGTAGTGGTGTTATAAAATAGGCAAAGTGTAATTTGACATTGATTATGAAGGAACATTGATTACAGCAAATTGTGAGATGTCAAAGTACGTAGACAGTTTGCGACAGTTCATCATGAGTTTTTCACATTCAGAGCGGAGTCAAAATCAAACAGAAGAAGTGTCAAGTTATGTACTTAAGTGATTAGTGAGTACATCATAAGATTTTGTTGCTAAACCTGAGACAGTTTGTAAGAGATCAACCAAG
Organism: Clarias laeviceps; assembly: GCA_030014305.1. NCBI lineage: Eukaryota > Metazoa > Chordata > Actinopteri > Siluriformes > Clariidae > Clarias > Clarias laeviceps. Next base: position 20,124,989 of record JAQMYJ010000036.1, on the reverse strand, counting down.
CACAGTCTAGAGTATTAATTTGGAGTGCTCTCAAAATGTTTTTTGGAATGTAGGAAAGTCCCCCTACTATATAAACAGGCAAAAAACAGGACATCATTCTATCATCAATAAGAAGATGCTAGTGTTTGATGGTAGTGAAGGGCATAAAACAATTCCGGAGGTGCTGTTGTTGAAAAGCATTCCACTACAGGCAGACCAACACACCATCGCACCCACCCCCTTCATTACTTTCCTATAACACCACACCATGACATGTTTTATTTCATATTTAAAGCAACTGAACAAAACAAACAAACAAAAAAAAACAGTGATTATTCAAAACTACACCTTCCAAACTATGGCGTAAGTACCACAAAGTCTACTAAAGTTAAACCACCCTGATTTGCAATGTCATCGCAAAACAAAGGCAACAAGCAAACACATGTAAAACAGTAATATGAAAATAGAGTCAGAAAAACGGAGTACCTGATATGGGTAGTTGTACCAGCATTCTCTCGTGTTCCACAGCCACGGAGTCTAGAAACGAATCCATGTGAAATGTGTTAAAGAGAATATAAACAGAAATAAAGAATACCTTTTGTAGGTCTAGGAGTACCTTAAATAATATAAAATTTGATGGCATCTATTTTTAGAAAAGAAAATGTGTCTAGAGACTGTGCATCAGGACTGAGAACAATGAATGATTTTTACTTAACAGATCTTTACTGACACATAGTCTAATGAAATGACAGGAGTGAAAGAAATGTCATGAACACTTGCATGAAGAATGCTTAGTAGTGGCTACACCTTGAAGTTTTGCTGACTTTTTCCCTGGTTGAAGTTTAATAAGTTTCAAAAACCTACTTTCAACCAGGGAAAAAGTAAGCAAAAGTTGAAGCCTGTCAAGTGTCCCTGGTAAACTTCAAAATAAAAACATTTATAGTAACACTAATAGTATTATCCAGTACATTATACAATAGTATCCATTTATAGTAATCATTTCCTCTACAGTCCTACAGAGCTTCATCACAGGATCAAACCAAGTTGCCACTGTTGGGCCCTTGAGCAAGGCCCTTAACCCTCAACTGCTCAGATGTGTAATGGATACGCTCTGGATAAGGGCATCTGACAAATGCCTAAATGTAATGTAAATGTAGTACCATCTATTAATCTTCTGCCCAGTATTAGGCTTTCCAATAGTCAGAGAGCAGAAGCCTGCAATATGCAAATACGCCTCTAACAAACAATCCAGATATTATTGGTATTTCCAGTATATAGTATAAACTGTATACTTTTTACTGATTACAGTCGACCCCCAAGATTAGTGGGGGTTACCTTCCTAGAGCACCTGCGAAATGTGAAAACCATTTTGGAAATCGTTAAAAAAATGCCTATAAATGCCCATTTTTATAGTAATCCCTAAATATGTCCCCAAATATGCTCCCAAAACACTTTAATTTAATTTCAAACTCAGCTTACATAAACACATTACCCAAAGAAAAAAAAAAAACAAGAATGTAAAGGTAAACCCGTATACTGTACAGCTGTGTCTCCCGCAGTGATAGAATGTAAAATACCCATGTTACCCCTATATGTGCTGGAATTCATGCGAACTTGGTATGAGCGGTCATTTGATAAGATATAAGAAGAGTAATTATTTACCACCCCATGCCGCATTTACTTCTATGGTTGATCTGTGTTCTCTCTACAATACTAAAAAATTATACAGTATTATATTTTACATTGAAATTTAGCTGAAATTACATTAATATCTTTATGTTAGTACAAAATTAGTTAATTATATTGTTCTTAATAGTTTTGAGTTAAAATGCATGAAAAATTATATATTGACACAAAAGAAATCCATAAAAAAAATATTGGATGATACCAGCGGTTTCAGAGAAATTGCAGGGGTTTCCGCAAACAATTAATAGTCCTAAGGAAATTCTGAACCGCGACTTCACAGGGGTCGACTATACTGTATAACTATATATAATTGACTATATTTCCTGGTTATAGCATAATACAGTAATATTCAATCACAAAAATAATTTTGCTAATCGGTTTTGAGAGATTTACAGTACAAATCACAATCCCAATGTGATCAACAACATGCTCTTTTGGTCAATATTTTGCAACCTTTGCTTCTTCCAGAAGCATCTTGTAGCCCACACTTCCTGCTGCGCTGAAGCTCCATGAGCCGACTGCTGACTGCTGAGTTACACACACTCCCAAGCACGCTATTGAAAGTGTGTCTGTTCTATTTCACCTAATGTTACTATTAATAACTCTGAAGGGAGAGCTGCCGGCCAGCCAGCGTGAGCACCCTTATTCCTATGTGAACAACTTTATACTTAGTTCCCCATCATGCCAGAAAATAAATGATTACAGGCAGTTGTCGCTCAGAGAATGAAGAAGACCACAAACCAGGAAATTCAATTCTGTAAAACACTGTTTCCATTTCATGCTTAATTTTTAGCACATCCATCAATATTCATGATGTACTCTATAATCATCTTATCAATATTCATTCACCTAATGACTAGACTAGTATTATAAATTCTTCAAGTCATTATGCACAAGTCAAGTCTAGATAAACAATGACACTGAGCAGCTGTGAAAGTTCTGTGCTACGTATTTACTTACAGAGAAATATCCCTGCATTATGGATATAGTAATGAATAAAACATAGTAGCTTTCAGGGAGCAGGGCCTTATTGGAGACAGTTTATGACGGCAGTTTCACACCAAGATCCAAGTGCTCTCTCCCTCATCACTTCTGATGTTCGTAAAATTTCCTTCCGCATGGGGTTCAGAGTTTGAAGACAACTTAACCTCAACCTTAAATTAAATGGTCGTCGAGACGAATTTTGTACAAAGATTCCAGTGAGGCAAAACTGTACAATATTAAACGAATATTTATCTTACAACCAATTTTTTTTATATACCTTATAAACATTTAATGGGCATTAGCAGATAAAAGGCTATAGCTTTTATTTCTCAGTGCAAAATGTACCCATTTCATTTCATTTAAATGATGAAAAGTTGATAAAATCTACATAATAAAATTTGGAGATTTTTACTAGGTACACACTCCTGTTAAATCTCCATTCCATCCACTCATCTAGGAATCTCTGTAGTCCAACTAGGGACCGTGGAGGCCAATAGTGATTACCATTGTACTTATTCTCATTTGGAAAACCGTGGAAGGACCATTGGTCAACATTCAAACACGCATTTACACTATGGGCAATATGGGAACACCAATTAGCCTAATACGCAAGTCTTTGGATTGTGGGAGGAAACCGGAGGAAACCCACCAAGCACGGGGAGAACATGCAAATAAACATGCAAACAAACTCCATGCACACGGACCCCAAGGCGGAAATCAAACCTGGACCCTGTAGGTGCAAGGCGACAGTGCTAACCACTAAGCCACCGTGCCACCTAAATCACATGGCCAGAAGTAAATGGACACCTCCCCATCACATCCATTTTTATACTTCCTACTAGATTTTGGAACATGTATGTAGAGATATGTGCTCATTCAACCACAAGAGCATTAGTGAGGCCTAGTACTGATGTCAGGCAAGAAGCCCTGGTGTCACAGTTCATACCAATTATGTTCAATGGGGTTCCGGTCATGGACCTGTGTAAACCACTGTTTTTCTTCCACTGCAGTTCTTAGTATATATATGTATATATACTAAGAACTTAGTTCCGGGGTAGGAATATATAGCATACAGTACAGAACCGTTTAAAAAAAACTACGTGCTTTCAACTTTGTGGCGAATGTGATGGTGTACACATGGTTACGCTTAATGGGTAAGTACAGTATGTTGATTGTAGAGAATTCCAAGCTAAAGAGTATACCGTACGTAGGCAAGAGTTTTAATCTTCCTGTAATTGTTTTTGCATGATACAAACAACTTTCAGATTCATTCTTTCCTGCCTAAACCTCATTCAAACCACAGTACTGTTGAAAATTTGTACTCTGATCGGCCATTTTCTATAACAGGTGCTCTAACAATAGTGCAGGCTGTAATGCAAATGGCAGGTTTATATGAATCCTTTTAATATGTTACTGTTTCTAGTCTAAACAAATTCACATGGACTTAGACGTAGGGTGGCCGCTCATAAAAACGCCTTGTTATCTCGAAAATAAAACATGGAATTATTGATAAGGTAAAGCTTGGAGACTTTACACAACATTTATAAAAAGTCTCTCCACTTTAAGCACTTTGTAATACAGGTAACGCTTTTTTTTTTTTTATTTTCAGCATCCAATTCGCATGGTTGAGTTTGGTTCGGGTTATACGCTGGCAAAACCTCCCCATTGTTATCCAGGATTGGAACCAGCAATAAGTGTGCAGTGCATCCCCAACGGCTGAGGGTGGAGAACCCAGGCCTTCCTCATGGTGAGCGAGAAGGCCGCCAATGCCGCCAATGGCCTCAGGATAGAGTACTTTGTGTTTTGCAATAATGTGTTAAACAGAAAAAGAGAGGCTGGTGAGTGAATGGACTGATAACAGGAACTAATTGTAACAGATGTTCCGCAACATTAACTCTAAGTATAAATTGATTTAAAAATAATATGTCTCATTTGTTAACAAATAAAAAAGATAAATGCAGTGTGGGATACAAGAAATAAAATACTTTAGTACATACTATGATAAGAAAACTCCAGCATGCAAATTCACTTCGCATTACATTAAACCTCTACTGATTATTTCTGTCTTTTATTCCTTACATATATACTGTACCTGCTTGCATATCTGCATCTAAATCACTTTCCATAGTGTTAGAAGACATAAATCATGAAAGATGGCTATGAAAACATATCACGTCTGCTCACAATTCAAGTCGACTACAGATACTTAAGCTTAAAGTAAAACAGCAGTGCCACAATCCCCTTGTTTATAAATGTTAATTGACTGTAAAGGGAATGACGTTACAGGTACAAAGTCTACATGCATGCATGTATTGTTCAGGCTTAATATAGGCTGTTGTAATTTTGTTTTCTATTGCTCACATCTTCATATTAACATTCTTAAGCTAGCAGGTTGGGAGCCTGCAGTTTCTAATTCTGTCATTGAACTGAAGATTAGGGAAGAATGAAAATTCTGGTAACTGTTTAAACTCCCAATGTTAACCATTATAGGAAAATTCCCAGTAAACAGAGACATATAAAGAAGCCCCAACCATACACACAGACTTGCAGCATGTTGAACATGTTTGACATGTGTTGAATTCTTTACATTTATAACTGTACACATAAAAGAGAGAAATGTCCACTTCATCATTTTCTTCCTTTTTGATCTTACTATCTCTTACCTTTTTAAGATACCGCACCCCGTAGGTAAATATGTACAGGTAAAAGGTGAACCTCCACCTGTGAAAAAGACACACCAAATGAGCATTAATCATGACAGGAATGCCTTATTATCAAAGTGATTGCTTAATAATGTTTATTTTTGCACGATTGCTCAATTTCACGGCACGCACAGAAAAACTCAAGTTCTGAGATGTGGAACACTCACTCACTCACTCACACATCGTCTATACTGCTTTATCCTGTATTCAGGGTCACGGGGACCTAAAGCCTATCCCAGTAGACTTAGGGCATGAGGCAGGGTAGTGCCAATCCATCGCATTCACACACTACGGGCAATTTGCTAATGCCAATTTGCCTACCCTACATGTCTTTGGACTGTGGGAGGAAACCGGAGTACCCGGAGGAAACCCACGAGGCACGGGGAGAACATGCAAACTCCATGCACACAGAGACGGGAATCGAGCCTGGCCGGGAATCGAACCCGGACCCTGGAGGTGCAAGGCGACAGTGTTAACCACTACACCACATTGCCATAAGATGTGGAACAAATGAATTCAAATAATTCAAATTAAACATAGATTTTGCTTAACTTTCAGCGTTTAATCTTTATATACGTAAATATGTTAAAATGAATGAATATGGAAGAAATAAAGTCAGAAAATCACACAATATCCCATAAACATCTGTATTTCAGCAGCTCTTTTTTTAACAGTCTCTGCATATTCTACTGTATATAAATGAATTCCCTTTCGTCCCTCTTTACTCTGCATACAGCTCAGACTAGAACTCCCTTTCCCCCTGTGATCAGTCGTCTGTCTGACTACACTTTTCTTTGGAGCGGACGCCAAAGCTCCAAAATCAAAGCCCATTAGCCCTGCAGCCAATCAGGCTCCTACCACAGACTGAAGTGCTCCCTGAAGCTAAATTATGCTCTGTAATCATCCAGTGTGGTTTTAAACATGATGCACCATATTCATTGGGCTTGTGATGTTAGCAATATCCTGACACCCCCCTTTTCCTGAACATAACAGCAAGGAATGTGACTTCAGATTCTTCCAGTAGGCAAAATGGTACATATACGGCATGTATATAGAATGTTGATTGATGTATAGATAAGCCACCGGAGCTTTTTTTATACATACATCAACCCTCCTCTCTTATCTCAGTATCAAGTGTTAGCCTTATAACCTTTATAATGGAACATTAGTAAGGGTTTACACCCAAAAGGTTTTCTTTACTGTTTAAACATACAAACTAATTAAACTATTTTTTCCTAGATGTACTAAGTTTGGTTGATATAATATGACTAATGGAATAAATTATGCCACAATTTTCAAATATTTTTGAATGTTTTTAGAATTTTTGAAAAATAATTGAATTAGAAACTAATTGGAAGCAGCTGATTTGATGTTAAAAGTTTGTATGTACAAATTTTATTTACAAAGTTTACATTACCAGCAACATTGTTTGATTCAGATTTTTTTGGAGTTGCATGCCATGATTGTTTACATTATAAAACCCCTGCACTGATGATTGTCAGCGCCCAATGAATGGGCAGAGGCAAAAGTCATAAGAATTCCCATCTCATTGTTCTCATTTAAGTCCTATGACCATGTATATAAAGATCCGATTTGTGCATTCAGACAGACCCCCCAAAAAAATCTGATCTTTTTCACAATACGGTAAAAGAAATCAGATTTGAGTCACTTAAAGCTGGTAATGTAAATGTAGCTTTTTTGTTCACAACATTAATAGATTAGCTTTTTCAGCATTCATGAAATGTATGAATAAAATTTGGATTTAAATATGAAAAAAAATATATTTTTGGTTTATACTTTATAAACTGTATTGTATTACTTAAAGTTTTTGACAAAGTCTTTACACATTGTAATGCTGTTTGGTGTCTTTTTTAAGTGCTTTTTCGCTTTTTTATATAATGATTTCATATAATTTCGTGTAATGGCCTTAAAAGACATTGTTACTATATGAACAATACATTAAAAGGGCATATGTATTTTTTTTTCTTCCTTATAGTAAACAGACAACTATAATAAAGTGAATCCATATGATTCTTCACTTCTTAGCAATAAGAAAATGGTTCACTTCAATTCAATTCAATTTTAATTCAATACAATTTCATTGTCGCAAAGCAGCTTTACAAAATCTAAAGAAAATGATGGAAATGTGTATAAAACATGAGAGAATTTGTATGACTCAAAATGATCAGATTGTCCATGATGAGCAAGCCAAAAACTCCTTGAGAGAACCTTGAGAGGAACCAGACTCAACAGGGAACCCATCCTCATTTGGGTGATAGTGGATACCAGGAATTGTTTTAGAGTCATAACGTGTTAGGAAGCTCCGAGTTTAATATAACAGATGATGTCTAAGTTAATAAGGTGTCCAGGTTCAGGTACTTAAAATCTAATTCCTAACAAAAGAGAATAAAAAACAGAAAGAGAGAAATCATGTCTTGTGTCTTTGAATTCACATGGTTTGGCATATAGGAAACGCCGAGACTTCAGCGTGAAACCATCTGATTCATGACGGACTTTGTTCGAGCTGACAGAAGCAGAGAAAACATGGAAGCAGCCTTGAATGTGATTCACAAATTGGGGCCATGCTAGAGGACGTCCTGTCTCCTGCTGAGACACTGCAAGAGCTCACATGGTGTTGCGGCATGTCTGGTACTGTCGCACAGAAATCTCCTATTCTTTTTTAAGATGCTATCTGTGCTCAATGTTTCGCATGGCCTTCCAGGACAAAACAACCTTCTTACTGAAACCTTTTTTCCTGAAACAATGAGGATTCACTACTAGAGAAAGACCATGTTCAGTCCGGTCTGGTCAAGAGGAAGAAAAGATCATTCCTGTCATTTTACATGCAAACGGCAGTTGTTCCCTTAAAAATTTTTTTTTTTAAATGGTTAAATGCTTCTATTTGAAGCTCAATCTTGATTAATTGTAAAAACAAATGAGCATTTACTTAATGATAGGTCACGGCAGTTGCTTGGCAACAGGTTACTCAAACAGTATGAGAGAGAGAGAGAGAGTTTGAAGTGCTGTCCGATCAGGGCTATTAATACACGGTTACTGGTTACAGGGCAAAACTCTCTGTGCTTAAGACAGGACTAGAAGTTAAATAAGCAACAAAATGTCAACATGGAGGCAGATATTTGATCACCTCTGCTTCTCTCACTAATTTGACTGGAAAATGCAAATACAAGTAGAAATGATTTATGGCTGCTTTAAACACTCTGTCAAAAAAAGTCTGACACTGACCACACGCTGTGGAACGTTAAAGTCATATTGTGTTTCTATGACGACTTTGATTATTCCTTGTGCTCTGTAGGCGTCGAGAAATCCAATCTCGCTTCAGCACTCACTCTGCCGTACAAGACCAGAAGGTGTGAGAATCATAGTGAGGGGAAACAGGGCAATTATTTCGAGTAGATACAGTATACACAGAGTTGCCTGTTTATTAGGAACGTCTACCTCGTCTCTATTCCCATTGGTCATTTGTTTTCAGGTATTTCTAGCATACAGGTGCATTTTATATGTGTATAATTACTGACTGTAGCCTGTGTGTTGCTGTGAAAGGAAGAAAATTATGACAGGGTGCTCCGTTTCAGGAAAATAATCAATGAGGTGGTGTGATGTAAGGCTGACTCAAGGTGGAGCCCAGGGCATTTGGTCATTGGCGATAGTTTACTCCAAGAAGTTGTTATTAATAAATTAAACAACACACACTTTTTATACTGACCTCAAACTTTGAGCAACACAAAGCCAAAAAAAAAAAAAAAATCATGAAACTGAAACTTATCATGAAACTGCCAGATTTCAGATTGTTACAAAGCACTGATACTGTAGACAATGGTGGTAGATAACCATCTCAAAATTCTTGTGCCACCTCATTTTCCATATTTTCTTCCAAAGAGCCAGACTTTTTTAGTATTTTAATGTAGTATTGAGGAATAGTTCTCCAGGCTTCCTGAAGGATATTTCGCCTCTCATTTTTGGCATGTTTTGGCTCCCTACATTTCCTGCAGTTTTAGAGGAATGTTTTTTGTTTTTGTTAAGCCACACAGTGACATATGAATCATTCGAGCATAAAAAAACCCATCTAACTAAAGGCATGAACCAGTAGGAATGGGTGCAGATGATGACGTGATCAGACGGGTGATTAGTATACAGGTGATGTTGAATGCAGTAGTGGTTGGAACAGACGAGAGGGGAAATGAAGTTGCTGCTGAGGTTGTACATACAGTAAACAACCACTTTTTAAAATGTATCTTTAGGCACTTTTTAGCTGTAAATCATTTGTCCCCATTTGTTTAATTTAATCGATATCATTTAATGTAGTTTAATATTGCAATGTGGTACAATATGGTAAATGAGGAGTGGCTGCAAACTTTTGCACAGTAATGTATGTCAAGAATCTGCTCTACAAGGTTTTTAGCATAGAAATATAACACTAGAGCAAGTTCATCAACATCAACACAACCTTTGGAACTGCAACTACTATTACACAAAACTCCAACACTTTTTAACCAATCAGAGTATTCACCTCTACGAAATAATCAATGTCAATGGTGATAGTACCTGTCCCATAGGTGTAGCTAATAAAACTTCTTGTATTTAATTTGTTGGTGTATTTTCAATGTATTGTTACAAAAGAAATGAATTATTGTGCCAGTGAACATGTGATAGGTCAGTACAGTATTGTAGCTGCTTCACAATCACCTCAGTGAAAAAGGGAAGACATGTGCAGAGTGATTTAAACACTCATATTCTACATCATAAGGACAGGTCTTAATCCCTTAGTTTTCCTTCAAAGTGAAATTTTCGACATCCTGTTAATAAGCCCTGTTTTTCCATAATAAAAAAAAACCTGGTTCAGGCATCTTTTATCTCCGAATTTGGCAATGTTCATTAGAAAGTATAGCCAATGCACAGATGTAGAATGGAGGTATGTTATTGTAGACCCTGGCTCTGAGTAGTGCTACAGTCGGAGAGAGACTTCGCCACAGAAAGAGAATGCAGCAGGCAAGATAATGAAGAACTTCATGCCCTGTTTCCCTAATCAACTGTCTCTGGCCTCAATGTGTCCATCACTTTGCCTCGGTGACCGTTATGAAAAGAGGAAATGCACAAAAAAAGCAATTTGCCAAACCTACCACAAAAACACTCATTAGACAAAGACATAATTACATGGAAATGATTTAGCTGTTGTGAATACAACCATACACGTTTTTGAGAAATATGAGCAAGACAGGCCTAAGAGTACTTTTAAACATGCTGTACAGTGAGGAAGAGTGCAAGCCGGTGACAGCATCTACAGGGACGGCAGATGTTCTGGGTTACACAAACCACAAACTTGACGAACAGGCCGCAGTGTTTAATTCTCAAATCTGATTGGGTAGAAGACGTTGATTTCTTTTTTTTTAATAACATCAGGGCTCTGAGAGTAGTGCTAACTGAAACTCAAACCACAGGTTTATTTTTAATTTGCTCATTTGTTTCAGGTGACAGATATATTGTTGGTGAGTGCTCAACATAATTTACCACTAATAAACAAGTTAAAGATAAAATAATAATCGCTGATATGTTAAAGCATTCTAAAAAATATATGTTTATCTAATATTTATGGAAGAAGTCTCCAGAAGGCTTTCTCTGGAAAAACTGAAAGCCTTAATTAAGAAAAAAAAAAAAAAAGACTGATGAGGGAGTGACTGATAAAATAACAGCTACTATAAAATAAGTGATAACACTAACTTTTCAATGGATGTTCCAGAACATTAAAGCAGAATTGGATAGAACATATAATGTGTTTTTTTTTTTTTTTTTATGAAATAAAGTAAAAAAGGAAATATGAACAGGAATAAAAAACCTAAGGACAAGCTACTACAGGAAAATAATCAACATCCGAATGCGTACAGTAATCAGACTGCATCACACCCAAGTACTGTTGATTATTTTCCTACAGCAGCAAATCCCCAATATTAAACAGACTGCATATGATTTGGACAACATAATATAGATATAATAGGGAATGATAATAAAAAGAATTGGGTTTTGTAACATAACTAAGAGATATCACTAGAAACCAGAGAATGTTCCACTGCTTCATTAAAGTGAAAGCACAGCTAAGTCGTCGGAGTGTAAAATCCCTGCCCTGATTACCTAGCGCTCCTGGAGAGAGTTAAACAAGCAGCTCTGAGGTTCGATATACTTTTCTCTTTTCCAACTGAGCCAAGCACAGTGAGTGCATTTTGTCCTAAAAATACAAATAAAAGCATTTGGATTACATCAAATCTGCTTCAGCTTAAAAACAACACTGCTGGTAGTGACTCAGCTGGTTACATTTCTATTTACACAGGTTTTAAAAAAAAACAACTCTTACATGCTCTCGCAGAAGCGGGTCAGAGTACTCGGTTTCTCTTGATTGCGTCTCTGTCGAAACCATCGCTGGATTGTCCTTACGTCCCAGTCCAGTTGCTTTGACAAGCCCTCTAACCTCTTCTCATCAGGATGCTGAGAGACAAACATTTCATTATTATCTTTTAGTATTGATTAAACCTCAACCTGATATACTGTACACACATACACATGTATTTATATATGTTTATTAAAATGGTATGTGTCTGTGTGTGTGTGCGTAAACAGTACAATATATA
>JAQMYJ010000036.1:20083480-20112932 GCA_030014305.1 Clarias laeviceps | reverse complement strand
AGTTGTGATGACGTGACGCTCGGTGTCAAAACAAGAAGCGCATGCGTGATACATGATACTCGGTGCTCGTAAACCAAAACAACGCTAGTTTTTCCAAGTCAAAATTTATTAAAAATCTTTGCTCGTCTTGCGGAACACTCGTAAACCGCGTTATTCGTAATCTGAGGTTCCACTGTGTATATACACACACACACACACACACACACACACACACACACACACACACACACACAAATATATGTGTGCGCGACTATTTTTTTTATTTAAATATATAAATATATACACACATGCTTGTACAGTGGATGCTATGCATGATGCATGGTGCATTGCTTCATGCACTTCCCTTCTTATCCTGACACACCCCTCGCTCGGTAAGTCCTGGTTACATTTATATTTACTTTTTTTTTTGCTCTAGTACATTTTTTTGCTCTAGTATGCCAACACCAAAAACACAAAATCGAATATCCTGTTTTTTTATTCTATAGCAAGAAAAAAAAGAAAAAAAGAAAAGTCACACCACCCCCTGTTGAAGTTACATCATCAAGGTGTATTTTTTTAAAAAAGGTTCCTAGTAGAGAAATGAGCAGGCTTCTGAGTAACTGACAGACATTTTTGGCTGGATTTCCTTACTGGACGTGTCTCCCTGTTTGTTAGCATGACAGCTAGTGGCTAATGCTAGTCTTGGGTGAATGACCCTACGAGAGAGTGGAGAACTGCAGAACATCAGACGACTTGCAATACAGGATCGGTCTGAGGTGCCAGTTATTTGATGTTTCACTGTGTCAAAATTACATAACATTTACCAAAAAAAAAAAAAACATTTTAAGATTGCTTATCATTGGATTTGGCTTTGTGTGGCAAAATGACACAAGAAGTGGATTGCTGTCACATGGTCAGCACCATAACCAATCATAACCTGACCTGTATGAGCTTGCGAAAGCTTGGGCTTCCTCATTTGGAAAGGATATCGCCAAACTTTTATCGTGTCTGTAGGAATTTGTGCCTTTTCAGACAAAAGAGCAATTGTAAGGTCAGGAAACAGGTTCCCAATCAATATTCAAACTCATTCTAAAGATGTCCGGTGAGGTTGAGGTCAGGTTAGGTCAGGTCACTAGAGCCAGCCTCATCAAATCTCTTCCTATAAAGCTAAAATCTTGCAATTGTCTAATATATCTATGTATGCATCCCTGGAACTAGGCAACCCAAACCCCTCCCACTGTAAACATTACAGGTGACACTAGGGTTTTTGGTAGGTAGTGCTCTCCTACCCAGATTCATTCAACAGTCTGCAAGATAGTGACGTGCATGTTATCATTCAAATGAATACATTCCCACTGCTCCAGTCCGGTGATGGCGAGCTTTGGTATTTCACATAGTGACCTTAGACTTGTGTGCAGCTGCTCAGGCATGGAAAGCTCTTTCATGAAGTTGCTGATGCACATTTCTTGTGCTGATGTTGTATTCACAGACAGTTTGAATCTCTGTAGCGAGTGATATAAAAGAGGATAGGCAATCTGTACATGTTACACACTTCAACTTGGAGATTTCTTTTACTCGAGTCCGTATGTTTTCGCACTCTTTTCACAAATACTCATTAGAGTACAAGTCTAGACTGTCATTACACCCCATTTATTTATTCAATTAGTTAGAAAGAGTAGAGCTGCAGCCGTTCTACATTTACAGTGACAAGCTGTCCGATCTCTGCTAATCCTGGCCAAGTCTATGCTCATTAAGCTGAACATTTGTCAAGAAACTTTTTTTTTTCCCCCCCATTGGCATGCCAAAAATAGTGCTCACACATCAGCAGAAGCTGGCACTGGTAGACCTGGGCACGCCATGCTCACTCCTTTCTACCTTCACTCTGGATTTGTAGAAGGATAATACTCATTACTGATCTCATGAATTGCAGCGACAATAAATGAATGCATGATGTTTATAAAATCCTAAACATAAAAACGCTTTCTGAATGTTCACACGTGTCCCTTCCTGTACCAACATTTAAGGCTCCAAGTAAATGTATATTGCGCACAGACAAAATGGGGCAGAAAAACTGCAAACAATAACCTGGCCTCAATTTCCAGACACAACAGTCACCTAGAAATAGACACTCGGCTGAGGTAGCGAGTTGTTGCACTGGAATTAAACCTTGTTTTTTTTAGATTCAGGCACAAGTCTGTACATTTATACAAAGTCATGCTGCAGAAGATTTTTGGCTGATATCAAGTTTTCACCTCATGCAGAGATTACCTGATTATAAAATGATGTCATACTTATCAGGGCCTGGTATGTCTGATAGGTTACTATTCCTCAAACTTACTGTATAGCTTATTCATAGGACAAAAATCTATAACTATGTTCTTTTCCAATTTGGTTCACTGTAGTTACTGAATCATTAATCGTATTGAGAGTTTAAGGGGTTAATCTTGCACTCAAGGGCACATTAGTAGCATTGTTTTAAGCGATACATTTAGAATGATGGGGAGAGATGAGAGATGATCAGAGATTAACAAACCGCAGCACTTTTTCAGTAGTCAAACAGATTTCTATTTATAGCACCAAAAGCCTTGCAATTAAACAAACAAACCCTGAAAAATAAGTGTAAAGTTCATTATGCAACAGTTCATTGTTCAAATGGCCCTAAAACATATTCTTAACAAAATCTCTCGTATCATAAAATGTTTTGTTTTTGGATTAATCTTTTTAATTAAGCAGAATATAATAAAGAATATTTCTTTTTACACAAGTAATGTGGTGTTTATGAAAATCCTATGAATTTAGAAAATATTTTTAACATAAATTTACATTTAAGAAGACTCTATAATGTGAAATTTGGTCAATTGATTGGCTTTAAATCAGATAATTAGCACAGAATCGTTTAAAATGTCAAATCAGAAAAGCTTATTTAGTTCAACTAAACCCACAAATTTAACAAAGTTCCCCCCCCCCCCCCAAACTTGGCCAGTTCATTTTAAGAAGTCCTGTCTAAATTAAAAAGCATATCTACAGGTAGTCATGAAACTAATGAACATTAGAGGCTGATCCGTTATATAACGTCTGGTATTAAGTCGCACAGGTTAATTTTGCGCTATGGCCGACAGAGTGAAACTTTCACATTTTTTCATTTTGGTAAAAACCAATGGGTAAATACCTTATCTTCATAAGAAGATAAGGTTCATAATGCATAAGAAAAACATGCATTTTATTTTCGCTCTAAAACCACACCACTCGCATATATATTTTTTAGGGTAGGCAGGGAAATCCTGGTGTCCTGGTGAGACTGATGGTTCACTCTCTCTCACTATATTATGAAATCATCAATTTAACTTTTCCCCAAAACATTCACTCTCCATATCTCAGCAACCAGACATGATACAGGAATAAACCTCAAACCTCAAAGTCGAGCTTATACAGAACCAGGAATCTGACTCAAATCACCCAAATGTGCCTTTATACACGATTTTAAATTATAAATGATAGTAGACAGCAGTTTGAAATTATAGTGATCATGAGGTTTTTTTATGCACTTCGCATCAATCTGGAAAAATTCCTCAACACTTCTGGTTTCATGCAATGCCGAAAGTCATGCAATTTTCTAAAGAAAAAGTTATTTTGTATGTCTGCATATTTATGTTGCACCTTTTATCTATCAAAAAACATATCTTATTTTTTGTACAAACAGAAATCTTTGCTAAAAAACATATGATCATTTAAGATAAACTGAATACAGCTTTAAAAGAAAGCAATCCAAAAGGAATTCATAAACTGACAAAAGCAATACCAGCTGTTCTATTAGTACAAATTAAAAGTTGCCCTATAAAAAAGTCAGGGTTAGTCCGCAAAGGATGAGCCGCATTACTGGAAGATGTGCTCTTTTGACGATAAGTCTCACTTTTTATCATTTTCAGCTCTGTGAGCTTGGCTTGGATTTTTGTGCCTAACACTAAATGCAAATCAGCTGTTCCATGAATGTGCTCAGCAACTTATGCTTGGTTGAAACTCATCAAGCTATGCACTCAACTATGAAGAAAATCAGCATTATATGGAAACCTTTGTAAATCTGATGGGAATAAATGATAAACGAGATGCCATGTATTGTTACATGCTTCATAAATTACTACATACTACTGTATGTAATATGGATGTTTAAGTATTTAATCCTCTGTTGCATTGTTCAAGAGATGACCTTTAAATGTAATGGTGAAAGACATATTCATACCATTGTGATAGCAGTGAAGACCTTCTCCAAAATGGCATTTGCTTGAGCCTTCCGAGGCCCGTTTGCCTGGATTTTCAGTCCCAGAGCGCATGGTCTAGCAATAAACCTGACAACAAACAGACAACATTGTTATCCTGACTACCCTGGTCATTTGTCAAAGGAAAAAATCTGTGTTAGAATTTCTTTCATTTACAAACAACAGCTCTATCTCCAACATTAAACTCAACATTACTGCACGGTCCCTCCACTGAACTGAAAGACCCACTATCTGTGCAAGGAGGATGACATTTTTCCATTCATAATAGCGCAATATCTGGTCCTACTTATGTCTAACAAATACAATGGAAAACATTTTCCTTTTCTCCTTGTAAAGAGAAAGAGCAAAACCAAGTATGGCAGTATGAAGCACTTTAGAAACCAGACATTGAGGAAGTAGCTGCTAACAAACCCACAATATATCTAGTGGAGAAGTATACGCCATAAATCATACTGATACGTCCACACAGACTTGTCAGATGAATTCGGAAATATATACATTAAACGTTTAACTGAATAAGACCACACATATTTTGTAATATGGACAGGTGCCATTAAGGATCCTTTTATACTTGTGCTATGAATTATCTGTGTTTGGAAACCAGTGGGTGGTGTTATTTATAGTGCAGCACAGTGTATCAGTCTGCAGTGGGAAACACATACATCTATTACGTCACAGTCTAACTTATATACGTGGGAAATTTGTGAAGATGGTGTGACAGGGTGCCACACATGAGACGGACCACAATTTAAGCAAGAAGAGTGAAAGAGATGGATAAGAATAATAGAAATCTTCACAATAGAAATCTTCCATAATCAAATATATCTGGATTATAAAAGACTTTTAACAAGTTGAATAAAAATAAATAAATAAAAAGATACAATTATTTATGCCCGTTGTCCTCAAAATGGGGTCCAGGGATGGGGAGGGACCTGTAAAGCATAGTGATGGCATTTATAATCCTTTTTTTTATTTTTTATTGAGCTCTTTTAATTATTTACCTGTTTAGTTTTATTGGCTTTAAGTAAGTAACAAGTAGGTCTACTAGTAACGTTACACTGCTGGTAAAAGGTTCAGAAATATTTTTTTCCATTAATCAATTATTAAACTGTTGTAATTGTTGTTTTTGGCTGCTTCTATTAAGGGGTCGCCAATCCGATCATAAACACAACTTGGCACAGGTTTTACCCTACCTGACGCAAACCTCCCATTTTATCCAACTTGAGACTGGCACTATATCTGGTGGCTGGTGTTTTGGGCATTGGGTGGGAATTGAACACGGGCTTTCCGCATGGCAGGAAAGAAACCTGCCACTGAGCTACAAATGCCCTACCAGAATCTATTATTCATTCTAGATTATTTAAATAATGATTTCAATATTTAAACAGTGAGTTATGTTCTAAAATATATCTGCACTTGGGGGGGGGGGGGGGTATCATGGCTGCAAGATTTTTATGAACCTGTGGTCCTTTGAGACCTTGACCCCTGAGCTGCAGTATACAAGTTTCTAGAAGGAAGTGCAACTTGGAACTTCTTAATAAATCCTGCAATTAGTACAAATTCATTAGTTTCAAAAGAAATTTCTTTTTTGAGAAACTTGAGCATGATATTGGTGTTATGCTTAAACAGAGGGACCCGACAGTCAGTGAATGCTGTACCAGAGAAACTTCATATCACAGTGAAAAAACATGACATGCGGACAAATGTATGAAAAACATACTGATATTTATCTAACACTTTCTACCTACAAGCTAATTTTGCTACAATCCAAAGAAAAAGTAACTCCTGGAGACTGGTGAATGTCATGAAGTGAGGAAACGTCACAGCAAATACTGTTATAGAGAATGCAAAATGTGGTACATCACCTTGCATAACAGTTCCTTTTTTGAACATGAACACCTATTATTTGTACATGAAGTTATTTATTGCTATTTAATAGTGTCAGTGCGAGGTCTACTGCTTCATGATCCCATATCATAAATAAAAGTCTTTGTTTGTGCACACTCTAAGTTGGAGATAAAGTATTGTTTTAATCAGACGCTCTGAGGTGCCTTTCATGTTCTGTTACAGAGTAAACTCAGAAATAGATATAGAATGTTAAAAGAAATATTGAACGGCTTAAGGCTTCTTGTCCTATAGAAAAAAAAGGACAGAAAAGTAAATGTATGTTGGGGTGTTGTGTTTTTCAGATCAAACAATCTTTAAATTACAAATAGAGTAATAATGCAGACAAAACGGACAATACAATTTTAGTATACCACAAAAATAAATTAATTAATAAATATAAAAAAGCAGTACAAACTTTTTTTTTTAAAGACCAACTAAATGAAGCTGTCAGTGCACTCAAAAACATAAGGGTATCAAACTGTACTTGTTCTCGTCACTGGAGCAGTAACATAAAGGGCAGCGGTGCTTAAAGTAGGGGCCGGGGACCCTGGGAGGACCATGAAGCTTTGCCTGGGGGTCTGTTCTTATTGAGTTACACTGGTGTAGGCCTGAACATTCATCATATATCAATTCAAGAAGCTGACTTCACTAAGCAATGGATGACTTCTATGGATTCATCCCAGGGAAAGTTACATTGCTAAAGACCCCAACCTCTACAGGCATTCGCACACATACAGCATACACATAATCATACATTACAAGCATTTGGAAATCAATGCAGGTCCTTTTTACTGTTGGGGAAAACTGAGTACCTGGAGGAAACTTGGGAGGACATGTAAACTCTATGCATGCTGAGTTTCACACAGTGCTAAAGCACAATGCCACATCATTTAGGACTGTATGCTTAATAACTCAAATAGAGCTATAAATAATTTCAACTTTAATCTAACGTGTCCTGTTAGTGGAAGCTTCTACGGCTTGAACCAACAGCCAAATGATTATAGTACACAGTCTAATATGTGTATGCCTAGAAGGGATGTGTGATATTTAAAGTATCTCACAGTTTTAAATTAAACCAAAAAAAAAGAAAAGAAAAAAGTTTTAAACCAAAGATTTTAAAGCTGTATCAGTGGTACACCTTAAATGATTTCTAAAAAGGTATACATACACACACTCATGATGGACAGCATACTGTACAATATCACGACAGTGACATGAAGAGTTAAAAAGCACACACACAAGTAGAGTTTGGGGTGTTTATTTGTGACAATGCACACATGCAATCTCTAAAGTATTTCCTCTCTCTAGCCTTTAAAGCGCAGAGATAACGGGCCGTATCGCACTGCTGTCATTGTCTGCATGGGGCAGCGTGTGTTTTAACACGCACACACACACGCACACACACGCGCGCGCGCGGACCTATCCCACTCTGCTTCCTGCTCACACACACCGCTCACACTAACACGGTGGCATTATTCCGGTGAGGATGCTGTGCTCGTACCTCTCAAACACGAGTCGGATGATGAAGATGAAGAAGGCCAGTGGACACGCCACATACAGATCCTCCGCCTGCGGGAACGTGGACTCCTCTGTGTTTTTCAGGTCGGCCCAGGTCACGTTATGAGGCAGCCAAAACCTCTCGTTCCAAAACCAGACCAGAAACCCAGCCATGACCCCTTGATCCCCTATCTTGGTGCCGTTTTCTTTCCTCTTGCACTAAAAGAGTAATGGATGGTCAATGCTCTCTCTCTCTCTCTCTCTCTCTTCACTGATGTGTGCAGGTCAGGACGATGAGGCAGGCTTGGGTTTTGTTCCACAGTCAAGTCAAGTCGAAATCCAAACAGCGTCCTGTGTCAGTGTTAGTGCACTATGTAAAGCGCACGAGACATTATTTTGTGCTCAATGTAGTGCGCCTAAGTAGGAAGTGCAAAGCCATTCAGGTTTCAGCCTAGTCTGCGGTTCACTTAGTCAGCGCTGATTGGTGGATTCTTCTATCAATCTCTCTCTCTCTCTTTCTCTCTCTCAGTTCAGTTCAGCAGCGCTTTATTGGCAAGAATGTTAAAAAAAGAATACGTTGTTGCCAAATTACATTGTTGCCACATTATAGAATGTAGATTACATTATAAATAACGTTTATAAACACATATAAACATTGCATATTTCTCTTTCTCCCTCTCCCCCCCCTCCTCTCTCTGGTTTTTCTTATTAATTGCATGATTATTGGTTTAATATATAACAAAATAATACATCAGATCAGTTGCGAAATAAAAGAGCCGCTCTACGCATGTCCATAATGAGCCACGTGTATTTAGTACTTGGTAAATGGCATCACCTGCTGGACCTTCTGGGCATTGTGCACTTGACAGATGCACATGTTAAGACGTGACAATTTTTTTCTAGGGGTGCTAGAATAAAGATCAGTAGTAAAAAAAAAAACATTTAACATTGGGAGAATACAAGTGTGTGTTAATGAACAGGCAGTTTTTATTTTCAACCTTTGCTATTTATCGCCCTCTGCTGGTCTAAACTTGGCTTTAATGTTTTATTCACTTTTATTCACTCCACATACACAGACATGGAAGTACTGTAAATAGAAAGCCTCAGTTTTATGACTCAGTGGCTTAGTGATCAGCACTGTTGCCATGCACCTCCGGGATCCAGGTTCAATTTCCGCCTCGGTGCATGTGAATGTGTCTGCATGGAGTTTGCTGTTTGCTGATGTTCTTCCTGTGGTTGGTGGGTTTCCTCCGTGTACTCCGGTTTCCTCCCATATTCCAAAGACATGCAGATTAAGCTAACTGAAGTTCCCAAATTGTCCATAGTATGTAAATGAGCATGTGAGTGTGTGTATGTGTATGTGCTCTGCGATGGATTGGCACCCTGTCCAGGGTGTACGTATTCTGGGATAGGCTCTAGGCCCCCTGTGACCCTGCATACTGGATAAAGCGGTATTGGCCATGAGTGAGTGAGTGAGTTTTATGATAAACTTTATGATGATCATAATCATGATGATTAGTAGTAGTATTATTAGTATTATTATTACTTCTATTTGTTTCTTTCTTTTCAGAGTTGAATACACCCATCTTTAAGCATGCAAAAATCTAAAAAACCAACAACTCTTTTTAACTTTAACAGAAGTTCTAGTTCAATTTAAAGTAAAAGGTATGAATGGAATCACAATCTGGTTGACCTGGGCCTATTGTTTGCCAGTAAAAAACACAGTTCACAGATTTGCAAGAAGAAAATAGACAGCCACAGCTTTATGATAAAATAGTGTTAATGTATGATCAGTTTATGGATTCAACCCAAACACTCAGTGAACCTTCTTGTAGTTCAAAAAGTCACAGCAAAAAAGGCAACTGGAGCTAGAAGAATGTTTAGGGAAGGACAGATGGGGAGGTGTGCTGGAAAGAGCAAGTGCTTCCTCCTGTTGTTCCTATCTTATTTTGATGCATCTTTAACTAGTTGACAGGGTTTCCCTGTGCAAGGCCAGGAAAGCAGATATCTAACAAAATGTCCTACCTGTTCACACCAGTAGATATGTTACCATGAGCATGCTATGTATTTGCCATCCATTTTTAATACACTGTACTCATTCCTTAATGTTAAGCAGAACACTTGTTCAAAAGTCATTTTTCAGACTATCTACAGATCTCCCTACTGTAAACCTCATAAGTTTGACTCTATCCCATTAAGTATACTATTATCCAGGAGAAGATGTCTTTTAGTCTGGAAAATTTTCAGTCCCCCTTTTTCTACTTCTCATTCTCAAGCAAATTAAATTCCCCCTTGGAGGATCTACCGAGCTCTTTTATAAAATATGGATGATGGAAGGAACCTTAGTGTGATATTTTTAGGACCTGTTCACACTTCCATTAAATTGAGTGTTTATGAAAATGGGATGAGTAATAAGAATATGAGGTGCATAAAGAAAAGTGGCAGGAATTAGTGTGTTTATCTACAGCAATAATGTGATCTCTAGCTGTTACCTGTGGGCTTTAACTATATGAATTACCTGCTCACTTCACCAATAAGACAAAACAAAACAACCTGGACAAGTGTTTATTTGTTGCTGATCTCTTGAACTTCAATCCTTAAACACAGGTTATGCACTAATGATAGGTGTGTTCTTGCATAAGTGGGGTGAGATTGTGTTTAATATGGAAAAAAACACTTGAGCTTCAGCTGAAGGTATTACTTTCGGCAGAACCCCTTTGCCACACTGATATCTGTCATGACCTTTACAAAATGTCAAAGCTACTTTCTAGATTATTAATTAATGGGTCATTTT
This sequence comes from Clarias laeviceps, assembly GCA_030014305.1. NCBI lineage: Eukaryota > Metazoa > Chordata > Actinopteri > Siluriformes > Clariidae > Clarias > Clarias laeviceps. The sequence goes on along the minus strand of JAQMYJ010000036.1, from coordinate 20,102,501 downwards.
TCCAGTGTACCCACACTGCATTTTTATTAATCTGTTCATTTTGAAACTAACAAAATCATATAACCAACCTAATGAGTTATTAAATGAGCAACAATATTATGTATATTTTAGAAAGAGAGAGAGAGAGTGAGAGGGAGAAACATTGATGGACAAAGAGAGAGAACGAAAAAGAGAGAGAGATTTATTAAGCCCATACACCTGTAATGATAGACCAGAAATATTTTACATATTTGATGTACAAACTAGAGTAAATATCCAGTATCTAAATCCATACTGTTTTTTGAACAACACTAAATATAATTACATATTGCATATCATTCTGATACTTACATGATTGTTATAAACATAAGCACCTTATAACATATTTGATTTGAAAACGCTATTTTTACCTGCTGAAACATCCAGCTTGGTCTTTATTTTTCAACTTTGTTACTTCTTGATAAATGAATATTTGAAATATTCCACTTATCAGTATTTATCAGATACCAAAAATGGTCTACCAGTTTGGCCATCAGTCCATGCTTTGCAGCAGGTAGCTGGCCAAACCAGTTTTCAAAAGTCAACATGACCACCTGCTCTTGGTAAAAGAGCATTAATCTACTGGAAAAACTAAATGACATGAAACTAATGTCTAAGGACTTATCCCATCTCTTCTCTATTTTAGACATGTACATTCAGTTTAATACACTTTAAAACTAAAAGTTAAAGTTAGTTAATCAAAAAAGTCAATTTTTTTATTTTTAAATTGACTAATTTTAATGATTGCTGAAGACCATGATCCACTGCATAGATGATAAAAAAAAGGCATCATCTATGTTTACAGTGAGGGTCCTAACATAAGTTTTATTAATTAACCCAATATAACTGATTAAATATTTAGCGCACTGTTTTAATGTGGATAGGCTTCAATAATATTTTGCCTACTGGTTGGAGCCAAAGAGCTTTTTATTTCTGGAATTTTCAATGACAATAGATTCAACTATCTGACATTTTTTACAGGTTAAAGGGTTATTATTATTATTATTATTATTATTATAAAATAAAAATATATCAGCATAAAAAAAAAGAAAATAGACCAATCTCTTCTCAAGCCTCAAGTCTGCTTGTGAATTATGCTACAAGCTTGGCACACTTTTCTTTTGCAGGTTTCTTCTATTCTTACAATCATTCAAGCAGCGACACCCCTGCTTGAATGATTGCAATGACACCCCTTCCATGTCTCTTCAGGGATGCTTTCCTGGGTGTTTTCTTGGTGGTGTGCTTCGGGTCATTGAAATGTAAACCATCAGCTCAGTCTGAGATTTTCACTCAGGAATACTCACGATTATATTTCTATTTATCAATTTTTCCATCATTTTGATTTGTGTCCCAGTTCCAGAAAACATTCCCAAAGCATGATGCTGCCACCACCTGGTTTGACCCTAGGGAAGACTTTATGAAGGTGATGCGCAGTGCCTGATTTCTCTACACATGGCATGGGGAATTATGTCCAAATTGTTAGATTGTCATTTCTCATGGTCTGAGAGTTCTTCAGGGGCTTTTTTGTCATCTGGCTTTTAGTGAGGAATGGCTTCTGTCTAGCCACTCTACCATATAAGCCTGAATGGTGGAGTGCTGCAGTGATGTCCTTCTGTAAGCCTCTCCCATATCCAAAATGGAACTGATTTCTCATTCATGGTGACCTTGGTCTGTGACCACGGCCCTTTGTACATAATTATTTGGTTTGGCTGGGCGGCCAGATCAGGGATTTGGTTGTTCCAAATCTCTTCCATTTGAGAATGATGGAGGATATTGTGCTCTTGGGTTAAACTTACTGCATAATGCTAATGAAAATTTATTATTTCTCAAGTTTTCTTCTAATAGGAGTTGGATGCATCAGAGGTCAATTACAAATGTCATAACAAATGGTCTGAATATGTATGTAAATGGGATATTTTGGTCATGTTATATACTGTATTATATTTTATTATGTTATAATAAGGCGATAGGAAGTTGTAATGGTTAACACAGTGGCCTCACACCTTCAGGGTCTAGGGTTCAATTCCTATCTTAGGTCTGTATGCGCATGTTTTGCCCATGCTTGGTGGGTTTCCTCTGGGTACTCGGGTTTCCTCCCAGAGTCCCCAAATATCCTTGAATAGGCTCCAGGCCCCGCCGGTAACCCTGTACAAAATCAGTGGTGCAAATTAGATGAACGAATATATTATGATATAAATTAACAAAACAATCCAAACACCTGTTTTTACTTTGTCGTTATGGAGTATTGTGTGTAGAGTGATAATGTTGAGGAGAAAAAAAAAATCATAAAGAACTTCCTCTTTTAAATGTCACATGTAGCTTTAAATCTAAACAATGTAGGTTGGGTTACAGTGTTAATCTTTGTAACTGTTTAATCTTTAAATCCTATTTAAATTAGTTTCACGCCACGCGGTTATGAATGAACTGAATTCCGAGCTATGAACGGTTATAAGTATAAAGCGCTAATGCCCTGATAACTGGAAAGCCTGAGGTAATGTAATCCTCCCGGCGTTGTCCCATGCTGCGCATCGTGCCCTGCTCTGGCGCCCTCTTCAGTGCGGTAGTAGGGTGCGGATGTGGATGCGACCTCCGCTAGAGACAGCTGAGGACGCTGTGACGGTTAGCCGCTAGCATAGCCGCTCCTGTAGCGCAGCCATCCATCCGCAGCATCATGGCGGAGCGAAGCCACACATCTGCGGCTCCGGCTGCCGGCCACAGTCCGCAAGCGGGAACCACGGCCAGCTGGCCCATTGTCAAGGACGCGTACGAGCTGCACGATGTTATAGGTGAGTAAGTGGGACAAATGAGTTTAAATGTCGGAGTGTGTAGTGACTGACAGGGAGGGCCTATACCGGCTTTTTCATGTGCACTAGCAGCAGCAGCAGGCGGTGGTGTGTGTGTGTGTGTGTGTATATCTCGTTCTGCCGCTCACTAATGCAATGCGGATGTGACACCGCCAGCTTTCACCCCTTTTGCTTTCTACAATACAGCGCAATACTCGAGCAATGCGGAAATCTTATACCTCGGTTTGTTTCAACTTTAAAACTTCTTCTTGTGACACCGTGCCTACAAATGCCATGATTTACAGGTGGACAGGTAAAAGTCTGCCCCAGGGCTTATTCTTCACCCCGACTCTGGCTTCACTCCACAGGTATGAAGTCCTCTAAAGCAGAGGATTCCATGTTTACAGGCAGAAGTAAATTAGTAAGATGTGATTAATATCAGTGTATTAACTACCACATCACTATTCACTTGTAGTTATCATATTATTACACTACACATTTCCATAATCTGCTGCTGATATTATCAGGGCATTATTGAATCTCCCCTTAAAACTCCTACAACTCGCTCTTGTCATGTCAATCATCATCTAGAGTGGATATTATTATTATTATTATTATTATTGGCTGCTTTGTGGTTGACACTGTTGTTTTCCACCTTCAGGGTTCAATTCCCTCCTCTGGTTTGTGTGCATGAAGTTTGCTTGTTCTCCTCCTGGAAACCAACTGCGGTTGTAAAATGGGAATAAATAAAATGGTAATCACCATTGGTCTTCATTGTCCCTAGTTGGCCTACAGATTTTCTTCCAGAGGTTTCCTGGATGGATGTATTATTATTATTATTATTATTATTATAAGTGTTGTCAGTTTAAGTGCCATTTCATTCACTTTAAGTCACTTTTTGTTGATGGCCTAGTGACAGTTTTCTCCTCGACACACCCTCTGTTGAATGATGCTCGCACTCGACATCCTGATCATCACTTAAATGATGAGTTAAATGTGTTTTGTCACATGGCCCTTTGCTGATCTTCCAGACTATTAACTGACAATTTAACTTAATTCCCTTAGTCATACCTAATTGAAAGCCAAAACACGGAAAAACCAAACACGCTTTCTATGGCGCGGTGCCATTAGATAAAGCTGGACACAGTAGACGAGCAGTGTTCGAGTCCTATCATCATATCAGCTGATAAGCAGGAGCGCTGCTCAACAGCTCCTGTGCAATTCATCTGCACTATTTTCCTAATCAGGACTGCATTCAGGATCTCGCTCCTTATCTGTCAGCAGCAGTTGTCGTGTGTGTGTGTGTGTGTGTGTGTGTGTGTGTGTGAGTGGTGGAACACATATTCACTCTGTTCATAGTGTTTGTAAACAGACCTCCTCTATGGATGATGTATACAGTGATTCAAATGAGAAGTTGTCTGCTGGAAGCTGAAATGTGTTAGAACAAGCAGCGGTCACACCGAGGTACAAAGCGTGCATCAGGAATAAAATGTAGGACAGCTGTAACATGCGTGAGGGAAAAGCTGGTTGTCAGACAGACTGTGATCAAAACACAAATTGAGAGAGACTCTGACTGACAAACCCATGATAGAAGAAAAGTCAGTACACAGGATAATAAACACAACACAAACTAAGAAAACCAGGAAACTCGACTTCCCTCTTGGAATTGCTGAATAAACATAAACCACATCACAACAAGTCTAAATGAGGTCACACAAAGTGTGGAATAAGTTAACGAGTCAGACAACGAAAAACAGGACACCGTGGCCAGTAAGGACATTATAATTTTCAAGGTAGAATCCAGGATGCAGAGTCATTGTGTCCAGGGTGAATTTGCTAACCCCATTACACAGACATAAAAAATAAGACAACATGTTGACAGCTTAGCTTTGTCTGCTATCCTTTGCAGTCGTGCAAACCACAGTGCTGATGAGTGCGTTATTCTGATTGGTCAGAAGGTGTTGATTTATTTTTTCGATAACACCTGCTTAGACACTTTCTCATTCTAATACATTATAAGTTATAAAATAAGAGCAGACACAGGGACTTGTATGGTGGACATGCCACATTATTGCCACAGATTGTTTCAGATTGGAAGGAGTCATCAGTGTCAGTGCTGTGTAACAGTTGGAGGTTAAGCTGTAAAGTGCTTCTGACTGGGGAGAATCTTCAAGATAGATGGAGTTGTGTTGTATTTTTAAGATAAGCTGCACTTTGTGTCTTATTAACTTGTTTTTCTGGAAGTTTCACAATAATAAATTTATGTATGGTATGAAGGTGAGTCAAAAATGATTTGCTCTCCGGTAGTATTAAAACTTCTCTTAGCTGCACTTCACTTACTGTACTTCACTGTTGTGCAGGTGTGAACATGTTGCATGGGTTCATTTGTAACTGCTGATTACAAACATCTGCACACTTTTGCCCACACTGTAGACACTTTGCAAAAACTTAATTTTGAGGTGTTTAAGCATCCTTTCTATAATCTTAATACTTCTCCATGTAACTTTCACCTGTTTGACGACAGCAGTGCATTCACGGCTCGCAGCTCAAGTTTGTTGACAGATGGATAAAGTGTATTGAAAAAAAATATGGTCGACAAAAGGTTGATTATGTTGGAAAATTATGTATTTGTCTTTTCCACAAAGTTAATTAAACTAAATTCTGCAGCCAGAGTGCGGATAATTTTTGACTCACTCTCGAATGATGTGTTATTCTTTTAATTACCAAAATAATAATAAATAAAAAAACACAATTCTGTTGTTTTTGCTTGCTATGCATGTGTGTGTTTTTTAATCCCAGCCTTTGCTGTGATGTTTTATTTTTTTAAAACATTTAACCCATGGACAGGGATCATTCCTACTCTATGTCTGCTTAAATGTGCTTTCACCTGTTTTGAATACCTACAGTATATTGTACTATTTAGCTTACTGCATAAGTTTGACATGCACATGTACTATTAACCTCTTTTATTTGTTGTTTGTAGGCAGTGGAGCCACAGCGGTAGTCCAGGCTGCTCTCTGCCTTCCTCGACAAGAACGGGTGGCCATCAAGAGGATCAACCTGGAGAAATGCCAGACCAGCATGGAGGAACTACTGGTAAGACTGGGGAAAAAAAAAAACTATTTACTTTCTTCACAACCTTGAGAGATGCATATTCAATGTTGCAGATGTCTGCTTTAAGAAATTAATCAAATTTAACAGACTACATTCTGTATGATGGCTATCTGCCAGGAGCTTAAGATTGATGATTCAATTGATTCATATTTTGGACTTTTCTGCATTGCAGAGAGTTCTACAGGAGGAAAATCAATTTCTTTCCAGTCTTGAAACAGAATGTACCAGTTGTTAGTCAAAGCACATAAACCATATAAATAATGCTATCACATACCTGAGTAGATTAATCAGTGTTATTCATTTTGGGATCTGATGAGTGATGCTTTCAATAAATGAACGCTCTGCAGCAGATCCATGGTTTAGGAAAAGACAGTAAGCTTCTATTGTTTGCAACTCAACAGATGTTAATTTATGCTGAAACGCAATAACTAGTTTGTTTTACGCTTGGTGATTAATGATATACTACTGTGTTTATGAAAAAGCATAAAAAAGACTCTTGAAAGGAGTTTTTTTGTGTGGCAGATCTCAAGAGCATACGCAATTGACTAGAAATAAACACAACATGCTTTTATTTACGTCAATGAAAGCCTATTTGTAATGCAGAAAAATTTACAATGATTTAAATAATTAATTTTCCTTTTTTGTCTTAATGTAGAAAGAAATCCAAGCCATGAGCCAGTGCAACCATCCGAATGTAGTGACATATTATACCTCATTTGTGGTGAAGGATGAGCTTTGGTTGGTTATGAAACTACTGAGTGGAGGTAAGATACACATTCAATGTTGCATATAGTCTTAATCTAGTCAAAACTTTCAATAATCTACAAGACCAAATACTTTCACATTTCTTCTCAGGAGTTATTATTATTTTATTTTAATTTCACAAAGTGCCAGTGAACTCAGATAAGCCATGATAAAAGGATTTTTTTTTGCAATTGATATGACCTTTTATATACACCTATTATATACAAAATTTGTACAAAATACCTTTTGTATAATATCTAGAGCATACCTGCAGGAAAGTTTAAAGTGCTCTGTACTGTTTAGGAGACCTAACTGTCAGCCCTGATTGCAATCAACAGTGAAACAGCTGCTCATATAATCCACACTACCAGAACTGATATTATTACCTCTGCACTTACTGAAAACATTTTCATTCACTGGAGCTTCTTGGCCATAGAGATGCACGATTCAGGTGAACCTGGTAATTTATAGGAGTATTTTTAGAACAAAGACTTCGCAAATGCCCTGCTGGGGGCTTGTTTTATACACCATTATCTTGCCATGATATCTAGTGGAATTCTTCTCAACATATTTTTGCAAACGAGAATTTCAACTTAACATTGGAGCATGCTCCAGTGATTATCGCTGAAAGAAAACAAGAGGTGGTCCGCCTGACCTATGAATTTCGAATGCTTTGCCCCCTCTCCATTCTCTACATTTCACATTAGTAATTTCTAGTCTTGAATTTTATTGCTTGAAAAATACACTGACACCCTCAAAGTAAATGGAGAACGTCCTGAGTCTACTAATGCATATTTGATTTATCTGAGGGTAATTTTAAGTTATAAAGATGAAATACAGTACACCTATAATACACCTTTACAAAGTTAACGCTGATAAGTGATAAAACGTGCAGTTTTTTTCCTCTTCTGCGCTGATCAGAACTTGTGTTGTAATATATTAAACTGCAGCAGTATCAACATGTGCTTATGTTTCCATCAAGAGACTTGATTTGTTTAGAACTTTATTGAAAATGTACAGTGATGTTGTTTTTACAGTTTATTGCACATTACTGCAGAATCCACCATCCTGCTGACTTTTCCCAAATGCCATTGCTGGCAAGCATTTCCCATCTGCACAGCTGGCACTCCACTGCATTCTGTAAACTTATAAAATGTTGGACACTGTAGTTTTATTAAAATATTTAATGTGATTTTTAAAATGATCATTTGAAAGCAAGGGAATTTAATATAAAAAAGTCATATAAGCCTACCCTATATATATATGTGTGTGTGTGTGTGTGTGTGTGTGTGTGTGTGTGTGCCTTCAGGATCAGTATTGGACATTATAAAGCACACATGTAGCAAAGGAGAGCACAAAAATGGCGTATTGGATGAAGCCACGATAGCTACTATTTTAAAAGAGGTCTTAGAGGGTCTTGATTACCTGCACAGAAATGGGCAAATTCACAGGTAGGAAAATCCTAAAACATTGTCCTCTTTTGCTGACGGTTAATTATTAATGCAAAATAAGAACAAATGTCCATTCAGTTCTTAGTTTATTTAGTACACCTCCCTTGTACCAACACTCCTTGGTTATTTAACAGATTTTATAATTAGTGGTTTAGTGAGCACATTTATCAGCCCTACAAGAGGTTACAATAGAGCTGATATTATTTTGTTAGTTGATGATTCTCAGCTATGACATTGATGAAGTGCTAAACAGTCAAACTCAAACTGTGCATGGAAAAAAGAAAAGCGTTAGTCCTTGTGGGTGAATCCAGCACTGAAATAGTATCTGACTCAAAAATTATGATTGAAAGATTTAAAGCTTTATTTGTCATTTAAAATCTGATCAGTGGAGATCCTGTGGTGTTGCCTTTTTTAAAGCACAGGGTAAAGGGAGGAGTGAAAAAATTTTACATAAAGAAAAAAAATCCAATCCTTAAAGCAACCTGTGAGTGTAACTAATCAACTGGAATTGAATATATACACCATATTATATTGGAAAAATAATTAAGAGACATCTCTTGCGTCATGAAGTCAAAGAGAAATGAACAAGGATATGTCCTTAATGTTTGACCTTAGGGATGTGAAAGCTGGGAACATCCTGTTGGGAGAGGACGGCTCAGTGCAGATAGCAGGTTCGTTTCATACTACATCACCTTAAAATACCAGAGGGTTTATGTTCAATTTCTTGCAACATAATATTTTGCATAATCATGACAAGGGGCATCAAAAGGCATGATGAAATGCATTTGAAATTTGGACTCTTAGTAAAAAAGGAGCCATCCCATTGCACCATGTAAAATATGTATTTTGTATTCTGTGCAGAAGTGTGCTTAAAATCATCTCACACTTTAGTTCGTAGAATCAGATTTAGTATATGCTTAAATATGTTTTCGAAGACTTGTGGCATGCTGTATGGTCAAGCAAACCTAATCCTATTTAAAATGTTATTTCGTGAAATGCACCAATTAAGAAGAGATTAAAGGATTTCTGGAACTGTAAAGGATTTTTTTATAGCTCTGCATTAATTAAACTTCCTTAGCTGTGAAATGCTGCAGTAATTAGATTGGTGAGACAGCCCGCACATAGCCAACATGGTATTTCTGGTTTTTATGAATGAGATTCATGTTACTTTAGCTTAAAGCCTCAAAGATTATATCAGTTATATTTAGTAGTAGTAGTATTTAATTATTTGTCACATGTACTTTACAGCACAGTGAAATTATTTTTCACATATTCCAATTAGGAAACTGGGGTCAAAGCGCAGTCAGCCAGGTTACGGCGCCCCTGGAGCAAATACCGAAGGCTAAACTCACTTGGCGGTGCAGGGGCTCAAACCCCCGACCTTCCGATCAGTACCCCAATAACCCACAGCCGTAACCAATTGAGCCACCATTTATTTATGCAGAATGAGTTAATAAACCATTGTTCGTTGCTTTTTAAGCCAAGTGAATTCTGTTAATTATCAGTAAGATTATTTAAACATTTTTCGTGCTATTACTTTTTATCCTAATACTTCCATAATTCTAGTCTATTCCTATACTGTACCTTTCTGAGCTGGAGAGAAGATAAAAGCAGAAAAGTAAATATTTTAGGCACACATGGCTATGACAGAGAATATGTCCTGAAAAAAGAGATTTGAAACTGAATCTGACTAACTGATATTTTTATCCTGATAAGTAAAGTGGAAAATATAGAGCAGGCATATCGATTTGATTTTATATAACCAGTGCTGACCTTCTTTACTATTGACTAATGAAGGCTGCAAACTGGGGAAAGTGGGCTTCACTACACATCATGTAGTGGGTAATAGCATCAGACAGAAACAGCCCTTGTTGACAGACAGTTGTCTACTTTATATGAAAAATATCTTATCTTATATAATTAAAATTTAAGCCTAAATCCAATCTCAGCATCTGTGAAAAGAAATGACAAACAGGGAGTCCTCATGATGAAATCCTTTACACTGTATACCAGTTACGGTAAACGGTATACTCCCTAACTTTTAATTTGGTCACTTCCCACCTGTCTAGAAGTTAGAGCTCTCCTCCATCAGTGACAGCTACCAACCAGGTCACCAGCCACATCTTTTCAAACTGCTGCTCATGCACCGTTAGGGGACAGTATCAATCCAAAACACTATCAGCCCCCTTTTTCTTGCGTGAACTCACAGACGCTCTGACTGGCCAGTGTCGCTATGATTGATGTGCAAGGGTGATGTGAGAGTCTTCTCTCTCTAGGCTCCGGGCTATGGTTTGCAATTCTTGGGTGATGCATGGTAGCATCACCCAGAAATTGAGCTCACTTTTTTCTGGATGATAGGATGAATGTATTTCCGTTACGCCACTCGAGATCACTAAACAGTTTATATTTATTAAAGAAAATGGTTTCAGCACGGGATCAGTGAGGGGATTTGCATGCATGCAAGAATACCTCAAATTATTTAAATCCCTGTAGAATGTTCAATACAGAGATTCATACATATTATATTTGTGACTATTAGATACGGTCAAATGTAGTGTAAAAAACAAAGTGGAATCTTTATAATGCTGTTGCACATTTATTTATATAGTCTGGTTGATTCTACATTTTGTGTTTATTTTGCTGCCAAATACAGCTTATACTGGTTTAGGAAAACTATGAACTATTGTTACTAATTATGACAGATTCAGCTTTTCTGGTTAAACGCGTGAATAATTCTCACTGCAGACTTTGGTGTGAGTGCATTTCTGTCGACTGGAGGAGATGTAACCAGGCATAAAGTTAGGAAAACCTTTGTTGGAACTCCATGTTGGATGGCACCAGAAGTGATGGAACAGGTAGGATTGTTTACAAAATGAAAATTTGTTGTGTATAGTAACAGACTGCCTCCAGCTTGCCTGCAGCCTAAGAGACAGGGACCACTCAGGGATGTCTGCCAGTTATGGTAAAAAGTTTTACTAGACCAGTTGTGTTTTTTTTTAGAATTTTGCATCATACATATTCAGGTTTATTGTTTTGACATTGATGCACTGATTTTGACACAGTACTCAGTATAGTCGATTTCCGTTACCTATATGGGCCTCTATTTCCTGTAGGTACGAGGTTATGATTTCAAAGCTGACATTTGGAGTTTCGGGATCACTGCCATAGAGCTGGCCACAGGATCTGCACCCTATCATCGATACCCGCCTATGAAGGTAAGCGGGTATTATTTCCTGTTTTCAGTACCGAGTAGAAAATAGAAGTCAAACAACCAAAAATAGACAAGCGTTGGATTATTTTTCTATGTAAATACAATTCTTTGTAAGCTTGACTAGACTGTGATTATATTTAGGAAATCAGAGAAATAATTGAGGCAAATAAAATTTAGCCTTTTGTTTCCTTTGATTTGCTGGTATAGAGTAATAACTCTACACTTTAGGAGGAAGTCTGACGTAGAAGGTTATGCTATGTTGTAAACACTCTGGACATTTCCTTAAGCAAGCACTACTAAGACTGACGCTGCAGTGCTGCAATGCCGTTTGGGATACAAAGCTTTTCCTTGTACATTTTGCATAGTCAAATGTCTAATGCCGACATATTGTCTGTAATTGTGGTGCAATTATTCTTTGACCAGCTGTTAATTATGACTCTGCTTTCCTCATCCTATTGTGTAGGTCTTAATGCTGACACTGCAGAATGACCCCCCGACCTTAGAGACAGAAGTCGAGGATAAAGAGATGCTCAAGAAATATGGGAAATCTTTAAGGAAACTAATAACTCTGTGTCTTCAAAAGGACCCGATTAAGAGGTACATTAGAATATTTACCTATTTAGAAAACTACATGGTAGCTATAGCACATTTCTTTGAAGGTTTATTTAATAATTTTCATTTTTCAGCATGTTACTTATTATTTTTTTCTTGTGAGCATCTCTCTGGGCTTCTTCTTTGCACCATATGTTCAGTCACCATCAATAAAGCGATTCAGTGTTATAAAGCTCCCTGTAGAAAAACTCAATTATGGTCAAATTGATATAAATGAGTTCATGCCAGTAGTTATACCAAAGGCTTCCTCTAAAATACGTTCTTTGCATATGTAATTGGTCAATATATTCACTAGTGGTATGCACAGGACCTTACCTTAATTACCTGTTCTGGTTATTGCAGGAAATATCAGTTTATTTTAAGCATGCTCGTGACATGTTTATACACTCAAGCACTTTTTTTTTCCACACCTCCACAGGCCAACTGCGGCAGAACTTTTGAAATGTAAATTCTTCCAGAAAGCCAAGGTACAGTTTTATTTAATTATTTTGCATGCAGTTCAGACAGCTGAACTTTTGTTGTGCTTTAAAGTTTATTTATTTATCTATTTAATTCATTATTTAGTTATTAATCTATGTATTTTTATTTATTATTATTTTTTTTGCTTTACTGTGACAGAACCGGGAATACTTGATTGAAAAGCTGCTCTGTAAAGGACCAAATATAAGCCAAAGAGCTAAAAAGGTATTTCATTTTCATTACACATTGCTCTGAGCCACTATGGCCATCACAGCGCACCCTTTACTGACTTGCTGCGGTGTGTGAGGATTGGTCAGTGCGGTTCTATGTTTTTAGAAATACTGCCACTACACATTGCTGCTTTTTTCCACAAGGTGTAAACACTCTAGTTATAGAGACAGAAGAAAGACTCCTTTGAGCGTTTCCATTCTGGTCTTTCGGTGGTGTTCAGGTACATGCCTGCCATGCGATTACAGCCGTTTATGGCTATTAAAGATAAAATGTATACTGTATACCAAACATTTAATCCACAATATAGGTTTTTATTTCTTGGGCTAAACTTTGCATTCGATAAATATTGACATGGTGGATTGAGGTAAACTTTTATTTAAAGCTGAATATATTACTTGGAAACACATTAAAGTAATAATACTCGCAGTGTCCTCTACAGATCTCACACACGGCATATCAAGGAGATTGCGATCAAGCAGCGTTAATGTCACACACTTGCTAGCAGTCTCGACCACTTTCACACATTATAAGATAAAAATATTTAGGGTTAACCCTGTTAAAGGTCTCTGTGACACCGTGGGTTTAGTGCGAATGAAACACTCATATAAGCAAACATAATAAAAATGGCAGTATTTTTTACTTTTATGATTAACTTTTTGTGAGTAGAAAAATGTGCACAATGTGCAATGGTAGTGGGTGTTGTTTTATATGGGTACATCCAGTAATCCTAGTTATAGAATATTCATAATCAAAGGGCTGAACAAGAGAGGGTCAAGACACTAAGCACAACACAGAAATATAAAGCGTGAAACAAAACAACCTACAAGTCTCAGTGTTGAAATGCAGAAAAGAAGGGACAAACTAATTAAAGCATAATCACAGAACAGGTGATGAAATAAAGGAGACAGGAATGAAATAAAGGCACGTGGCAATGCAGAGAAAAAGCTCATGTAGACAGCTCAGAACAAATCGTAAGGATTCATTGTGCCTGGAAACGTTGATGTTCATGACGTTGTCCTTGGAATCAGTATCATTGCCACAAAAGACAACACTAATACAGTATATTTAATCACCATATATTCCATATAAATAATGCATAATTTTATTTGGATTATTTCCTATTGCTTTTTTTTCTGCAGTCTAAATGAATTTATCTCCATATTGATCTGATTGAGGGCCTGTAGCTTCTCGTTATGGATGATGAGGCATTTTCCAGCATCTGTGTTTTCCTCGTTGTGCAGTCAGTGCTGAGAGAACAAATGCACAGCTGTAACTGCAAATCATTTTTATTCATTCATTCATTTTCCATACCGCTTATCCTGTGTGGGTCTGTGGGGGGCCTGGAGCACAATTCAGAGAGCTCAGGGCAACTCGGACTGGCCTGCGCACGTGCACACACACACACACACACACACAATCATACACACAATCATACACACAATCATACACTTTCAGAAATTTGGAAATAACATTGAGCCTACAGTGCATGTCGTTGGACTGTACTTGGACACAAAGCCCCCATGCCTGGAATTATGAAGCAACAGTGCAGAGCCACTATGACCCTGCTCATCATTTTGTTAATTATAGAGAAGAATTAAAAAGATGAAAATAATCCAACAAATAATACTAGTAATAAAAATAATTCTGTGAATCAATTAAAGAGAATATAGAATTTCTATTTAGAAATGAGACATGGTTACCAGTAATTGCATCAAGTCTTGCATGGGCATGAATAAATGAATGAGTTCATCTGTGACTCAGAGACAATCTACCTTGCTGAGAAAAGCGATGACTTTCTTCTCTTTTGGGTCATTTGACCTTTTGCATGGTCTATTTTAAGTGCTAACCGTCCCAGACAGTTGCAACACTGCCAACACTTGTGTTGTTCATTTCTATAGATTGTGTAGCCTTTGTATCTGTTTGTCAGCGAACAAATGGAATCAGGTAGGGAGCATGCGTAAGCAGAAAACATCACCCATGCAGAAAGAACGCACTGTTAACTCGTGCATTCAGGGGATTGTAACGTATCCAGGCCCCGACAGGAGACAAAGACAAATGGGGTTTAATGTGGCTGCTTAGGCAACTGAGCGCACCACTTAAACACAACCATTTGCATGCTAGGCTGCTTTTTACTCACAGGCTAACTGAGTGTGAGATCAGACTGAGATCACAATTCTCTTCATCTGCCTTCAGCCTTAAAAAAAGAAAAAAAGAAAGAAAGAACAGAGAGCACATCAGAGGGAATGTATGATCGGGAAGTAACATGGATGAAAGGTGTCTGGCTAAAGAACCTGTAGCTGTCTCCATGTATTAACAGGAAGGCGTAACTTTTATAGCAAGATTATATAAGGGATTTTTGTGTTATGTGGCTCTATTTGAATAGAAAGTGAAATTATCTTGATAGTACAGTATATACTTAAGATCTCAGCATGAATAATACACCTGTACTACAGAACTAAAAGCTTCATAATTACCACACCACTTTATTATTGCTTTGCCACTGTAAGGATTCACAATGGCTTTCATCTTGCCTCTGGAGGGCTTTGCAGAGCTGCCCCTGCATTTGGTAATCGATTACAGTCAGCGAATTAGCATCAGCATAGAATTAAAAAGCAGAAGGCTTTTATACAGTGACACGATGGGGTAGGGAAGAACCTTTGATTCTTTCAGACAGCAGTTGCAGTCATTCTGATCTTAGTATTCAGGGATGGGAACCTCTGGGAAATGCAACTTTAATACTATCATGGAGAAGATGATTATGGCAGCACAACTGAATAATTGGACTTAGAAGCAGATGATGCTGTTACTTGGCAGGCATTGGTGCAACATGAGCACATTCTGGGGTTTAATTAGTTTCATTGTTTTAAGAGGCTATTATAAAATAACGAATGTTTATAATGTTTGTCTTTTAACCCTGTGTCTGTTACTCAGCTTGTTTGAAATGTGGTTAGTTATCTTGGAAATTGCGAGCACAAGAAAAACATTGTCACTTGAGGATTCTGTGACCTGAGCACCTCTGAAACCGGATCTAATTTTCTCTCTCTCTCACTCTCTCTCTCTCTCTGAGAGTTCACTTCTGGCTTTGCTCAAGTGAGATTTTATTAAAGCTGCCGTTAATAGTGTAGAGGGAGAAATATCACATCTTTTTTTCCACCTTTACTAAAATCTGGAAAAATATGCTGGTCTGATGACCTTGAGAAAGAAAACAGAATGAAGACAGTGAGGAATAAAATAATTTTTTGACTTTGAAGACATTTCAGCCGATTTTCAGACTGACCTTTAATTGACTCATTATATTGGATTACAAACCAGACAACACAATTAGCTGTTGATGTATAAATGGATAAACACCCAGTGGTCCTTTCCCTGAGCGGTGATATGAACAAATCACAAATGATCATGGCGCTTTCCGAACCTCTGCAGTGGTGCTGTTTGGTCAACAGGGGGCAGATTAGGTCTTTGGTTTGACTCGGGTTGGATGTCAGGAGCGACACGATGAGCTTGATTCAGCAGGACAGGCATGGCCAATGCCTAATTAACTCATCTCAAATAATAATTTTATGGCATGGATTCACTAGAGATTTAGGTGTTCTGCTGATGGAAATATTGCAGGCATAGAATATAACGGTACAGGCTTCCTTTCTTTTACTTTTGCTTGTTAAATGGATTGTGTTTGCTTTTTACATTGTATATGTTTTAGAGAGTGAAAAATAAAGGTGAGTAAATCTGCATGCAGACTGTCATAGTGTATGCAGTGGGTGTTTTGGCACATGAAATGTTTGTTTTTTATGTGTAGGTGTAAGGTCTAGTATTGCTACCCTTTTATCATATTCATACACTCAGAGCTTATAGATGATTTTTGTGAGACTGAACAGATCATATATACAGTATATCTATCTATTTGTTCATTTATGCATTATTTTGCTGAAGGTGCCAGAGGAGAGCCAATGGGATGCTGGCCTGCCAGTATGTACAGAGAAAGAGCGTGATGCGAGGATAAGGGTACATGCTTCATCCTTTGGCTCTTAGTTTCCTTTCAGATTTGTAGATTGGAGTGCTAGATTGCAAGTAGTTAGTCATCTTATCTATCGATATGTGAGTGTGAATGTGAACGTGTGGTCTTTTGTCACTTTCTTGCGCTGTAATCCTGTTCACTGATGTTCTGTAAATTTAATCTATTTTGTGAAGCAAGTTTCTTTAAAGTTAGGTTATGCCCTTAAATGCCCAGCACCCACAGGATGGAGCGGCAGGGGTCAGACTTACATCATCATTATAGTAACTACATGCATTTATTCTATTAGTTTCACTCTAATTGAAACTACTCTACTGAATACTGTAATATGCTTTAAGGTGAATATCTTAATAATATACCAGGCGTTTAAAAGGCTGCATTGAAAAAATTAAGGTTTAAGGTAATTAAGGTTTAACATAAAAAAATTTGACGGACCCTGATTTTCAATTGAGATAAACTTTGGTTAGAAGGAGGTATATATGATTTCCCCCTTTTTTTTAACAAAAGGCCAAAAAGACAGATTGACTATGTTTATGGTAGCTCACTTACTCATCATCTCTACCTCTTTATCCTGTATTCAGGGTCACGGGGGGCCTGTAGCGTATCCCAGGAGACTTGGGGCACGAGGCGGGGTACACCCAGGACAGGGTGCCAATCCACACACACACACATACATACATATACTCACACTATGGGCAATTTGGAAACGACCAATTAGCCTAATCTGCATATTTTTGGACTGTGGGAGGAAAGACGGGAATTGAACCCGGACCCTTGAGGTGCAAGGCGACAGTGCTAACCACTACACAACCATGCCGTGTTTATGGTAGATACTTATTTCAAAATTTCCAATCGATTGCATTGATTTAGACATGGAAATACTGTAGATTCCAGTCTTTTTCATGAGGAACGATCACACACATTTGTTAGCATTTGAATAATAATAATAATAATAATAATAATAATAATAAAAAAAAAACATGTTCAATGTAACCAGTGATTTCACCATCGCTAAACAATTAATTTTACTCATACACATCACTTGGTGAAACATAATTTCCTGGAACGAGTGTGTCACTTTAGGAGATAAACTAATATCACTAGGATATTACTGATTATTGCTAATTATAAATATATTATCAGCGCAGATTTTCAATGTAAAAGTAAACAGTGTGCCGAACTCTATACAGTTCCAAGACTGTCTGTCCTCCTTGATCAAAGTAAAGCCATAGTCTGTGATGGTTTGCACTAGTATGAGAATGTCTATCTCCTGCTTAGGTAAGGCGAGTGCCAGGATCAAGCGGTCGTTTGCACAAGATGGAGGATGGAGACTGGGAATGGAGTGATGATGAGATGGATGAAAGAAGTGAAGAAGGGAAGGCAGCTGTCAATCAAGGAAGGGTAGGTGTGATGTGATTTGGTACACGCCATTTGATATAAGGCTAGCTAAATAAAAAACATAAGCAATGCGTTTAACTTTACTCAGTGACCTTCCAATAAATGTGTTTGCTTTTGGTAGACATTAAAATAGCACCACATCCAGCTTTAATATAGTCTACAGCCTCTGACATTCATGAATACTCCATAAAGCCCTGGCTGTAAATATTTTACCTGTGTGCATTTCTGGATCTTTTTCGAGAGATTCGTTCTTCAGGCTTTAAAGAAGTAGGACCAGAGGGGAGACACCCCTTTCCAATTTGTTATTCTCTTTGATTGGTGCATTCGGAATGTGTAACTCTCTGTGAGCTCGAGTCAGAAATAAAAACCAAACCACCTCCACTGAAAATCAGCGTGCGCTAATGAGGCTGGAGATGCATTGCTTCTGTATATTGTTTATCATAAAATGCAAATGAGCCGGTGCTGATTACACTCCCACACAAGCAACTACATCTGTCTATCATTCTTTGTGGGAGAAAAACGTACATAATATAATTCTGTTTCTTAATTGCTTTTCAGTCACGGAGGGTCAGAGATGAAAACCAGCATGTAAGTGTTGCTTTTCCCTTCTTATGTTGAAGCTTGTTTATGGTTAACTTATCAGCACTGCGACTTTGTGTTTGGATACATGAAAAGCAAGAAATGTATTGCAGTAATTATAAATGTGCATGCATAAACACAAACAGGGCTTAGAGACGCACAGTGCCTTGATCCACATCTGGTCATAACCCGTTTTAATGATCCACTGAAGGATTGTTTTATAATGTAATTACAGGTGTCAGGGTCCTGCATTGAGTATCTAATAAGCTAAGTGATATATACGATTGCAGACCATTTGACTACAATAAAAAAAATAAACAGTGTATTTTGTGTATACAGTGGGTACGGAAAGTATTCAGACCCCCTTACATTTTTCACTCTTTGTTATATTGCAGCCATTTGCTAAAAT
>JAQMYJ010000036.1:20049102-20065836 GCA_030014305.1 Clarias laeviceps | reverse complement strand
TATTAAGCTGGTTTATCTCATCAGGTTTTGCTGAGATGTATAACTGTGTGTCGTCAGCATAACAGTGAAAACTAATATATATCCGTTCCCTTGAAAACTGTCCACACAGTACAAGGAGACAATCAATGCTGTTCACTTTACCTGTCAGTGCTTTTAATGTTATGGTTGATGGATTTATAATGGCAATATGCTACTAGAGGTTAGCTCTATTTTATGCTAACCTCTAATATAGATAAAAGCATGCCACCAACTTGTGTAGTGGATATAGTTTTAAAACTACATGTCATGTTTTTCAGCTTTAATGTGATAAACTTAATGCAGCAGGTTAAAGAAGAAATGACTCCGGGTTCTTATTGGTTAATGTGATTTACTAAAGCAACTAAGAAAATGTAGTTAACAACAACAAAAAAATAAGGAAAAAAAAGAACCAGAAAATCCTTAACCTTGGCACATCTTGATTAGCAAATTTTCTACTCCTGGCAAAAAAAGGCTTTCAAACTGTGAGAAGACTTTCTGTGTACTTCACAGGTTCTTGACAGGAGTTAGAGCTAGGCTCTGACTGGGCTATTCAAAAACGTAGTCTTTTTTGTTGACTTGGAAGTGTGGTTTGGGGCCATCATGCTGCAAGGTAAAATTGTTCCTCAGCTTCAGCTGTCATTTGATTCCATGACCTTGCATCACCCCATCTTTCTTGACTAGACCCCCAATCCCAGCAGAAAAAAGTGAAGCCTCATAGCATGATGCCGACATCACCGTGCTTCACCATGGGTATGGTGTTCTTCGGGTGATAAGCTATGCCCAGACATTTTTTCTTTGATCTCATCAGACCATCAATATTTTTTTGGGAGATTGTTGTCACAAACAGTGGTGAGGACTTGCCAGATATTCCTGCAGCTCCTTTAATGTTGCTTAAGGTATCTTAGCAGCCTCCCTGATAAACTTCTCCTTGTCCTTTTCTCAATTTCAGAGACATATCCCGTTCTTGGTAACATCACTGTGGTGGCCTATTTTCTCCACTTGTTGCTGATAGAATTCATGCTGTTTTATGGTACATTGAATGTTTTTAAAATTCTTTTGTACCCCTCTCCTGATCAATATCTTTTGACAGTAAGATTCACGTACATGCTTTGTAAGCTCTTTGCCTACCATGGCTTCAACGACCAAATTAACCAAAAGATATGGATGGAATAAATTTGGGTGAATCAGAATCACTTTTATGATAATGATAATCATTCCCATAACCATGGATAATTAGTTTTAAACATGAGTTTAAAAGTGGTTGGGTTAATATTAAGCAAAGTCACATGCTTCATGATAAGAGTCTATGCACATTAATGCAACCAGGATTTTTCCCTAAAACATTTCTATTAGTTTCTTCTTATTTTGTTAGCTGTTATATGGCAATGAAGGTAGAAAAATCGTCGAACATGATTTATTTTGTTGTAACCTTTCTATCATAAAAAATGTGCATTTTTACCAGAGGCATGTTTTATATCCACTATACTGTATCATATAAGACTTTTTTTTTTTAAGTATTTTTTAATTGTCTCTTGCTTTTATATTATCAAATATTTTACATAATTTTCCTTCTGCACTCTGATTAAAAAGCAAGTGCTTGTATTACATGGCAGTAGTACAGTATAAAGCAGACATCAATAAGTCCGGAGCGGATCCAGACCAAATAGTTCCATCCAGACCCTGATGCTTTTCTGATAAATGAGAAGAATTAATATACCAGTAATCTAGCGCTTTTTTCCCATCAAGGTGAATGTGTCACTCAACAGAACCAATCAACATAATTGTCTATACACGGTAAACTGTGTAAGCAGAATAAACAGAAACAAAAGCTTGATTTACTCAAAGAAAAGGAAAGTAGACTATGAAAACTGAACCTTCAAAGATGAATGGACAGATCAATATATGTTTATTTTTCCTGCTTGAGGTTTAAAA
This sequence comes from Clarias laeviceps, assembly GCA_030014305.1. Taxonomy (NCBI): domain Eukaryota; kingdom Metazoa; phylum Chordata; class Actinopteri; order Siluriformes; family Clariidae; genus Clarias; species Clarias laeviceps. The sequence goes on along the minus strand of JAQMYJ010000036.1, from coordinate 20,063,886 downwards.
CCAGTTCATCTCATACTGTATGTTCCGAAACTGTGGCGCTGATAAAAAGCAACGTGGCGCTGATAACCTCATCTGAGGTGAGAACGTGTAAAATAACCAAATTAGTTGCTCTGTCATAATGAGCTCTCATAGTTATTTCACATTCATTTACAGCCCAGCAGCGTGCAAATGAAGATTCACTAAAGATTTATTAAAGTTTGTTATCCATACAAATACAAGGAGGTATACAAGGCCATCATAGACTCTGTATACAGGGTCGCGGGAGGGCCAGGAACGTATCAGAGGAGCGTTAGGGCACAAGTCGGGGTACATCCTGGACAGGGTTCCAATCCATCGCAGGCTGAATCCTAACATAAACATGAAATGCGGACGTCAGCTCGAAGAAAATTTAAATAAATGGACCGTCTTAAATTTTTATTCAGTATCCCTGCTATATAATGTAATGTAAATGCTGTTGAAAACCACAATTTCCGATTCTTTGTTTTAAGAAAAACATCGCCCCAATGCATCATGCCGAATGTGAGACAGAAACACATATTTACTCGGGTATATCAGACCGAGATGATATATTTGTGATCGGGCAGGTGCACTCCCAGGAAACATGTTGTGCCTTGCCGTTTTCTCTCCCTGTAATTCATAACATTTCACTGGGAGGATTTATGTGGCGCATGTAATTGTGCAGCGGTCTCTTCAGCAAAGTGCTGCCCTTATTGGCTGACTGTAGTGAAAGGAAAGGTGTCAACAGAGATGTGTTTTTCATCACCGGCCCTTTCAGCTTTGTAAAACACACCCACAACTCTCCCAGCTCGGCTGTAAATTGTTCAGTGCTGTCTTGCCAAAATCTGTTCCATCTACGTGAGGCAAAGTGTCTGCGAAAAAAGATCGATCGCCCCTCTGGCCCTCTACAGCCTCTCAGTTTGTGTGGGAGCTGTGATAAGGACCGCCACCGCACAGACACAAAGTCTCTGATTTGCATACGCAAAGCATTTCCAGACAAATCTTTTAGACGTGTTTACGCTTTTCAACCATTTATATATATTTTTTTCTGCTTCCTGATACAGTTTTTTTTTCTTTGTTCATTTCATTTCGTAAGATTTCGTTCCTATTGATTAGTTTCTTACAGCTTCTCATAACAAGTGCCAAGTCTGTTTTGCAAAAAAGAAAAAAAAAGGATAAATCAATATGACACAAAAGCCCAGTGTGTGCACTGCTTAGAACACACACACACAGCTAATAAATAATTTTCCTTTGTCGTCATCTGGCAGGTATTCTTACCCCCAGCAACTTTCAAATTAATGCATATGAAACGAATCCTCTTGTAATGTGTGAGAGAACAGAAATGACTTTCTCCTTTTCAGGTGGATTCAAAGAAATGTATAATCACCAAGGCTTTGTCGGAAAATCTGTTAGTTTGCTCTTGAGCTGTGCAGGAGGTTGCTCAGTGCGAGCGTGTGCCCATGCTTACCTTTCTCTCAGTCAGGAGTCAGGGCTGAAAATAGATATGCATGGGTCATGCATCATCTGTAGGGACCATAAAATGCTGAGCAGAGGCAGAATGAATGGATCCAATGCAACAGCACTTCTACATCTCGTCGTCTGCAGAACGTACACACGCCCACACACCTTCCCTTACACAGAGCCTCATATTTACTGATCGCTGATCCTTCTGGGTTCCCAAAACTAAAGACAAACACAACATGTTCTTAGTTCTGTCTATAATCACACTTGCATGGTTCTCTTAATGATAGCTTTTTTTTTTCTTTTTGACGTCCTCCACTAGGTGTAAAATCTGATAATTTAAACCAATTTCATTCTTTAACTAAGCTTTCTTTTTTCCTACATTTTTCTTCAACTTTTGCTTGTGTGCATATTTATTATGGCAGATTCTATAAATAAATTATTTCGCACCTACAGTACAATGTGATTTATTTTTTGGAATTGGTGCTTACAAGTACAAATTGGTATGACCACAGGGCATGTATTAAATTAAACAGAGCAGGGATAGTATATGTCCCAGGATGCCTGCCTAACCTAATCTTGTGTTTTTGTTTTCGTATAGGCATCTGGCTGTGACAGTACAGAGATCCCTGACGAGGTGAAGCTAATTGGCTTTGCCCAGCTCAGTGTTACCTGATGGCGTACCTCTGAGGGAAGAGGAAGAGGATGGGAGGAGGACGAAGGCTTTGAACGGAGAGACTGAATGCTCTAGAAAGTGCAGACTGAGGGTTTAGGAGCCATCTCCAACTTGCTCCCAGCAACTCCTCTTAGCCCTATCCTCAATTTAATTGCCTACTGTCAATAACTAAGCATTCTGTCAATAATTAAGTAACACACACACACACACACACACACACACACACAGTCAGCTTCCTTTGCCCTACATTCTGCTCCTGCAATGTCTGTCCTCAATATTCCACCTCTCTCTTCCCCTCAGCTCTGCTAACTTGATGCACTCAGGTGGCTATAGCCAGCAATCATGATGAAAAAAGAGAAAGATTTAGAGATTTTCATTATAATTATGTTACGTTTACTTTCAGCAAAGTTGTTGTTGTTGTTATTATTATTATTATTATTGGGAAAAGCCTTCAATTTTCCTTTCCTCATTTTGAAAGATGAACTTGTCTGATGCGCACATTAACACTGCAAAACTTGGTGTTAAATCAGTTATTCACCTCCTCCTTCCTCCCAAATGTAAGTTATTTATAGAGAAAAAAAAATAAGCACATTATTATCCTTGATTCTGTAATGAATACTGTGTTGAAAGTGATCTGTACTATATGTACACAAACTATTTAATCCACTAAGAGTGAATGAAACCGTGTCCCACACAGGAAGTAGGAAGGCGAGACCTGAATGCTGCCATGTGCAAATGTACTTGCTTTATGTTTCAGGACAGTGTTGATGCTTAACTGCTAGAGGTGCCTTGTTCATTAATCCGTGCCTAAGAACACAGGTAACAAGCTGAAGCTGTCTAAAGCATAGACTGCGTTATGTTGTTAAACCGAGCAGAATTGCTTTCCAGCCGATAGCTCCATTTAAAAGTATTTTCACTGGCAACCAGCTTACGTTGAAATGACAAAAGCTTTAATGCACTTTGATTTCGGATTGTGCAATGTACCCGTGCTTCTCCCTTGGAAAACCCGCCAGATTTAACCTCTAAAGCTTTGTCGATGACAGAAAGATCATTATAACTGTAACGCACACCTGAACTGTGATATGATGGAGGGAAAAAAGCCAGCTGCTGAGTATAAAGAAGTAGCCGCAATATCCTGCTGCATCAGCCAGCATGCATCTGTCTGATTTTTCTAACGGAAAGACGTTCAGAACCAAAAGATGATGACTTCTGTACGAGAGATTAGTCATGATTCCAAAAACAAGTATGGTTATTCCAGATTACTCCATTTTCAACTGTACTTGAAAATATATGCTTAATATTACAATAAATATTATTTTAAGACACTGTGTTGTTTTTGAATTTCTGCATCGTTTCAGCAAAATAGCAAATCATAAAAGGATGACTATTAAACGACTGGACTGCCAGGTGCTAGAATTAAATATTACCGTCATTATCCTTTCCAAATATGCTTACCAATTTTCATCTTTACATCATCATAACTCATGAAGGAAATCAGTTATTGGTTTATTATGACGTCTAATTAAATTCTACTCACCCATTTGTCACCATGATTGTGTATAGGCTTTACTGAACTTCAGGGCCAGCTGGGCTGTTTGATAAATTTATATCCAGTAATCACTGCTGTGTATATCACCACAAACACCGCTCTGCACGGCAGAGTGATAGAGCGTGCTCGTGTATTTCATGTGTAAATGAGTCTGTAAGATCAATATTGTTTTAATGTTATAACATCATCTTCATGCCCACCATCCCATAAAACCAGCCATTCCTGGCCTGAAATAGCCAGAATGGCTCTGGGTGCATCTCAGAGCCGCATGCTGGAGATCCCAAAGATTGACTCAATATGTCACTGGCACTAAGAGAGTTTGGTGACGGGATTGCTTGGCACGACTTGTGATCACTAGGCTTCCAGCCAAATGACATTGTTTGCCAGAGTTGGAAGCAGACGAGTCCTTCAGGGTGGTGAGTTGTGGTGAATTGCAAAGAAAACTGGCTACAAATGGTCTGCTTTTGCTCTATGGGGTAAATTCATAACATTGGATTTCACCTTCCTTGCATGTTTAAAATGGAAATTATTCTACACTAATGGTTGTCGGACACCTGCAGACCTACTGCAATTTTCTCTGTAGCTGGAAGCAAGAAGACATTTATGATCCTGTAATCAGAAGATAAAGACTATTCAGAGGAAATGCACATGTGGTAATGATAATGAAACCTCTAAATCAGTCTCCTTAAAAAGCTCTCAGCTGAAGGAATGGAAAGATGTCATACTCAGAAATGACATACTGTAAAAGTAGTTCGCATCCTAAACCAAGGGCTGTATTCACAAAGGATCTTGAGGCTTGAAAAAAGGGGTCAATTCATCTAAAATACTCCATTATTTATTTATTTTTTCCCCCTGTGTAATTGCGACAGTACTGTAGCCTTGGAAGCAGGTCTGTAAAAACTTGCACCAGAAGACTTCTAAGCCATTAGACTGAATCACAAACAATACTATGTGGCTATGGATGATTAACAGCGCAATCCGGTTCATGTGTTATATATATTTAAGGACTGCATTCTTAAAAAAAAGAAATAAAAAATAAAGGTATTGTTGCCATTTGTAAGTATTTCAGTGGAGTAGTTAAGGGCAGGCACCTCTATTACATAGTGCAGTGCAGCTGGAGATTACATTTACACGGCTTTCTGCTACTTGGCCCCATGAAAGTTCAACTACAAATATCACTCACAAAACATATTACTACATTAAATATTGACTCCTTTCTTCAGCTGATTAGAATTACTGTACATAAATAGTAGTGATATAAAAAGTTTTAATACATGAATACTGACCATGATTGGCTGATTGGTCTTCATAGTAAACATAAATTAAAACCCGCTGCATGAGGTTGCAAAGGACTTGAAGAGAGTGAAAAAAAAGAAGAAAATGAAAAAGTGTTTCCTTCAGAAATCTCTACTGTCCAATAGGTTTCAAATATCAAATAGGTTTTCATGTTTATAAACTTCAAAATGTCAAACTGCAGCAATTTGCCAGTCTATTTGATGTGAGAACCGGGAAGTTTATTTATATGTATGAAATCAGTAACATTTTTATTCTGCTCAAGCAAAAGGAAACAACTATAAGGAGTTTAAATCTACTGTAAATAAGTATACAGTAGAAGTCAAAGCTATCTTTAAAGGTGAAGAATGAGCATTTACACACACACACACACACACACACACATGATGAGAACTCCCAGGATTGGGACTAAATGGCTTTGTTGCCAGAAGAAAACCACTTGCTATTGAGACTAATCCGAAAAACACACTTCAGTTTGCTTGGGAGAATAAAGCTTGATCTCGGGGCAAAGCAAAAGGTCATGTGTTCTGATGAGTCCAGATTAACGGGCAAATCAGGGTAAGAAGAAAAAAATCACAAAGTGATTTTTAAAATTTTTCATCACCAGTAAGCACTTTATTGTAGTCAGGGGTTTGGTGGATTCAGAAATCCAACGATTTGCACAGTAATATACTCTGGATGTTAGAGAGATGAGAGGAAAAAAAATCAATTTGGGTTATGAATCACAAATCTTATGTGTGATGATTCATGTATCAAAACTTTTTACATTTATAATACAGTACTGAGTGCAGAAACTTCCAAGTGGCGCAACAGAAACACATTTTATGGTGTCACATTATCAAAAATTGCACGCGTTAAAAGCCTCCCATCTGCCGTTTTCTCCAAACTCTGTAAGTGAATTTGTCTCAAACACAAAGACACTCATTACACACGCTTACACCAGTCTCAAAACACTGTGAGCACAAAGTAATCAAAAATCATGTGCGTTTGAAGCCATCAAGTTGAGTTTTGTCTTTGAGACTGGAAGCATTTGAGAAGGTAAAATGTCACCATTTCTTTATATTCCTACAGGTGGCGCACTTTGAACTATTTACACATTTTCATTCCCTGTGGAAGGAGTGAATCATTTGCTAAGTTTGTTTAGAAATCATAATTATGGTGGAGGAATGAGATACATGCTGCTCAGTTAAATGCTACTCTTATGCTTACTCTTGTATGTTAAGAGCTTTTGTATTGTTTAAACTCTGTACTTGTTTTTTGAAACTTTAAAGGTTTAAAATTGAAAAAAAAAAATCGTGGAAAAATGCAGTATCGAATCGGGATATTTATAAAATCACGATACTTATAGTATCGGCATTTGAATCGAATCGGCACCTGGGTATTGTGATTATATTCTATTGGGTGGCATCTGGATGCATCACCATTCAGTCACAGTACACTTGGGGTAATTTTAGCATATACTGTACAGTTCACATAGTGTACCACTGTGTATCTGGAAAGTGTGTGTGTGTGGATGAGCACTCTGCAGACAATATCCGAAGCTCAGGATTGAACGGGGGAGCCTGGAGGTGTGAGTCGGCATCTGTATCTGCTTTTGCTTTCATTTGACTTTTATGATATTGTGATTCATTAATGTGTTTACCATGCAGGTCACTCACAACTGCATTAGCCATTCACTGTCAATATTTAATCTGCAAGCATGTCGTCATCCACAGCAGAGGGATCTATCCCAACCCTCCATCGAGTTCAGGAAATTCATAGCAACAGTTCCTTTCAGTGATTCCCTTTAATAGGTTTTTAAAGAGAAACTCTTGCCAGCATTTAGTGCAGTTTGGGAGAATTTACTGGTAAGATAAGATTCTGTGTGAATACAGCCCCAGAAGCCACAGAGTACATTCTCACTCATTCTCTATACCATTTATCCTGTACCAGGTCATGGGAAGCCTGGAGCCTATCGCAGGGGTCTTGGGGCATATGCAATAAGTGGGATATACCCAGGATCAATCAATCACAAGGCACAAGCACACACACTATGGGGAATTTGGAAACATCAATTAACCTAACTTGCATGTCTTTGGGTTGGTGGAGGAAACCACTGGGAGAACGTGAAATCTTCTCAGGAGACGGGAATCAAACCCTCAACCTTGGAGGTGTGAGGCCACAGTGCTAACCACTATGCCACCATACTGCCCATAGATGACATTAATACCCAGTAAACATGCAAACAAATATACAAGAAAAATGCAATGGATCATAGACCTTGCATGCAAATGAATGCAAATATAAGGAGAGATAAATACTTAAAAGAAGCTGCTGTATGCTTGCATTTTTTATGTCAAAAAAAATTAAATCACAGTATAACACAACAATACAATAACCTCCCATGGGGACAGTTTCCCCATTGTTTATGCTTTTCACAATGTCACATATAGTGAATAAAAAAATAAACACAGGGAAAATCAAATTTGGCCCCAACAATTAAGTTTTTAGAAAATATAAAGTTTCCACGTTCCATCATTTTCATTAAAGTTCTTCATATAGATTAATATGTAACATATACATCTTAAAACATTCCTCCAAGGAACGTCTTCATAGTGCCTTTTACCAAACACAGTAAATGCGCTTTATAGAATACTTAGTTCTAACTGGTAAGTAATCAATATATATTATACGTATGCAGCAATAATACAAAGATGAGCCAGTTGAGTCTGATGTATAGACAGTAGCTAAGCATTAAGTATGGAAATAAATTATTTTTTGTTATAGCTGTTATCATAAATAATGAGTTATACATCTTTTTTTTTTTTTTTTTTTAAAGTCATTTTTCTTTGAACACACCAATATGTAAACAAATGGAACGGCAGTGTGGAAAAAAAAGCATCTGTTGGAAATTTTTTAAACAAGTGCTGAACACATCAACACTTTTAATTAGATCCAACAAAACTATGTGCAATGAAAAAAAATATCAAGGACATTCATGTTTGGTTTTAATCCAGACTGCATCTTTGTTTCGCTGATGAGCTGAATTACTACAGTGCAGAAAACTCTTTATGCATTAAAAAAAAAAAAAAAGCACAGCGCACCCTCTCTTGATGCAATTAGACTGGCACGCCAGGAGCACACAGTCGACATATTTATCCGTGTACTTTACAGTTGCACATCAACAGTAGCATATTCTTCTCTATTAGATGACATTGATCTGACCTTTTCCTACTTACAAAACAGCTCAAGGTGTCACAGACTGTTCTCCCTATACTGTATGCTCTCCATGGTTCACAGATGCACATTGTGTCTTTTTATGTTCTGTGTATAAAAAGATCAACACAGATAGATGGAAATCCTCAGGCGTTACTAACATTTGAGGTGCTTCTTGCTGGACATGTCGTTCCAGATCCGGTGTATCTCTTCGGGAGAGATTTGGTGCACTGTGATTACTCGGCGGTACCTACACAGGCTGTAAGCCATTTTCCAGTGATTGAAGCCACTGTTCTGATACGGGTGGATGCCAAGCTTCCGTAAGCAAACTCCTACGTAAACGTCTTCCAAATGAAGCAGGCGGGTATGAAGCGATGTCTTATAGATCAGCTCAGCCACATCTGCTGAGAAGACATAGCCTGTGCCGGAGCAGAACGGGGGATACTTACTTTCTGGGTACAGGTCTCTGGGCATGTACCACTTACTGCGCATATCCCGAATAGGTGAGCCATTTATTACGTAGCCCGTAAAATACCTCCGTCTAGGCTTAGTGTCCGGTTTTAGCAACTTGTATACCAGGTTGTCCATGTTGACAAAAATGTCACTGTCTGTCTTCATCACGTACTTGGCCTCCTTACAGAACGTGGCCACCCAACGCATTCCCATCAGCGTCTTTAGAGTTAGATTATGGTAGGAATCCACAAAGTCCTCCACTATGATGTCATGGAAGATCTGACTCTCTTGCTCCACCATCTGATTGAGCATGTTGTCTGTGCTGCGGCCTAGAAGAAAGAGAGTTATGATGCGAAGGTCGCTAAACGTGCTCTCGTCTCCCCATGTTTCCCGGATCGCCTGCCGAGCATCAAATTCCTTATGTGTCGTGCTAATGAGGATCACCAGGAAGGGCGCGTTGGTCTCACATTTCTTGGGCTCGTTAATGATGAAATCGAACGTATGGGGGTTTAAAGGGCGGGTTCGGATGTTGTTAAACGTGGTGTTGGCGGTTCTTTGTGGCTTAACGGTTTTGCGTGTGGGCACCGTCAGCTGACCAACTAACGACGTCGTGGGTCTGGATATGCTCAGATACCATAAGGCACTTGCCCAACAAACCACTGTCAACACATATAAGCATGAGACTTTTGAAGGCATTATGAAGGGTTTTATGTGTGTTTAGGGCGATGAATATCATGTACCATCCTATCCATTAGTGATTGTGCTTCAGGCAAAGCAGCGTAAGGCTGCATGTGTGTGCCAGTTGATATTAATTGTCAGTTACTGAGTAAAATTGAGCTAATCCCTCTTCATGCAGAAATTGCACTAAATCGTCATGGGGCGCTGGTTTTTCCTTCCAAGAACCCTCCACGTGTTCCATCGAAAAAACTGGAAGATACAAATACACATCCGCGTTAGACCCTAGCATTCCAACCCAGTAAAACACTTTCATTTAATAAAGTCAGACTTATAGTTTTATTCCAGATCCTGCTGTTCCTTAACCATCTCATTTCAGGTCGTAAAAAAGTAATAGTCTGCCACAGGAGCTGAAACCAATACAAGAACTTAATAGAAATCCCACAGATAAGATCTTCTTAATAAGAGCTGATCATGTGAAAGCACAGACACATATACACCATGTAAGCAGTATCTAGAGAATGAAGAGAGAGAGAAAGAAAGAGAGTGCATATATTGTGTTGCTAGGCAGTAAAGATTTGCCACTACGCAGTGTACAGGCATGTTATTCCACAAATTCTGACGCGTATCTTTCTTATTGAACTGGTTTACTCACGGCTCGGACGTCCATAAGTTCTTTGTCTCTCGTTTTATTTTCAACATCAAAGTTCAACAGTTCTTACAGTTTCTTGCATAAATCCACTGTGGTCACGACAATCGTTTGCTGTGTCCTGTAGCTTATGGTTACTTGTTTGCTGTATCTTTTTAGATTACGATATTGTGTTCTTCACACTTCCGTATCTTAACAACAACTAACAGAGTGATTGATAGACATGCAACTACATAACTATGGAATGACATCACAGAGCAACTTATAAAATGATGTCACAGTGCAACTTACGATTATCATACTAAATGCTTAACCAACAAACTTAATGCTTAATGCTTAACTAATGAAATAAAAATAAACACAATAACAAATTATAAAAATGAAATATGGCTCTTACAGCAGAATATAAGCGATTCCTTATATATATATATATCACATCAACGTTTCTATTTTGTATCAGCACAAACTTTCTGCTTAATTATGCTGAGTTGTTGGCATTTTATTTGGGCATGAACCATCACTCGGATACTAAAAGACAACCTGCATTTTATCTGTAACATATAAGAACAAACAACTCACCTATGGCTACTACAGTAAAAGCCAGCTGTTGAATTTACAAACAACCTTTTACTTAAACAGTGTTTAAATCTGCACCAGCCTTGGGATGCAGCAGAAAAATACACTCACCCGTACTGATTTGTACAGAATGCACCCCAATCCAAAATAATATTAACCAAATTCAAACAATCAACCGATTTGCATAATCAGCAGTATGTGAACATGCCGTTATTCAGGTTTAGTTATTGAACATTTTGAGAATATTACATTATTTACAGTAGTTATATAATGTTGCAGCAGAAAGTCCTAAAAACATAAGAAGAACGTTATGTTATGGGACTGTTCCCTGTCAGCTTGGAATATACCAAAAATATTCTGTTCATTTTGCGCTTTTATTGATTGTCCTCATTACGATGCATCTTTTATGCTCTACTCTCAGAAACAGATTCAAAATCAATGAACGAACTGATATCCCTAACACCACATACTCCTACAGGAACAAACTGTTACATGCTTTCAAGTTCATCTCCACTGTTGAAAGCTGATTATGTAAAGAAATCTCGCATCATTTGACATATGTAGCAATTTAAAAAAATTATAGAATTTGCCATAAAATTCACCTTATTAAACAAGATTTTACTTGTGACGTGATCAGGTATACTGTAATTTGTACCTCTACGCTGTGATCCATGAAAATTATTTATCATGTTTTGGCAACTATTAAATATATCTTCTATGATGTTTTAATTGCAGAATAATTTGATGTGAATTTTCTATTTTACATGCATTTATGGCAGGAGGCCATGCCTCAGGGAAATGCACTCACAGCTTGTAAACTCTCCATCATTCTGTCTCTATTCATCATCAACATTATGCTTGCTTTCTCTTTAATGCCTCTTAATCTCTGCATTAAATTGATATCTGTATATTTAACCAATTGCACAATTCAAATGATTATAGATTTTGGACCAGATAATCAGGGTGTAATCATTTAATAGAATTTAAATACAGTATGAAAAATAGCTTATTAGCATTGTTCCGAGTCACCCATAAGTTATGTTCAGTATGTGAAATACTGCCATGGCCAAAGAATGACACGAATATTAATTTCACAAAGTCTGCAGCTTCAGTGTTTTAGATCTTTTTGTCAGATGTTACTATGGTATACTGAAGTATAAGTACAAGCATTTCATAAGAATCAAAGGCTTTTTTTTTTTAATAATGACTACAAAGTTTATGCAAAGAGTCAGTATTTGACGTATTGACGCTTCTTTTTCAGACCCCTGAAATTCACCCTGGCATGCTGTCAATCAACTTCTGGGACACATCCTGACTGATGGCAGCCCATTCTTGCATTATCAGTGCTTGGAGTTTGTCAGGATTTGTAGGTTTTTGTTAGTCCACCCGCCTCTTGAGGATTGACCACAAGTTCCCAAGGGGATTAAGCTCTGAGGAGTTTCCTGGCCATGGACCCAAAATTTCAATGTTTTGTTCCCTGAGCCACTCAGTTATCACTTTTGCCTTATGGTGGCAAGGTCCGCCATCATGCTGAAAAATGCATTGTTCGTCCTGTGTCATGCCAACAGTAAAGCACCCTGAAACCATTCATGTGTGGGGTTGCTTCTCAGCCAAGGGAGTGGGCTTACTCACAATTTTCCAGCATGATGGAACACCTTGCCATAAGCTAAAAGTGATAACTAAGTGGCTCAGTGTATAAAACATCAAATTTTAAAAAAGTCTACGGCCAGGAAACTCCCAAGACCTTAACTCCACATTGGGCTGCAAGCCGTTGACACTAATGATGTGCTTGTAAGTATATTTCAGTATACCATACTGTAATATCATCTGACAAAAAGATCTAAAAACACTGAAGCAGTAGATTTCGTTTAAATTAATATTTGGGTCATTCTCAAAACTTTTGGTCATGGCTGTAATATATAAAAACTTAAATAGTTGATATGAGTACTACTGTACATTGACTTACCATTTACTGGTCTCTCATAGGGTGAAGAAATGCCATCTGGAAATAAGAATAAAAAACAACAATAACAACCATTACTTTCATTTATACTAATATGAAAAAAAGCTTTATGTATATGGGTTTGTGAATGAAACCAACAAAATAATTAAACGTGCTGTTGAGTTCAAAAAGAAGTAAAATTTACTTGTGGCCACAAGTCTGCATTGAAGCGGTGAAATGAAAAATTGCACTGTAGCACTACACAAACATTTTATTCTGTCCTTTGTGCACGTCAGTCCTTATCTCGCTCTGTGCTTTCACTTTGCCAGCATCTTTGGTGTTGCTTCATTGGTTTAGTTTCAAATGCTTTCTGTTTCAAATGCTTTCTGAGCTTTTGCTATATTTGCTGTCAAATAAATTAAAGTTTTAAGAGAGAAATAAGTCACTGCAGTCGTTCTGCTTTAAACACTGCAGAACAGACAGTGGGCTTGTGTTGGTTAAAAATGAAATGCGACGAGACTTGATGCTCAGTACAACCGAGGAAATGGTGTCACTACATGCATGGTCGAATCGGTAAGTGTAAGAAATACGAGGAAAAAAGGTGTTTATTTACTGCAAGACAAAAGTTTGACTCTCATTCCCAGGGACCCACATGTCTTCGTAAAAATCTCTTTATTACTGTCTGTATGCAGACTTGGGACAAGATGATACTGACATAACAAGGGGACATCTCTTCATCTCTGCTGTTTTCTCATACAAACCTACTAGATGAATAAATCTTGGTCTGTCACTTCTGTTCACACACCCTTACAAAAGCAGGAGAAAGTAACAGTATCCAGAGTTTTATACAGCATCGCACATTAATTACTGAGACTAAAATACTCTGCACTGGATAAGAAGTGCTTTGTACCCTATTAGTTTTGACATATAAACCTCATGCTTATTGTGTTATCTTGCCAAGACAGATGCTGAGCCAAAAATGTAATTTGAACAAACAAACTTTTTAAAGATATCTTCTGAAGGGATGATGCAAATTGCTGTTAAAGCTGTGTGTGTTTGTGTGTGCGTGCGGCAGTAGAAAGAGACAAGTGGTCAAACTGATAAAAATGTCTGTCACATTCTCGTAGCCAAGGCGCGGCAGGAGGGCAGCTACCCGAGTCCAACACATTATCTTTAAAGAAAAGATTTAGATTCAACCAGATCTGATCACCCGCTGGACAGCCTGTATGATTAAAGGCATCACTCAGTGCCACAAACACACACACAGAGATAACAGCAGAAAGCTTACAGATGTTTTTCACAATCACAGGCTGTTTATCAGTGTAAAAAAAAAAAAAAATGCAATGTTGAAACAAGAAATGGCAGCAGACAGTCACTGTCCAGCTCAGATAAGCAGATGATGGAGTTGGTTTCAAAGCTGATAAAAGTCAGAGGCATGTTGTTTTATGAAAAATCATTTGGTTTCAGCTTCAGCTATCAGAGGCAGCATCTATATTATGGCCAGGACAGGGTATTTATTCGGACTCCAAGAGTATTGAAATGCCTTATCTCTGACCAACAATCTTCAGATTCTTATTTTTTTATTACCAACTGTACTGTATGTAATTACCTGTAGACAAATTTCATATCCTATTATGTCTACTTTCCTCCTCTTGTAATTGAACGCATTTATCAACTCAGTCCCCTCTGTGGGAACTCCATTACAGCACTCTTTACTTAAGATTTATGGAATGAAAAATTCAGATGCATATAAATAATCAAAAACTACTTTTTCTCAAAAGCGTTATGAAATCATTGTTCAGCAGTGGACACTGTACGGGCATGTTATTCCACAAGTTCTGACGCGTATCTTTCTTATTACACATACTCTTTTCAACTTGTGCCAGTCAGAGTGATAATTGATCAGTTTGCTCACGGCATCTACACTCTCTATAGCATTCGCAAGATTCACTGAGGCTGACTGTTTAATCTCATTGTCGCCCTCTTTTATTGACAGGTCATGAATGTTCTCAGGCCATTTACACTCTGGATCTTTGAGAAAAGAGGGACCATGGATCCAGTTGACATTTTTCATGAATTTGTCACAAGAAACTCCCCTGGTTGCAGAATCAGCTGGGTTTATTGAAGTGTTGACGTACCTCCATTGCTGTGGCTTGGTTGACTCTCTTATAGTGGCAAATCTGTTAGCGACAAAGTTTTTCGTTGTCGATGTATCTCAAAACAGTTGTACTGTCAGTCCAGAACGTAGAGTCCAGCAGATCTAATTCCAGATGACCTTTCAACATTTTGTCATTGTTCACAGCAACTACTGCCGCGGT
>JAQMYJ010000036.1:20037701-20049002 GCA_030014305.1 Clarias laeviceps | reverse complement strand
TTGCATAGTTGCATGTTTGTCACGTATGGTTAGTTGTTGTTAAGATACGGAAGTGTGGAGAACACAAGCTTTTGACTTTACATGTACGGGCATGGTATTCCACGTCAAGTTCTGACGAGTATCTTTCTTATTACACAGTGTTACTCACGACTCGGACGTCCGTTGAATTCTTTGTCTCTTGTTTTTATTTTAGCAGTTGAAGGTTGAGGGCTAAGGGCCTTGCTTGAAGGGCCCAACAGTGGTAACTTGGTGGTCATGGGGTTTGAAACTAGGACTTTCCGAAACGTAGTCCAATGCCTTAACCACTGGGCTGTCCTTGACCCCTAGGCTCGACTAAGTCAAAAATAACGTTTTATGGACAGTTTCATGCCACAACAACATACATGAATCAGCCATAATATTAAAACCACTTTTCTAATACAGTTCAGGTCCACCTTGTGCCTCCAAACAGCTCCACCCCATTAAGTCATGGACTCTACAAGACCTCTGAATGCGTGATGTGATTTCTGGCACCGAGATTGTAGCAGCAGATCATTTAAGTGCTGAAAGCTGAGTGGGGTTGCCCCCAATGGTTACAACATGTTGGTTCATCCCACAAATGCTCAATCAAACTGAGATCCATGTCAACAGCTTAAAATTTGTCATATTCCTCAAAACAGACTGCATTCTCCCACTGAAGAATTCCATTGCCATTAGGAATACTGTTACAATGAGGGTTTATGCACATGCTCAGTGCAGTTGCTTCCACTGGACTGGGGTCAGCAAGGGCTCTCAGTGGTCTGCAGCCTTATACTGTAAATGCTGTGCAAGCTGCAATGCACCCAGCTGCCATAGCCAGCTCTAACTTCTTTAGCAATTTGTGCTACAGAAGCTTTTCTGTGGGATTCGGTCCAGATGGGTTAGTCCTTGTTGCTCACAAGGCTTAATGAGCCATGGGCATCCATAGCCCTGGTGATGGTTCACTGGTTCTTCTTCTTAGGACTATTTTGGTAGACACCTGCATACTGCATACTAGGAATATCCCACAAGGCCAGGTGTTTTGGAGATGCTCTGCCCAAGTCATCAATCCATGACAATTTGGACCTGGTCAAAGTAACTCATGCTTGCCTATTTTTTCCTCCTTCCAACATATCCACTTTACAAACTGAGTGTGCACTTGCTGGCTCATACTGTATATCCCACCCCCTGACAGGTGCCACTGTAACGAGAATCACCGTTCTTCACTTAACCTGTCAGTGGATTTAATATTATGGTGGATTGGTGTAAAACATTCCTACACACACTCACACACACACAGCAAGGTTCTAAAAGTGATTAACCTTCATACTGCATCCATCATAGTTCATAGTATCCTGTAATAAATAATGGATCAAAATAAAATGGAATAAACTCTCATGTGCAGGACTCATTTGTGTGACTGACAGGACAGCAGGAAGTGTTGAGTGCTAGAGCACCTGTGCTGCAACACTGGCCTGTCTGCCCTGTCACCTTCTCTTCTTCAATCCTGACGATCTCACACAGTAATTGCAGCATTTCACAGTAGCAGCACACCTCCGTGCACACACACACACACACACACTGAACAACCTGCCAAACACATTCTTACTACTATTCAAATTTGATTAACTTAAGTGGCTGTAAAATATTGCTCTCCAATGTCTGCTCCACATCCAAGCTCAGATTAAATGTTTACAACCAGCAGGCCATTGGGTTTCCGCTGTACAGTTAAAAAGAGCATACAGGAACACATGATCAGAATTATTATTAGTCATGTTTGCACTTAAAAGTAAAAGCGTAAACACTTGGTGTAGGGTGGGAATACACACTGGATTGGATGGCGGTCTATTGCAAAATATCATGCACACATTCACTCACTCACACCTGGGGTTAATTCACTGGTTGACTGAAAAGTCCAGTGCCTTCATCAGAATCAGAATCAAAATCTGGTTTTATTCGCCAAGTACTGTATGTTGAAACATACAAGGAATTTGGTTCCGGCTGTTTGTAGCTCTCAGGGTACAGACAAACAAACATAAAACACTGTACAAAAAAAACCCAAAAAACATTTGTACACAGTAATTACACAACATTTTGCTTGTGATTAAATAAGATGGGCAAGTAGCCATGTGTGCATCGTATGTACTACCGTATACTACTGTAGGTAGTGCAAAAACAAAGTAGTATACTGTAGTAGTAGTGAAGTAATGTGCATGTAGGGAGTTTGATAGAGGCATGGTGGTGCCTTTACACAATATACAGTATGATACTGGATGTTCAATTTGGGTAAATAAGATTTTTTTCTAATTCATATTAGATATCTTGAGTTCTGTGATGGCATATGGACACTAACTCACCCTATCACATTTATTTATTTTATATCTGAGCTTTCTCTTTAATGCTTTGTAGCATCAAAGTTGCACATTTTGCATATTTTTCTTAAATAATAGTTAAAAACATTATCAATCAAAAATCGATTAATAATTAATTAACAAAACACAAATTCTTTATAGCTTCACAAAAACAAATTAGGTATGTAAAATTATTGAAAACTACAGTATAATGACCAGTGGTGTAACAAACTGCAGCTGATCCGTCATTAGACCGTTACATATTTTGCACGCTCTTGAGCTTAAACTTTGTAGCTGTTTTTTAAATTTTTTTTTTCACATACTCAAACTCTCTCTCATGGGATCACAATGTAAAAAAATGTCTATACAGCGCTGAAAACCTGTCCGCTCTAAAGGGAGGGAAGGAAAAAAAAGGTATAATAATATCAGTAATAGAACTCATGCTGTAGCTCCATTATTTATAAACATACCTTCTTTCATTAAAATTAGCTTAATATTTATTGCTAGTCGAAGACTTTATCAAGCTATAGATGATAAAATATAGTCCAGTTACACGCATTATTGTCCAAAAAAAAAAAAACTGTATCGGTTAATATGTTTTTATTTGGTTAAACTGATTAGGGATTTCCATCCCTACTTCTTGTATAGTAAAGATTTTTTCTAATACTTTTTCTAAAATCAGGATACTCTTGTCTGATTCTGCTTTCCTCAAAAATTTAAAAAATTTAAGACTTGCAGTAATTAAGAGCACAGACCAGAACACAGACAACCAGAACACAGACAACAGGATGAACTAATCACAGCATTCATAAATATAATCACTGCTACTCATTTAAGTTACAGCATTTCTAAGATACTAGACTAAACAGTCAAATCCAGTTTGTAGGTATGGACGCTAGCTTTTCCCCTTTCGTCATGATTGGATTCACCTGCATGATTTTGTAAAAAATGTTAAGACTTTCACCCGTTACGTGATTGAAAAAATGTTTACCCACCATCTTCATGTTTTTCAATCACCACGCCACAACATTTACAGCATCGGGCAGATGCTCATATCCAGAGCGATTTACACAAATGGTCTCCATCGAAACATAAATCTTTTTTCTAGCACAAAAACTGTAGCTCATGGTTTAAGAATAATATCAAGTTAACCTCTGTCAGAGAGAAGGTTAAGAGCTATAAGTTAAAAAAAAAAATAAGGAAAAGAAAGGACAAATCCATGAAAATATCTGAATTATAGGGTTCATACTGATATGATCAAAATACTAGTCAACTACATCTGCTTAAACTGACTTGTAAATAAAACAATGCTGAGCAATGAGTCTAATGCTGAGCATCAAAAACCACAAAGAAGCACAACAATTATGAAAACTACAAAGGAAAAGAAAAAAAAGGAAAGGACCGCAAAAATGTCAGCAATAATTAATGATTTAATAATTTCATAGTTTTTTTTATAATTACTATTTCAAACATATCATATTAAAATGTACTATTCAAGCATGTTCTTTTATAGTTTGTAGATGACCAGAGGATTCAGACAGATCACACACATAATGTGAAAATGTCACATCCATAATGCCAGTTTTTCTAAATAACTTATTCCAAAAATTACAACCACTTTCAAATCTACACTTTGAGTTAATTTAAGTCTTTCATGGTCTAAGTGTAACACTTTTTGCAGTCATCTTTAAAATTCACAGAAGTTGTAATGTCATGATAAAAGTTTGTCTGTGAAACAACACACCCATAATACTGATAAAATGCTGGATACTTTCAGGTTGTAAATGATTCTATGAATTTTAAGGATTTGTTTGCTTTTAGCTGAAGAGATTTAATTAAAAGTTATGCAAATTAATTCACTGATACTAAGCTTGTTCATGGTTTAAGGCTTTTAAAAACCAATATGAACCTAAATGTCACCTCCATAATGATGGGCCTGTCCCATAAATACCATCAGCTTTCATCTAGGAAGGCGAGGTAAGAGAAATGGCGGTCAAATCACACATATATTTTATGCAGACACACAAAGATTTCATGATCAGAAATGTACCTTGGCAAAAGTCCTAATGTTCAGTACATACAGTAAAGTTCTACCTGATGCTCGGTACATAAGCTGTGGAGAGCCTGGCCACATGAGGTGCTGTAGTCAGCCGTGGGCAGCAGTTAGTTTCTTCCTTATCGACTGCAATGGCCGAGCATCCGTATGTCTTGTGTAGAGCTGGTCCGTTCATATAAACATAAATAATAGATCACTTGGTCTGCACTCTGATTGAACAGCAAATGAAAATGCTGGGCAAGAAATTGCATGTTCTGTTAGTTCTGTAAGGTTCTTTGTCAGAAAGAAAATGGAAACAGTTTTGGCACAGATTTGTCAGAGCCAAGAATAGGTGGAAGGATGTCTGTAAGACTGTGGTTATCAGGCTCTCGAAATGCTTGCATGGCTCTGTAACCATTGCACTTTCCATTAATGAATATTTCATGATGCAGTAATGTTACTGGAAATGTATAGGTTTTAGAGACTTAAGTAAGAATGCATGTTGAATATGTACAACAGGAATATATGAGAGCAAAGTTATAGACGGGTGTTGTCATTTGCTTCTGTATAGATACCTGGACATGAAGGGAGTTGGTAACCATTCCATATTCGATCACTGGTATAAGCAAACCAATCAATGATAGACTGATAATCAGTTTAACAGCATGGTACAATAATTCTTTGATGGTTAATCCCCTCCCATCCACGTCTGTCAATCAAAAACAAATGAAAAATTGAGCTGCACATAAATACATTACCATAGGTCTTGGGCTTTATAAGATTTTCATACCGACCAAGAAGTTTGTCTCCTGGATGTGACAAAGGTGTAGTAATCGTGATCAATTTTCATAACCCTTGATCTGTGCAAAAAGTGCATTCCAAAGTTCATATGAGACTCATATGAAGCTTCTGCAGTTCCACAGAGCTAAACTGAGCTAAATTGAGGTAATGGGGAGTTACAGTGTATTTAGTACAAATTAAAATACTTTCTTTCCTGGTGAGCTATACGGCTATATGTGTAGTTCCTGGTTAGCCATACGCAACTGTTTTGTGAGCCTGTGCAGTTATCGGCATTATAAACATGTGCATTTCTGCTACACAGAAAAATATGCAACATTGCGTGTTTTAGGAATTTTTAACAAAATTAAAATCAATTGCAATTGTTCACAATCACTTGAAATGCATATGCACAGGAAATCAACCAATCATTGATTATCATACATAGCAAAAAAAGGAATTTAAAAAAGTGTGTTTCAGCCCTCAAACACATGGTTTGAAGTGATGATGTACAGTGCGCTTATAATGATAATAAAAGTACCTAATTTTAAAACAAGGCACATTTGTTATGTTTGCCGACAGGTTATTTGGTGAAAGAGTGATCTATAAAGTGAGTATTAACACTACCTGGCAGGGCACTAAAGAGCAATTTGTCATATACTGTATCATGGAGCTGGACTCTTATTTATGCGATCATGCACTATGTGGCTAAAAATATGACCAGCCTTCCTCAAATAAGAGCGATGAATCAACAGTGGTTGTTGTATGAGTCTCGGCAGTTAGATATTGGTAGAAATTGAAGCCTAAGTGGGATATATCAATTGGCAGGTTTATGCATTGCAGAGCAGAGATACTCCATTACACCCATCCATCTCCTGAGCAGAGACAGCTGCAGAGTACACGCTGCGTTGCTCTGCCTGCCAGCTACAGTCGGCACAGAATACACCACTGAATGAAACGTCTGGAGAGGATCGTTTATGAACATAGCTATAGCACAATGCAAATGCAAAGTTGATGACAGGTTAAGAAGTCATGTATGCATATCAGTTGCCTATTTGGGTTTATCTTATATATTCAATCCTTTAATAAGTATTTGAGATGCAAAAAAGTTACCATCATCTACGAAACAGTTTACTGATGATCGCAATTCTTCTAAATCTTCTAGCTCGAATTTTTTATTACTTAACTAGAATTTTCATTCCTTAACCTGGGAAAGTTTTCTTTAATTACAGTTTCATTAATAAGCTTCAGCTGTGGTCAGGACATATACTAAGGAAGAAATCACTCACGTTGACTTTCAGTGCCAAAGGCATTCACCCTTTTCCCTCTTTGGCATGCATGATGTGCCACCCAGCTCAGCCATGTATATTCATGAATGAAGACACAAGCAATCTATTGAATCTCCCTTTTTTTTTTTTTTTTTTACAAGCAACTGAAATCAATCCATGATCATGAAAGGGAAATTATAGTGGCACAGCATTACAGAATAAGCACTCGCAATAAAACCAAAATTTTTTAAAAACTAAATGCTGTTCCAGGCAACTAACCTATAGCTTGTTTGCATTTACACCTACATACTGTAGTACTGTAGGTACATAAGTACAGCCCTCAAATGCAACCCTTTGTACTTTAATGCATAAAAGTTGGAGTTTACAGCCAAAAATCTACAACAGAAATTAATGACTAAAAAAATGCACCATTGTTCAGTGGAACCGTTCAAGATGTGTAATAAAAACAGTAATATACTAATTATTAATTTCACAGCTTTGATCATAAAGACCAGACATACCAGCGGAAAAAATATACTCCAGTGACAATAAAAAAAAAAAAACACAAATAAAAACAACACAATAATAGAGACACTGGAATATACAGTACTGTAGCTTAGTTGGGAACTAATATCTTCGTGACACCGTCAGTTCATTTTCTCTTTGCAACAGCTTCCTGCTTCTCAATGTAAGCAGTTCAGCTTTGCCCGTTTAATGATGCATAAAGGTATTCTTGAAGGTTACGTTTCTCCTGCCTGTCTCTTTCTAATTAAAACTAGACTCGATAAGTCTTCTCGATATGACACACGACACTGTGTTTTCAAGCGATAAGACATAATTGAATGATTGCTGGTTGAAAATTCACCAACCATCTCTTTTCTGAAATGGCAGGGAACGGAAAAGGCCGTCAATAAAGAAGCTGGTTGAACGTGGCTTAACGCTTTTTAAGGCTTTTTCTTCCCATATTGAGCTTACACAATATAGAACAACACAAACCTTAGATTTTCCTTTGTTGTAAAGACATACACCTGATTTCAGAGGGGAGAAAAAAAAGGAAAGACAGAACTTTGAGACAGAGTGAAGCCTGCCACCACTCCTCCCTGGGCAGACATTATTACTAATAGCTAGCATTAGCCTTCAGAGTTCTTCGTTACATGCTTAGCTGTCTGGATCAGAAGGAAACTGCAGTTCATCTCAAAGTCATAAAGTCGATCTGTGCCCAGTAAAATTCCTGATGACACAAGCTGTTTTTTTTTTTTCCTTTTGTGGCTACCTCGGTCACTTCCTGCAGGGACACAGCATGTGGGAGATGTATTGTTGCTGGCAGCAGTAATGATCTGAAGCGGGCAGAAAGCCGGGCATGACAGAAAGCAGGGAGAGCGGTTTCTGGTGTAGCGTCTGAACAAAGCAAATAGCACAAGGGAGCTATTTGCACAGACACTTCAGTTAAAGCTTGAATATGATACCGTCCAAAGCAACATACAAATCATCTTTTCTTTGTGTTATTTTTGTGTATTGCACACATAGGGTATCTACCATTTGTTGAAACTGTCTGTGCAGTTAGAAACTGCCTTGCTGCTTTTCTTTTCATGAGTTGCCCTTTCACACTGATAAACAGGTACACCATAAACTCTGAATTTTCCACACCATATTCTTAAAATCCATAAAATATCAACACGGTTAGCTGTACTATTAGGCTTGGTGCTTTTCTCAGGAACTAATGCTATAAAATACTGATGCTCCAATAGCTCGAATAAAGACAAAATAACACCAATACCTGACCTTTATCTAATAAACGCATGAGTCTTTTGGCCTATAAATCTTACTCAATAGTTTTTATCGCAGATCTGCCATGCTATATGCCATATCCATCTCAGAACGTCAAAGATCATGGAATACAGCAATACAGCTAGCATCAATCAATAACACTTACCTAAGATAAAGTTAAGTGTGTCCTGATCATAAAATTATGGCAAAAATATATATACAAAAAAAGAATTCATGATATAATATTAACATGTGTGTGTGTGTGTGTGTGCTTGGTAATGACGACAGTGATAATGTATGAAACTGGCTCTTTTTTAATTAAAAAAAAATGGTTTTTTTGGTGTGTGTGTGTGTGTGTGTGTGTGTGTATGTGTGTGCGTTTGCGATTTAGTGTTTACCAGCAGCTCTAATTGCTGTAAGATTATTTTCTCAACACGCTCCCACTGAAGTCCCATTAAATCATGTGTATTAAACAAATATATAACTAATTTAAAAACAATCATTATAAATTTTCACCTATGATGGTGTTTTAGGATACGAGTACATCTGTGCAAACTACACTGTGTGTGTGTGTGTGTGCGTAAAACATAAATTGAATAACATTGATTATTTCCTTATATTGACACCTGTCAAGGGGTGGGATATACTGTAAGGAAGCAAGTGAACAGTCAGTTATCAAACTTGTGCTAGAAACAGGAAATATCTGAGCAAGCAT
The DNA here is from genome assembly GCA_030014305.1 of Clarias laeviceps. Lineage (NCBI taxonomy): Eukaryota > Metazoa > Chordata > Actinopteri > Siluriformes > Clariidae > Clarias > Clarias laeviceps. The sequence continues at coordinate 20,040,092 of JAQMYJ010000036.1, read as the reverse complement.
AATGATCTGCGATACTTTAAGAAGAGCCACATTGTAAATTGGCCACATTGGCTAAAAAGCTGGTTTAGGGCAACACGAAAATGGCAGGTCTTCTGAGGTGCTCCTGGTATGCACTGGTTGGTATCTATCAAAAGTAGCCCAAGGAAGGACAACCGGTGAACTGGTGACAGAGGCATGGGTGTCAAAATCTCCTTAATCCACATGGGAGGCTAGCCTGTTTTGCCTTATCCCACAGAGAATCTACTATTCCACAATTTATTGAAAAAGGCATTTCTGGCTATGAGAGGAAGGTTTCAGAACCCACAGTACTCACAGAACTCACATACTGTGAATGGCGCTGCATAGCTATATACTGGTCAAAGTGCCCATGTTGACCCCCGTCCTCTACTAAAAGCTCCTTCAATGGACAATGGACAATAAACGTCAGAACAGGACTATAAAGCAACAGAAGAATGTGGCCTGGTATGATGTATCACGTCTTCTTTTACATCATGTGGACGGATGTACGAGTTTGCCTCACTTACCTTGCGATGACAATGTGATTTTCTGGTCGATGTTCTGCTGAAAAACCCTGGGTCCTTTCATTCATGTGGATGTTACTTAGACATCCACCGACCAAAAATTGTTGCAGCTGGTAACTTATAAACTTAAATGATTGAAATCTTGTGGCGTCTATGTCTTGATGGTTCAGAGTTGTTTTGGTGACACAAGAGGGACCTATACAATATTGGTGAATGTGTTTCTATTGGGGTAAGGGAAGAACAGCCACACTGTTCACAATTCACATAAGCTCTCTGTACAATCTGAGGCTACAGGGCACAGGCAAACCCGAACTGAAAAACACCTAGTTTCTTTCTATTTAAAAAAAACAAACAATTATTCACAAGTCCACCTACAGTAAAAGTGTATCATACAGTATGTGATTAGATCATTATACTGTATCAAACTGACAAATTATCCAACCCCCATCACTTATAATTTAACTGAAAAATAACTTTGCCAGGGATTGCTTTTAAATTGGGATTTGTTATAATTTAGCTGCACAAGCATGTTACATAAGCCATGAAGTTACATTAGCAAGTTATTTTTTAACGACTGAATTACTTTTTTTTTTTTTTTTTGCAATTCACGGGCACAAATGACTCAACTGGGTCAAAAAAAAACAAAAAGCGAAAAAATGTCAACTATCAACAAATCATTTACTTAAATAAACAGACTCCCTCATTAACCTGTGACAACCTGCCACAATGTTCATAGTCACTCCAGTGGGTGGTTGATTCCACTTGGGAAGCCCTTATCTGAAAATTCTGCCCAAAAATGCTGCCTACAGACTAAAATGCACTATAGGTGGCTCTAAACCTACTGTCTTGTTTTCTCAGCAAATTAGCTGCAAGTTACTTCTTTTTTATACATTAAACTTACTTTAATACGCTTGCTATAGTGTATATGTATTTGATGCTGAAGGACTGAATTCAATTACAATTTCCGCTGTAGCAGCAACAAACAGCGACAGGAAATCTATCAGGCGATTAGATGATGTAGGCATACATTAAGCTGAACAAAAAGCTTAGATAAATTACATTAAATTGGTACAAGAAAACAAGTTCATAAAATTTGCATGAATTTGCATTATTCCGTATGGTGTTAATTAGTTTTGTAGACAGTTTTGTTCCCATTTCTAAGCCAGCTAATGAACATTTTACACGCGACATGTCTGGTCGTCTTCAAGTCTGAAGGAACTATTCAAATGCACGCTCCAACTGTCTGAACTGAGGAGGTGTGGGAATATCTGAAGAATCATAAACAATGTTCATCTGAAAATGGTTCTGTCAGCAATTTCTACAGAGTAGTAAATACAGAAAAGTATTTCCCCCACACACTTTTGCTGAGGTATATGATAATTTAGATTTATTGAAGAATGCTTAATTCTAAATGAATTTATTTTATTGTAATTTTTTTTTTTATAAATCTGACTTAACGTTTTAAGTACATAAATGGAGGTATAATAATGTGAGAAGAAATGAAGTAAATTCTGCCTACAGTATGAGTGCCTGAGACTGGAGAGAGGCTTGGGAGCCATATTGTTAATTTAAAATAAGTTACTGCCCTCAACTACTTTTAAAGCTCTGGTTTACAAATCATTAAAAATTTACTTTTTAGTCTTAGCAATTTGTCAAAAAAATTATAATAATAAGAAGAAGAATGCATAAAATTTACATGTAGTTAAGCTGAAATATTTAAGATGATTTAGTTTACTAGTAGGTTTTTATTTGTTTTTTTATTTATAATCAATTATATAATTTATTATAATGAATAATATTATATACTCAGCAAAAAAAGAAACGTCCCTTTTTCAGGACTGTGTATTTCAACAATAATGTTGTAAAAATC
>JAQMYJ010000036.1:19989539-20004078 GCA_030014305.1 Clarias laeviceps | reverse complement strand
TCTGAATACTTAGGACCATGTGATATTTCAGTTTTTCTTTTTTAATAAATCTGCAAAAATGTCAACAATTCTGTGTTATTCTGTCAATATGGGGTGTTGTGTGTACATTAATGAGAAAAAAGATGAACTTAAATGATTTTAGCAAATGGCTGCAATATAACAGAGTGAAAAGTTTAAGGGGGTCTGAATACTTCCCATACCCACTGTATATTGTATAGTATTATTACTACAATTAACCTAGGTAAGACTGAAAAAGTCTCTTTTCGGTACTGAAAGCAGGTATTATCATACCCTGTCGTTTTTTAAAGCTTAACATCATGTTCTAACTAGTGCTGTCTATTGATTCAAATTTTGTTTATCACAGTTATAGTCTGTGACTAATCATAATTAATCACAAATACTCAGATTTACTTGTACAAATGTGCAATGTTGGAATAAAGAAATGGATGACAAACTGGTTAGAGAAAACAGATTATTCAGTTTTATCATATCTCAAACATTAACATTTAATGTTAAATTAATATCTCTGCATGCAGTGGTTGGGAAGTATGGGGTGTAACAACCCACTGACGGCGGGGCTCCTGATCCTGAAGTCTGATCCTCAAATCCAAAAATCAATAATCCACATCCTTAGCCACCTGAGTCACCACTCTCGCATCTTACATTTAATGTATTCTTGTAAAAATAGTTCACACAACTTTGGTTTCATCCAAACATTCACCTACAGGATTTTTGAGCCTGTAGCACACCTGGTGATGTTTCCTTAGTCATCTTGTTATCCGCGCTAAATGTGCCACTATAACACACAGCCAGGTAGCCGCACTGCGACTATGGGAAGCCATTAGGGCTTGTTCATATGATTAATTTGCATTAAAAAAATAGTAATGCCGGTCACAAACTAGGTGTTATTGGCCATTGTTGCCGTGGGCACAAAGGGCAGGCATAGGCGCAGAGGGTTGTTTTAAACAAAAGAGTCTTTTAATAATACAATAACATAAAACATGAACAATAAAGAAACAAAATAAACAAAGAAACAAACTCAAACTATAACTAAAAGCATAGAGCGAACAACAGGCTCTATGGCTTTACACACATGACATAGGCTCTTTAGCGTTACATAAGCTCTGTATCTTTAGATAAGGGGCTAAGAGCGAGACCAGATGCTCAGAGCGAACAAACAGACTACGCATGGAGCTGAACCAAGACAAGACGGGACCACAGACATAACAAGGCCGGTGACAGGACAAGATCAGAGATGGGACGAGACTAAATACGGGACGAGACTAGAGACAGGACGAGACCGGTGACGGGACAAGACTAGAGACGGGACTGGACGAGACAAAACTAGAGACAGAAAGGGAGAGCATATGACGGAACGGGTTAGTAGTTAATCGTACCCAGATCCGAACCTACCCCTAGCTAAACATGGCAATCACCCAAACCTACAATTAGCTAAACATACAACCAGCTAAACCTACCAATAGCTAAATATACTATTAGCTAAACCTACCAACAGCTAAACCTACAAATAGCTACGCATACTGGGATACCTCAACATTAGGGACACAACAAACAATACTTACAAAAACTTGTTACTAACACAATCAATACGGAATCGGCTCCACACACACTAAAACACAGCAATCATACTTATGACCTCTACACCAGAACCTTGGGACTTACACACCGGTTACCGAGTAAAAAAATCAAAGTACTAACAAAAAATACAAACCAAAAATTAAGAGACAGTGAATACAAACAATGCTCGACCCAGTTTCCCCGGACTAAACAACTATTTATAGATCTAATGAGCTACCTCGGTTCAGGTGAGCACCCGCATCACCTGACCGAGGTGCCTTCTGGGAAACTGAGTCTGCAAACAAAAACTACAAAAACCAAACAGTGCCCTCCAGTGGCAAACCCTCACAATGCGTTAAAATATTTAAATTAAATCACATGCATTAACGCATTAATATTGACAGCCTTAGTTCTAACCTAAACTTAGGCTAACTTCAATTAGATTAATGATATTTGTTGCTCATTTAACAAGGAATTATTATTATTTTTAGTTTACATTTATATCTATGGCTTTTGGCAGACACCCTTAAATACAAGATTTGACGTCATCATTATATAGATCCTTATACTCGTTCACTAGGGTACTGGCCATAGAACCATCACTTTAAAACAACACTGGGAGTTTTTTTTGGTTTTGTTTTTAGTTCAAGTACTGAAGGAAATGAAAGGTTTTTAGATGTTGCTTGAAGACTGTCAGTGACTCAGCTTTTCAGAAATCTACAAAAAGTTTATTCCACCTAGAAGGTGCCAGAATAGAAAAGAGTCTTGATGCATGGCTACTTTGTAACCAGAGAGATAGCGAGACCAATCAAGCAGTGCTAGTGGACTGGAGGGAGCATGGTGCAGTGGGAGGTGTGATAAGTTCACGGACACTAAAGCAAACCAAAAAATGTAAATGCATGTTGTAATACATAAATCCTGGTTATTAGATTGGACTAGACATTTTTCCAATTAGATCCAATGAAATGATCCATTTTATGCATTGTGTTATGTTGACTACAATGACATGCCTGTGACGACAGGACAAAAACTGCCAGCCAAGTTACGAGATAATTACAAGAGCTTGCTAAAAGAGATATGCTGAGAGGGGCAGTATCAGATAGGTATTTGACAATATTCGGTGCTCTGACAAACATTAAATGACATTATTCCATATATGGAGATGTCAAGGGCGCAAATACAGACTTCACTGCATCACTATTACTGACAGGAGGGGGTGCCATGCCATTACTCAGCTTGACGTTGGCGTGTAGAGCAGGCCCTATGAAAGAGGCTATGCAAGAGCAAGCAGGATTGCAGTGACCTTTGACAGTACACTCACAATCGCAGTAAGTTCAATTCGCCAAACAAGCATTACCTGAATTTGTTACACACAGTCAAGTCACAGGGACATGCTCCTCCAGAAACTCATCTACTGTAGATGCATCGGATAAGAACACAGCAACACTTTCACAGGAGGAAAACAAACCCATGATCATTTGCCCTACAGCAATTCAGAAGCAATTTCCCCCAAATGTAATACAGAGATATAATGAGCAATTTGGGTAATATGTTGTTCATGTAATGGGCTGTTCCTGATCTCAGGCACGTCGCACTTTAATACAGTGATGACACCGGAGTCCTAGCTGAACCCTCCGAAGAACAACATCACAAGCAACGTGAGACAGTACTGAAAACAAGAGACTTTCTTTTAAAATTGCCCTTGATAGCCTTAAAAGCTCTGCAGAGGGTGTTGAGTATTATTGCAAATTTGTCCCATGGTAACATACCATTTGCTGCAGCACAGACCTTGTTGGCAATTTATCACTTCCCTGACAGCCACTGACCTCAGTAATAGCATTGATCCAACACCGACCCCTGGGAGGTCACTGGAGAAACGTATGATTGGCTTACAGACAGACACCCAAGTTATTATCAGGATCTCTGAGATTTCTAGAATACATGTTTGTTTGCTACGGGTCAACAATTTGGTGGTTCATTCAGAAACATCCCGTCTCTCACACACACACACACACACACACACACACACACAGGTCTGTTTACATGTATTTGCTTTTTTTTTTTTTTTCTTTGACTATATGATGTGATTTTGTCATGTCCAACATACTGCTATGCTAATTCCAACGAGTGCAGTAAGTGGTGAAAGGGGATGACGTTTAAATACTTCTCTATGTTCTTACTGTCCTCATCAAATGTTTGTACATGTTCCCATTGCTGTACATCCTGTCGTTATGGGGCAAGTAAACAAGTGATGTACTGTAATCAGTGTCCTCACCACCAGCTTTTTGTCTTTCTTCAGTGGAAATTGAACTGCTGTGGGGTCATTAAGTATCTACCTGTACACTTACATTTCCTAATTTCCATCTTGTATTTGTGGTTGGATTTTTTGGAATGCTTAATTCCACCCTTTCAGTGTAAATTCATTAGTTATTTACAATTGTAATTAATATAAGAACTTTTCAGAAATTTTATATAGATATACACACACCATCATTTTGCTAACTGGTGGTCCAACATGACAGGGTCATACACAGGTTAGGACACACATAACAGCAGACATTTTACTGTACTGTAGTTGGAGCTGAATGGACAGATTTTTGTGATACTGATACCAGCAGATCTATTGATGATCTTAATTTGATGATGAATTTTTTTTTCTGTGTTATGAAAGCAGTGTGATAAAAAAATCATATAATGGAGTTCATTACCTGTTTGAAAGTACTACTGTACATACATAATTGAACAAGACTGGGAAGTCTCATTTAGCCAAACCACCAGTTAGACTGATGTGGACGACAGAGTCAAGCCTCCATTAATTGAAATTTAAAACCATTATGTTTTAATCAACTGTTCAGTCTGGTAAATTGACCAACATTTTCCAGGGGTCTACTGTCAATACCATTAATAGTACGTAAAAACAGTCCTAAAATGTAATTGGCATAATGGATTTTTGTTAGTGGTCTTGAGATGGTATTTTAATTTAAATACCATATTGCTTTAACCTGTGTGGGTTAAAAAGAGAAAGAGTGAGAAAGAATTTTACCTTAAATCATTCTATGTAATGTCTAATGGTTTCCTCTTATTTTCTAGTTCTCATTAAAGACTTTGCCCATCTGGTCATGTCAAAATCCACCCATCTGAACTTTTAAACAGATCCATTTGTTAGACTGTATTTAGAAAATTACAACTCTTACTAGTTGCAGGTAATTTCAAGAAAGTGCTGGAGCTTGACCAGCATGTATTAAAAAAAAAAAGTTTAAGGTGAAAACGTGCTCATTCTTACTACAGTGAAACCTCGGATTGTGAGTAACGTGGTTTGCGAGTGTTGCGCAAGACAAGCAAAGATTTGTAATAAATTTTGACTTGGAAAACGAACAAGTTTTACGAGTACCGAGTATCATGTATCACGCATGCACTTCTTGTTTTTGAGAGGGGAGGAGCTCCTTACTTTAGCTTCACACACACACACATACACACACATACACAGGGCCTGTGCGCACAAACGGAAACACTTATTTTTACTTTTTTTAAAAGGTAAATTGCAGGTTAATTTGTTTTATTTTTACTTTACATTTTGTGTTAATTATTTTTATGTATTTATTTTTTGGGCTGTGGAAAGAATAATTGGAGTTACCATTATTTCTTATGGGAAAATTCGATTTGGTTTACGAGTGTTTTGAAATACGAGTCCACTTCCGGAAACGAATTATGCTCATAATCCAAGGTTCCACTGTACATATACACCAATTAGTCATAACTTTAAAACCATTAACATTAAAACCAGGTTTATTTTCCTCTGGCCCACAAGACTTCTGGGGACGTGATGTGTTGTTGAAGTGAATAACATTAATAATCTTGTTTCAGTGGCACCTGTCAAAAAGTGAGATGTATTTGACACCAGTCCTGGAAGCAGAAACAAACTGTCAAGTGTAACCATCTGAGCAACCTTGACAAATGCTAAGTTGTGATGGTTGGATTACTGGGGCAGAGCATTACCAGAATGACAGGGTATCCCTGTCAGGGTATCATTGTTAGTACCTAGCAAAAGGAGTCTGACAAAGGGCAACTGATGAACTGGCAACAGGGTCTTGGGCACCAAAGGCTCACTGATGTGTGGAGGAGTAAAGGCTAGACAATCTCTTCTGATCCCACAGAAGAGCTACTGTAGAATGAATCGCTGAAACAGTACACGCTAATGATAGAAAGGTGTCGGAACATACAGAGCACTATAGCCTGTTGTGTATCAAGCTGCATAACCATAGGCTGATCAGAGTGTCCGTGTCAGTCCGTGTGTGTGTGAGAGAGAGAGAGTAATTGGGGAAGAGAGGGCACCAAGATGCACCATGGAAAGGCAAGCTGACAGAGGCAGTGTGATGATCTGGCCAATTTTCTTCTGAGAAAAAGTGGGTCCTGGCATATACCACTTAAATAAATTTTTGCTGCAGGCCAAGTAAACCTCTTCATGGCAAAGCCATTCTAAAAGCAGTGGCTTTTTTATGCAAGATAAGCGGCTTTGCCATTTAAAATCATTTAGGAATGGTTTGAGGATCATAATAATGGTATATATATATATATATATATATTACACATATACACACACACACACACACTCATACAGTATATAAACCTTTCAATTATGTAAATTGCACATTCAATCATTTACTTCCACTTACCTGACTCTCAATTTGACAGCTCTATAATCTATAATATATAATGTTTAAATATTTCCATTTCCAGTTCTGCACTGACAGGCATTAAAAGTTGTAGAGGTTGTACAATATGAAATACAGTATATGATATTCTTGTGGCACTGCTATAACTGTCTCTACATAGAATAAATTGGCAGATTACATTTAGCTGAATGATCAATACCAGGAGAGGATAGGTTATTATGGTCAAGACAGAAATAAAAAGGGGGGGAAATGACATGGGATTTTAAAGTTGGTTCTTTTACTTTGAGGTTGTCCTTGAACAATACAAATGATGCATGGTACTGTCCATTACTTTTTCATTTCTGTTTATTACATACATCATTTGATTTGAGATGCTAGCCTCCAAAAATAAAACATTTTATACTTTTACATTATACAGTACATGGTATTTACTAAAATTTGTAAACTGTCCAGGTCTCTAGTCCTGTAGTTAGTCTATGCACCAATGTACCATTTTCAGCTGATATGAACTCTTCTATGACCTGTTATTCTCAAACTTTGCTATGCTACAGCATTTATTTAAGCACTGAAATCAGTTTACTGAAATACTTGCATGTGGACCGTTTGCCACAAGATGAAGACCATTGATAACATAGTGCATAGCACACAGTTTAAGATTCTTCCACTAGGTTCTTCCCAGGAGCTTGTGGTGGGAAGCTATTCATGAAAATGACAGAGGCTTTACGAATGAAACAATGAATTTATCTATTGTATGCTGAAGCATATAACATGATAAAGTAGGGTTGGCAGGCCTTGTGGTCTGGTAGAAATCAGGCTGAGAGAAATCTAGTTTGTGGTGCATTATTCATCATCTATCCAGCCTCTGGTTATAAAATGCTTCAAGCAGAGCTTGTTAAATGTAATCTCACTTCAAGAGCTACAACTCCACAAAATCAGGTTTATTTTTTTCAGGCCCCTCTTGGAGTCAAATCAAATCAGGTTTCCAAAGACTTCTTATTCCCAAAAGGCAGCATGACCAGGAGGCAGGAATTCAGGGCTGGTGGCAAGTATTAATACTGCATGAGCATGTCAGCACACACAGCATTGTGCCCAGGAGCAATGTTCCTAACCCCAATGTGTTTCAATGAACCTATGGGTATCCAAGGGGAAAAAATGACAAAACATTTAATTGTACCAGCATGCACATAATCCAGTGGTATATCCAATAGAGGGACCACCAGAATAGTTTTGAGAGAGAGAGAGAATCAGTACTCGTGCTTTCTGCCTTCATGTATGAAGAGAGCTGTAGATAGTGCTTAATGTTCTAAGTCACTGCAGCAAGCTGAAATCAGATTTACATTCTAATAAATGCTTGGATCTGACTTTTCTAGTCTAATGAATGCTCTGACAGACCAGAACTAGCTCCTGAGTTCGTAATGAATATGGGTTCTGCCTTGTTGAGAACGGGCCACAGAAATGCCACTAGTATCCGCTTAGGGCAACATCTGCTCTCTCTTTTTCACCGCACTGTGTTAAAGCACCTTCTTTAATTACCATCTATAATTCACATCCAATTGATCAGTGTTATTGACAGATAGATTAAAAGCAAGGGGAGAGCGGTGGCTAAAAAAGACATGGTGAATCGTTTAAAGGCGAAGGAAGAGAGAAAGCACTGAGAGACTTACAGAGAAGTCATTCACCATTCAGCAACATCACATACAATCCTGTGCTCGTCAGTGATCTCATATTTACATACAGGGCACATTTACAATTAGAATGTGTCTGACTCAGATCATTCAATTTACTTGATGTTTATGTGCATTGTACTTTTAACAAAAGACCCTGTCAAGAAAGCATCTTTTCCCGATTTAGATTTACTCCATGAATCTCTATAATAAGGCATGTACACGAGACCACAGAAAAACTCCCTGCAACAACTCGCTGAAGGAAATCCATTATTTTCTGAGTGATACCAGATATTGAAGGTGTATAAATCATGCCTCTTCCATGGCAGTATATTTAAACAATATCAAAATCGGGGTCCTGCTGTCATACTGAATAGATGCGGTCATAGACATCACAGCCTGCTGATATCCTGCCAAACAGCAAAACCTCAAGTGTGATATTGCCTTTACACAATAGTTAAAAAAAATACCACTTTTTAACAAATATTATGAGTGGTTTATCTTGTTTAAAGTGCGTAAGTGACTGGTCTTGAACATGGGTTTTGGCAGGCAGCTGCTCTCTCCACCATACTTACCTACTTTAGAACACCTGTCTCATGGAACAAACTTTTATGACATGTATAACATGACTGTATAGTACAAATCTATATTCTGCAAGAAATGCCAAGTATAGAGAAAAGACAGCCCATCGTTGCTTTAAGAAATGAAAGTCAGCCAATCAGAAAAACTCAAGAACTTTGAATGTATCCCCAAGTGCAGTCGCTAAAACCATCAATCACTATGATGATACTGATGCTCATGAGGACCATTCCAGGAAAGGAAGACCAAGAGCTACCTCTGCTGCAGAGGATAAGTTGATTAAAATGTCCAGCCTCAGAAACCACCAATTTACAGCACCTCAGATGAGAGCTTCTCAAAGTTCTAGCGGCAAACAAAGTTCAACATCTACTCTTTAGAGGAGACTGCGCAAGTCAGGCCTTCATGCTCGAAGAGTGCCAAAAAACCCAAAAACATTACTGCAGAAAAACAACAAGCAGAAAAGACTTGCTTGTGCCAAGAATTACAAGGAATGGACATAGAGATCAGTGGAAAACCTAAACCAGTCCTTTGGTCTGATGAATTTGAAATTTTTGTTCTTAACTGCCATGTCTTAGACGTAGAGTGGGTGAACAGATGGTTCCTGAATGTGTGGTTCCCAATTTGGGAGGAGGTGTGATGGTGACAAAACTAAGGGCATACATGCTCAAATTGTATAAAAAAAAAACATAACCAGCATGGCTACCACAGCATTCTGCAGCGACAGGCCATGCCATCTGGTTTGCACTCAATGGGAGCAAAAGTACAATGTCCTCAAACACAGCTCTAGGTTACGTAAAAGTTATTTGTGCAAGGAGGAGAATGATGGGAGTGCTCCATCAGATGACCTTAGGGTCCATCTGATCTAGTAGTGGGAACTCCTTTAAGACTCCTTCCAGAAAACCATTCCAGGTGACTACCTCATGAGTCTGAATGAGAGAATGCCAAGAGTGTGCAAAGTTCCCATAAAAGCAAAAGGTGGCTACTTTAAGAGACTGAAGATATAAAACATATTCTGGGTTAATTAGTATATTTTTGTTGACTACACAATTCCATATTTGTTTTTGTCATCATTCCAATAACTTGGTATTAATAAACAATGGCGAAAACAATACAAAAAAATTTTTTGACTGGTACAGTGTCTGTATAGTTTATACACTTTCATGTCTTTTCTATCTCTTTAAATATGATTATGGACCAACACTAGCCATGTCAAACAATGCAGGCTGTGTCAAGGCCAGAAATTCTAGAAAACCCACAACAACTTCATTTAGCTTTAAACTCTATAATGTTATTGCTCTGTGTGCCAAAATCAATTCAGTTCTTATAAGCCAAGCTACTGGGAATAAACAAAAGGAAAGGGAAAATGTAATGATTACCGTGATTACAAAATGCACACACATTCACAGGCACAGGAGGGTTCTATTGTGCGTAAAATTAAGTCAGTCCTCTGAAAGCAGAATTTCACGTGTTTATGAGGAGAATTAAGAAGCTGCGCAATATTGTGGATCCAGGCTGTCAGGACACAAAAGAATGAATGAATGTTGAACAGCCTTGATCCCTTTATTTACCCTCTTGGCTCTAAGCAATGCATAATGTACATAATGCTGAATGTCTGTTAAAAAGCCTATTAAAAATCCAATTTCTGAAAGTTATTATTGCTGAAGGGGAATCAAATGGGCCTTCGAGTTGCTTAGGCTGCAGCAACACTTACAATGTATGAATAAGTTTTCAGAAACTTTAACAATGTAATGCCAATAAAAATTAAATACAAGAAGCAACAATGACAACGAAAAAATCTCATTCAACAGGTTAATGCAGGAGATTAAAAACCAACAAAGCCAATGAAACATAATGTAATGAGCTACAGTACAAGGGCAAATTATGCCACTGATTATTCTGAAAAATCAGACTACAATAAATATTCTAACAGTGTATTAATTTGGCCCTGCAGAGAATTCAGTAAATAGCATTTGAGGCTCTCAGTAAGCACCTTTGCTCTCTTCAAATTCCCAATTTAAATAATTTTAATGAATAAAAGCATTAAGCAGTGTGGTTAGAGGGAAAAATGCCTGAACTTAGAGCCAAAGAATGTACAGTAATGTGCACATTCTATTTTCAAAGAAGAGATTTAAAAATACTTAAAAAAAAAAAAAAAGCTGACTAAGCGTTGCATTAGTTCCACATACTTAAAACTTGATTAATATTGTTAACCTACAAACCTACTATTTCATTTATAGTTCAGTAGTTATGTAACCTTTTTGGTAAAATTTTATGGTTACACATGAAAATTATATGATTTATAGGACCTTCAATAAAATCAGAGCTATTATACTAATCACTATTATACTTTTATGAAATATTTTGGTCCAATTTTTCAAAAACATTGAGTGGCATGTACATCACACATTCAGAATTAACCAATTTTTATAAATAAAAAAATAATAATAATAAAAAATAAAAAAAAATCTGATAGAACATTGTTATTCCAAAGTCTTTATGGACGATGTTTGAAGTATACATAGATTAGGTCTTCATCTTACAGTTATACCCACAGTATAAATCTTTTATACAGCAGTGCTGGAGATTTGTGATTTGTGGCTTAAATGTGTGAGGTGGCATTGCTTATTTAGTCCATATCAAGATGGACAGAAGGGAGAAGTACAATACCATCTCAAAATGTGTTTTCTTTCTTTCTTTCTTTCTTTTTATCATTTCTAGGTTCTTATTTTGAAGCTTTTTAGATATTTGAAAAGAGAACACATTTCTTCAGCTGATGTATATATTTTGGGCAATATGTATAGTGTAGATAGAGGAGGTCAACATGACGCAAGTGATATCTGGCTTTAGTACAAGTCATAAATCCACATATTTTTTATTCGTTTGCACTTAAAGAAAAAGTCAAATGATTCTACAAGGTTATATCTTGTGTTTACTCTGGATATTAATTTACAAGGTTAATTAGATTGCCTTTGGGAGTGTAATCATTCGACAAATCACAATTGACTGAAAAGCAGCTGTTACAATCGAGTAAAATAATACGATACTGTACCTCATACACATGCTGCTGTCTCCACGTACTGGCCGACGTCCTCAGCTCATCTGCGGAGATGGAGGTCACAGGTTATTAAAATGCACTTGAGACAATGACAAGAGGGAGGGAGGGATCAACAGAAAGACTGTTAGACAATCAGGAAAAGAATGACAAAAAAAGAGATGGATGGAGGATAAATGACTGCATTTTTATGAGTCTGTCAAAGAGTGTGACTGGAGCAATTGATTATTAGTCTTGCAGTGTTCAGAAAGCCCACTGTGACCTGTCTCTGTGAAGGCACACTCAGGAGATTGATGAACTCTAAGACAACAGAGGCATTATATATTAAAGCAAGAATGTCAGCAACTGAAAAGGGCTCGTCACACTTCACTCGCTGTCTGTTGCATACATGTGCTTAACATTTTTCTTCACGGCTAGAAGCCCTGATTTAAATGTAGAGTTTAATATGTATGTGCAATCTTGATATATTGCTTGTACCGTTATTGGATTTTCTGCACGAAAATTACAAAGAAAAAAGTGCAAAAGGTGTAGCATGTAATACAAGTTGTAGAAATGGCATTTAAATAAGCTTTCTTTGCTCTTCAAATGGAGGAAACCTGATTCAACATTAAAACAGTAAATCACATTGCTGCTAATCTAGTCACGGAGATCTTACGTATATTTCCTATGCCTTATTAGAAACCCCTAAAATTGATTCTGCAATTGTGCTCATTTATATCTCTTTTTGGGTGTGTATTCATTTTGCACATTTTTCTTAACTGAGAGTTGAACACATTAAAAACCAATAATCAATTTAAATTATTAACTAAACACATTTTTTCACAGCTCTAGAGGCACAATCCAAACAAAGTAGACAAATTAATGAGACCAGAACAGACAAACAAACAGAATATAAAACACAGAAGAGAAAAAAAGAAAGAAATTCTGCTCATCTCTGTCATAATTTACAATTGGGGCTGTAAAAAAAAAAAAAAAAAACGCAATTCTGCACATCGCCTGAACTGTAAGTGCACCCTCTTGTAGATAACAATTTAATACATACTGTATGTGAGCTACTGAGAAACATTATGCAAACCTCAAATATCACTTTAGATTTTTTGCATTATCATGCTTCTTACGCCAATAGCTCATTTTAGGAACAGTTGCAGAACCTACTTAAGGAATGTAATACTAGAAAATAAAATATTCTGTAGAGGCACTTTTTTATATTATCTGGAATGATAAATCAAATAGAACAAATCTACAACATATTTTCACAGTTTAAGATTTAGCCCAGTTAGTAAAGGCTGTAGAAAGAATTTCAACAGTTGCACAAATTTAGAAAGACAGAAAGACTTAATTTTCTGCAATAAACCTTAAAGAATTATTAAGACTTATCTTCATAAAAGGCTTGTCTGATCACAATCTGACATTTATTGCATTGCAATTGAATAAAAAAGGTTGCATTATAATACTTTTTAAACAGCCTGAATTATTCAGGGTGAACAATAGGGAAATGGATAATTTAAAAAAGGTGTTAAGTGAAAAGAATTGGAACAGCTTATTACCAGAATAGATGTAAAAGGGGATAGTAATGTCCTGTTGACTATGATCAAGGAAATGGTAAATTAATTCAGTAATAAAGTTCTCAATTCTCAATGAGAATGCCCTTGATGTGTAAAAACAATAAAAGTGAAATTAAAGTGTTGGAATATGTTCTTTTAGAAATAGTCAGGCAAAAGACCTATATGGTGGCGGCACGGTGGCTAGCACTTTCGCCTGGCACTTCCAGGGTCCGGGTTCTAAAACCCCTTGAATTATTACATAAGTAAGCTTTGAACATTCTAGACAAGAAGCCTCAGAAATATCGTCATTGTAACATTCAAAGAAAATATACTCTTTAAAATTGGGAAAACCTGGTTAAATACAACAGTTGTCTTGCATCTTCCTCTTCACAATACCCCATAGGTTCTTATGGTATTAGTACTAATGATTTTGATTTCCGAATGAAGTGCAAAATTTACTTTCATATGAAAAGAAAACTTTGGCCCACTGAGCAACAGTCCTATCTTTTTTGTTATTATAAGAAGTACTGTAAGGTGCCTCTGACATTGTCTCTGGTTCTACAGTGGCTTGACACAAGAAATACAACAGTGGTAGCACATGTCCTGGATACGTCTGTGCGTGGTGGCTCTTGAAGCATTGACTCCAGCTGTAGGCCACTCCTTGGGAATCTCCCCCAAATTCTTGAATAGGCTTTGTTTCACAATCCTCTCAAGGCTATAGTTATCCCTGTTGCTTGTGCACCTTTTGTTTTTTACCACATTTTTTCCTTCCATTCAACTTTCCATTAAATGTGCTTGGATACAGAACAGCCAGCTTTCTGAACCAGACTGAGGCCATGTCCACACATAGCTGGGTATTTTTAAAAACGGGGATTTTTCTCAAAACGCAGTTTTGGTCGTTGACAACAAAGCTTTTGGAAAACTCCGTCCAAAGTGAAGATTTTCCAAAACTCTATTTTCAGTGGTGTTGTGTGGACAGGGGAAACAGAGATTTTGGCTTGTTGTAACGTCACCTTGTGCTGATGATGTAATTGTCTGTGTGCTCGTCTTGATTTGATGTCAGCTTTGTTTATGAGTACAGTAAACTAGTGACTGTGTTAACTTTGCGGAATTTTTACATGCGTGTACATACACGCTCAGTTACTCACACATTATGTTAATGTACAGAGGTGCCTGAATGTACTACTAAGCTCACTGCTGCTACAGTACATACTGTACAAAACTCTGACGACACAGACCCCGCAGACTGTGACGGTGGTTTTGGACGAGACCCGTTGGACTTCTACAAAGCGCAACAGGTATTGACGTTTTGTCTAGGTTTCTGATTAGCCCCCTGTAGATTAGGGACGCTCCTAACAGCACTTGAGTTTCACTGTAAGAGCCATATTTCATTTTTATAATTTGTTATTGTGTTTATTTCTATTTCATTAGTTAAGCATTAAGCATTAA
>JAQMYJ010000036.1:19952459-19978739 GCA_030014305.1 Clarias laeviceps | reverse complement strand
TTGACCTTGCATACATGTAAACCTGTTTTTAGAGACTCATTAAGCAATATTAGCAACCTTTAAAATGGCATAATAGGGGCACTTTAACAATGTTAATTACCGATGTTTATCATCTAACTGAGTACTAGGGTTACCAAATTTCGAGACTTTTATTGCACAAACCAAAGTCCAACAAACCACAGCCATCTTGTAAAACCCCAACATTACAAAAGTTCAACACTCCTGACCCTCTGCATTTATCCAGACTTGGGACTGGCACAAGAAGACACTGGATTGCGCCCCTCCGTGGTTGCATTCAGCAGCAAAAAAAGATAATTATGTTAAAAATATGAATATAGGAATATATGTGCAGTGGGATTGTATGATGCAAACAGTGCAGTGCAAACAGGTATTGCCATCTACCAGAAAGTATTGCACAAATTATAATAATTGTATGGCACGTGTTTGGTGCATTAGCAGCAACTTTGGGGTTAGATGTTTATGCAATTAATAAACTCTATTAGAGATTCAGGAGCTACAGTAGCCATCTGGTAACAAAAAATTGTTTATGTATACATATAAAACAGCTAGTGTTGTGTAGGAAGGTGCTAAAAGAGCAACATTTACTTAACCTCCTCATTTTTTTTTTTTGGTAAATAGTGCGCTGAATGAATTAGTTCGCATCAAAATGCAGTGTGGTGAACGTCTGTGGCAAAGGTTTCCCTCCTTTGATTTCTAATATAGCTAATATTCTGTGAGCTAAAGAAAGAGGTTACCCGCCTCTCATTGCTCAAACTAGTCTGAGCAAACTGCACAAGAACCGGAAGCCTTAAATAATGTAAAATCAAAATTTGTATGAACTATGAACATGAAATAGTATATTCTACTGTGTGTGAACATTGTGCTAGCTCTTATGAAGTGTGAACAGCACAAACAGGCAACTTCAAATTGTGGTAAATAGGTCAGTTTTTTATGTTGCAACGCTGCTTTAAGTGGAAAATGGCAAGTTGCTGAAACAGAAAACTAAAGCGATGAAACAGAAAAGTTAAACCACATTATGGTAAATAGATTGTTTATGTTCTGAAATGACTTTGTGTGTGTAAATGTGCCAAGGAGCTAACAAATGATAATAAAGATATGCACCATCATGTTTAATACAACTCTCTTTTTTGTGAAAATGGATATTACAAAAGGGGTATCAAGTTTTTTTTCAGAAACCAGCATCCAAGCCAAAGTACCGGTGTCAAATACCAGTATTGAAAATTCGTGAACGATATCCAGCACTACTGAGTACAGTGTGTGCCTGCATTCTGTCTTTTTTGTTAAATATTGCACTTATTAATTACAAGTTCTGTTTTGTCTCCGCTACAATTGGGTACATCAAACCTGAACTCCCTTTGTGATCTTTTGTCTTGAGATAGAGGCTCTAACAAACAAAGTCACAGAGGAAAAGAGAGAGATGTGCTAGAGCGGGAGCATGGTGCTTGGGTGAGTACTTTGTGCATTCTGAACGGCGAGTGACTGTGGAAGGGAATCCAACAGTTCCTCTAGGGAGTGTATAAGGGATTAACCTTCAGCTAACACTCCCTGTATAGCAGCCTGACAGACATCATTAGAGCAATGACGGACACAAAGATGAGTGACATTGAATCACTCTTTGCTTTATGCAGATTCAGCTGCCCCAATCGACGTTCCATATTCAAATGCTATATTGTAATTGTAATGCCGCACCACAAAGAATAACAGTCCCAAGGACAGATGGATGGATGGATATTGCCAACACAACAAATTAATTTATCATAAGAAAAATGTGTTTTAGACTGGCCTAGTCAATCACCAAAACCAACCCCAAGTGCACATGCATTTCAAGAGTAAACTGAAGGAAAAAACATCACAAAAGCAGAAAGCAACAGTTGTGTGATGTCAGTGGGTCACTGGCTTTCTGTAAATCTTTCCCCAAAGCTGACAGGTTGTTTAAACTGAGGTTGAAGTCAAAATGAGAAAATATAGGCTGATACTCTGATATTGCCTCATATGCACCTTTTAATCTCAAACCCAAATGTTTAGTATAGAGCAAAAACAAAGCACACACACACACACACACAAAAAGATTTGTCCTTGCCGTTCTAAAAAACGTTCAGAAGAGACATGATATATATATTGTTGAGCCATAACATTATTACCGCATAACATTCATGCATTAATAATGTAGTACAAAACATTGAAAAGTCAGTGTTGGCACGATAAAAAGCGCCAAAACACCCA
Organism: Clarias laeviceps; assembly: GCA_030014305.1. Classification (NCBI taxonomy): domain Eukaryota; kingdom Metazoa; phylum Chordata; class Actinopteri; order Siluriformes; family Clariidae; genus Clarias; species Clarias laeviceps. The sequence goes on along the minus strand of JAQMYJ010000036.1, from coordinate 19,976,495 downwards.
GTGCACCACAGCCCACAGCGCACGAGGCCCAGCATGCAAAGAGCCCACAGCCACTGACTGCAAACTCCCCAGATCCCAATCCGATTGAGCATCCATGGGATGCGCTGGACAAACAAGGCCAATCCACTGAGGCCTCTCTGTGCAATCTACAGCACCCAAATGATCCGCTGCCAACATCCTGGTGCCAGACACCACAACATATCACCAGAGGGCTTGTGGAGTCAATTCCTGTGGGGCCAGATTTGTCACCAGTGGCACAAGAGGAACCTACATAATATTGATCATAATGTATTGTGCTGTACTGTTATGGCTGATCTGTGTATGTCATGCTGTGTTATGTAAAAAAAATCCTTAAAGTTGTCATATCACGACGACACCCCCATCATCCCATTGTTGTTGAAATGCAAATGTTGTACATTTCTCAAAATTATTAACATTAGGAAGCCACCTGCGTTAACTGGCTGCCAGCATGAGTAGCACTATAATATCAACAAGTACTCATCACTGAGATCTACAGTAAACAAGTAAAACTACATGAGTGCTTGTAAGGACCGTTTCATGAACTCAGTTTAGAGTTTAGTACACTCTACAAAAAAATACAAAAAAAAAACAAAACAAAAAAAACACTAAAACACTATAAAGAAAGCATTACGTTTAGACAGGGGTGAAAAGCGCTGTGGCTGTTTTGGGAGCACATGGATTATGTACACTGCCTGGCCAAAAAAAGTCACATACTTAAAATTCTTTCAATCATCTTTAGCTTTGATTACAGCACACAATGCGGTGGCCAATTCATTTGTAAAAATGATTCCTCAACATCCCAGGACAACACTTTCACATTACGAGTCCTGAGATATGCCTGTGCCATCAGGGAAGAAAAAAAATCCATAAATGTGATACCCGGGTCATTCAGTACATTCAAGTCATTAGCTGATTTCATTTTATAGCCACATAACGTTGCTGAGCCTAGACCTGACCAACTAAAGCAACCGCAGATCATAAAACTGCCTCCAGAGGCTTGTACAGTGACCATTATGCATGATGGGTGTAGTGTCGCTCTGGAATAGTGTCAATCTGGACTCATCAGACCACATGACCCTTTTCCATTGGCCCAAAGTACAATCTTTATGCTCTCAAGCAAATTGAAACCTGTTTTCTGATTAGCCTGAAAAGCAAGTGGTTTTCTTATGGCCACACAGCTGTTTAGTCCCAATCCTCTGAGTTCTTCAAGATTTTTTGATAATGTATTTAAGGGTCATTAACCTAGTTAACCTATTTTTTATCTCCTTAGTTGTTTTCTTTCCTTGGTGCAGACAATAAGTTGAACCTTCCGAAATAGTTACTTATTTTAGACAGGTAGTGTATGTAAGTTTTTTTTTTCATATGCAGTCATGTTTTACTATGTGTATGTGATTTAATATTGGACCCAACTGGGACTTCATAGCTTTTTAGTGTACTTACTTAAAACTAAAAATTTGAAAGAGTGTAACTGTATCACAAGAAAGTTCAAAGTCCTAAATAACTGTTACACGTTGCATTTGTTTATTTTTTCCTTTAGCTAATTCACCAACTTCAGTATTATTTTCTCATTCTTGTGAATACAGGTCTGTGTATGTACTTTTAGATCAGTGTAAGGTTTTCCCGAATATAAAGGAATGTTATCTGTTAAATTAAATCGGCATAATGACTTATCTGTTTGCCTGAGGACCGGGTGATCCACAATCCTGAGGCACAAGTGATTAAGACATCAGTGTCAGCTGAAAAACATGTGTGATGTCTAAAGTAAGGACTGGTGCATAGTGAGTATTGGGGACAGCATTAAACAAATTTTTTTTTAATATAATTTCTTTCACCCCACATAATCTGCTGAAATTCTGGAGAAATGTTTTGTATTCCTCCATGGGAAAAAAGTCAGAGGGAAAGAAGCATTAATAATAATAATACAATATTACATACATATATTAGATTACTGTATTAATTTGTGCAATATTTACCAATGCTCTTGGGTCATATTTAGTGTGCAATAATGTCATAATGTCATATTTAGTGTATTCATTTAAGGTATTCAAAAGTTAGTGTGCAATATAGTACTTACTGTTTTAGGACTCTGTTTATTTTATTCTATCTTATTTTATTTTATTATTATTTTTTTTGTTATTTATTACTTTTCCTTTCTACTGGATAACAACTGTGAGCAACTGTAACCAAGAATAAGCTATTTCCCTCTGGGATTAATAAAGTTCTTTGAATCTTTAATATAATATTATTGTATTATTTGTATTATTATTATTATTAGTAGTAGTGGTTATAGAAGTAATAGTATTTAAATATTACTATTAATTTTATCTACTATAGCATTGTGTGAATGACTGACTTAATCAGTCAATCACAATCCTCGAAGAAAAACATCAGTCACTGCTGATGACATGGCCCAGATGACCGAAATAAGAGGCATAAGAATCAGCAGCACAACTGCAAATCAAGTCTGTGGGGTTATTCAGTTAGTTTCAACTGTAACATGGCTGCATGAATCTACAGACTGGGCTAGATGGAGTTAGAACCAGCCTCATTTCTTCATATCATTTTCCTCCCCGCTGCCCCTACTGTAAATCGGAGCAAGATCATGTAAAATTGAACATTAGCTGTTCTCTGCTACATGATAGTTTTTATTCAAAAACATATTCATGAATCATTGCATATCTTTTCACTGTAGAAGATCTCTGTGATTGTGGCACTGTTTATGCACAGCTATTTTGTTCATTCCAAATCCATATGACAAATTCACATGGCAAATTAGTGCTTTACCTTTCCATACACTGAACAGCTGTTAAGGTCACTTCGCTGCAAGCAGAATCTTTGAGCCTAATAATTACTCCCATCACCAGTGTCCACAATGTTCCAGTATGAGTATAGGGCAGCAGGTTGCTCAGAGAGAAGTGGCACTTTTAATGTTAATGAGGTGGATAAAAATACACAAGGAGCAGGGGCCAGACAGAGGGTTTTTTCCTTAAAAAATTGTTAGACAAACCACGGAGAATGCACAGCATCACATACTTTATAGATTGCATCATGTCTGATGCAAATAAGAGTACACTCATCTTCATAACTAAAACTCATGTGTTTGCTACTGAATCCAATTCAGTGCTGCTTCGGGAAGTTAGAAAATGCAGCTGCAATTCATATTCTTCCCTCTCAAGCTGTCTCTATCTCTATTCCTTCTATACTTTCCTGCAGCTCACTGATGCATATTATAGTCACAATACACCAATATTTGCAGGCTGGGATGAATAAGACCCCAAATCACTCTGAAATTCTCTATTTTTATGGCCAGATTTAAAAAGAAAGTGATGATCAGACCATGCCATAATCGCCATGCCTTGCACTAGTAGTTTCATAAGCTGGCTTGAAATTTTCTGCCTGTAATTTACACATAGAAAACTACTAATGCATTTTAAGAAACACTAAATTGTAGTAAGTTATCCACTCAGCCAGCACCCCATGTCATCGGAGACATAAATGGCAGTGCGTAAATGTTTTGCCTCCTCATAGGAGACATTCATTAAGTAATAGATCTACATGAAATACATCAACGCTTGTCTAAATAAAAGAATTACAACCTTAATAACAGTTACATGTTTGCCATGTAGAGGGATGGTCAGTCAGGCAGTTATAAATGGTCTTTTTTATACATCGTGAGATAAAATCTGCTTAAACAACCTCTGACAAAAGAGCTCCAAGATAACTACTGGATGCTAATATCAATAAATGTTTGTTGATTATTACCATCATGAGAACATCTAAATTACATGGATGTAATGACATTGAAATGCAACATTTCTCATGCAATGTTGTTTCGAAAGAGGAAAAAGGTTAATTTTATAACCTAAATTTGCTACTTAGAACATCAAGCTATATCCCTGCGTAATACACAACTTTCAAAGTTGTAAATAAAGAAAAACTTGGTTATCAATAAGTCACTAGCTAGATGTACTTAAGTCAATTACATTAGATACAATATAATGTGTACATAGTTTAACAAATACATTTAATTCATAAATAATGAAGTATAATCATTACTGGAACATCTCTGGGATTTTGTCCCAGCTATAACAATAATGTCATTTACATAAACTGTGCATGCAGGGAATATCATTACCATGAAGGAGTGTACTTCGTCAGTAACAAATGTTTATGTTATGTTTAAGTATGTGTCAAAATAACAGCCACATGGATGGCAGGACCTAATATACCTTTTGGTAGGTCTACTGTACTACAGTTTTGGAGTTGCATTGACCCAGTTGTCTACCCATCACAATTTGGCCAAGAATTCAAATCTTTACATTGCCCATTCTTTCTACTTCCAACACATCACCTTTAGGGACAACATATTCCCTCGCTCCCTAATATATCACACCCATTTCCTGGTGCTACTGTAACCCTATAATTTTTTTCACTTTACTGGTCAGTGGTCATAATGGTATGGCTGGTCAGAGTATTCCAGAGTACTGGAATTTCCTCCTGGGTGAAAAAGATTGTTACTGGCAATAGAAAGTACTCTTTTCCAACATCTTTTGTCAGAGTCAAAATAAATCCTAGTACTAGTCAAGTCCAAAACAATGAAATGCAGCCAGCGTTTAAAATCATGTGTCAGAAAAGTGATCCCTCCAGGGGATAAAGCCTCATAAAATTATTATGGTCATGTGATCATCAAGCACAATTTGTGCAGCCACAACAATAAGCCTTTACAATAAAGTTCAAAGCAATCAATTTGTATTCCATATGCAGAACATCTTAGTGTGACAACAATACATGTACTGTATTATCAAGACATATCTGATTTGCACAAAAATTGTTTATCCTGTGCAAAATGTAGAGGGTACACATGTCCTCCAGGAAAGTCACATAATGTAGAAAAAAAGTTCAAGAAACGTGAACAAAGGTTTTACTAATATAGGCTGCAAAACATTTTTTTAACTGTCTTATTTAACAACCTCAGCAACAGCCTCATTTCCCTTCTCATCTGTTCCAACCACTCGGTATTCAGCACCACCAGAATACTAATCACCGACCTGATCATCCTTCATCAACTGCACTTATTTCTCACTGGTTCATGACTCAAGTTAGATTTTTGAATGCTTGAATGATTCATAGGTTACTGTGTGAATTGGAAAAAAAAATCTTACAGTGACAAGACAAAAAAAAGGAGGCCCAAAAAAAGTCCTTCAGGAAGCCTGGAGAACTATTCAAGACTACATAAAAGAAAAATATAAAAAATACAAGAAAGTCTGTCTCTTTGGAGGCAAGAGGTGGGGAAGGAGTAGCTCAGTGGTTATGGTGCTGGTTTATTGATCAGAATGTCTCATGTTCATATCCCAACACCACCATGTTGCCACTGTTGGGCCCCTGAGCAAAGCCTGTAGCCCTCAATTGTAAAATGTAAGTCACTCTACATAAGGGTGTCTGCCAAATGCCGTAAATGTAAGCAAAATATGACAAAATGAGGGGTTTTTGCACAGCACTGTATGATTGGAAATTTTATTGAATCCAGGCAGTACATAATCCACACATTCAAATAAAAGAAGGAGAATAAAAAATTATTCTCTTTTATGAAAAAAAAAAAAAGTGAAGAAATGAGCCTGCTATGCTCGTCTGCTATGAAATGAATTTCATATTCAAGTAATTTTGGACTGATTATTCTGACGCAATTAATGAAAACATCATATTCCTGATGTAATCCTATATACAATAGCGTTATTATTGAAATGTTAAACACACCAGAACATCAATGACACTCATTTCCTTGATGAAAATACATTTTACATTATTCATTGGTGAAAGTGTTGAGCTCAGCTGCTCAACTCCGAACTGCTCCTGCCCCTACAGTGAAGGTGATCTTCTGCCATTAACTCTACAGCACATCACACCTACCGTATAAAAAACAGATGCTGTCTCCCAGGATAGATGGATCCTTCACTTTCTGGCTTTGATCCCCCTGCCCATAAAATAAAAAATCCCTCTCCTGCTGCCAGTATGGTTTTCAGGCTGGCTGTCATCCTGTACCTCTCCTTGAAGCCTCATGCTCTCTTTAGTTAGTGCTTTTTGTTCCTAAGTGATGTCCCTCTACCCAGCTCTGGTGATCATAGCTCAGTACAAGAGGGTCTTTAATCTCCTGTTCAAACCTTCCCTGATGGTGTTCAGAACCACCTTCAGCTTCCTTTTGCACACTACCATTATGTATTGCTAAAGGGGCTGCACTTTGTTCACTAATTGATGCAATTATCATGCTATTTTTGGTGAAGCACTGCTCAAGGCAGGCACATGTTATAAAGGATGAAGGAGGCACAGGCAGTGGGCGCTTGATGGGTTGTTTGTCCTTAATAAGAAAATGGCTTCCTGATCTTTCCCTGAGTGGCTTTTACTTTCATGTGGTTTAAATAGCTAGTATTTGTACAGTACCCCATGTAATGCACACAAACACACATAGTATGCATGCATGTACAGTATGTACTGTATGTACTGTATACTGTATGTTTCCATTATATTCAATGCTTGTGATATTTATTAGAAGGGCAACAACATTAACCCATCAAAAACCAATAGATTGGTCTATAGCGGCACAATCTTACCATAAGCATAACACAGTTAGGCATGCATACAGGAAAACACACACACACACACACACACACACACACACACACACCCAACAGATAAGAGGCAACACCATTCTTGCTAGTTAAATTTTCATGTTTACAATTATGCTGTTGCTCTTCATCATAGCAAGGTGTATGGTATATGTAAGACATACATCAGTTAGTGTTGATTGTGTAACTTGTATGACGGGTATTCAAGCAAAACTGGGGTGGCTCAGAGCCCATTGCAGTCATGGATATTTAGTGAGTGCCTGATCCTTAAAAATTGACAAACAACTTGTTGCTGACTTGCAGAAGAGATGTATCTGTCTGTGGGAACTGTACACACAATCACTCAACAACACCACTTGCACATTACAGGGAGTTATCGCCACACCCCTGGTCTACTGGCCTTGCTCCAAGCCATTTCCACATGTTTTGTCCATTAAAGGAGCTGATACTGGCTCCATCGTACTGAGAAAACTTTCCAACTTGGCGGTATCCAAGCACTAGTAAAAAACTGGGAGAAGTGCATTAGTGTAGCAGAGGATTACTGTATATAGAGAAATAAAGGGAGTTCATAACGGTTTTCTGGTATTATGCTTAGTCAAAAGTCCTCGTTTGACTAGAATGGCCCTTGTACTTTGGACAATACATTGTTAGTATATTTTTTCTTATATTTTCAAATATATAAAAATAAAGTATATCCTGAAAATGTATTAATCTATGTTTTTGTGTTTATTACAACTGTTCATGCATTTCACAACCGCTTTTTCAATCACTGCTGCTGAGTGTTTCCTGATTCTGCATCAGCAAAGCGTGCCTAAATAAATCAGAACAAATGGACATCAAATATGACACAATGTTAAAAAAAAAAAAAAAAACTAAAAAGATTCCTGAAAAGGTAGGATGTCTTAACACTGCAAGCACATGCTAATTATATTTAGATATAGCTGCATTATTTTAAATTTGTGTTCATGGATTGATAGCAAAAAAATAAAAAATAAAATAAATAAATAAAAAAGTCTCACATAGTGTCTACTGGCTTGTTAACATTATTGTGAACTGGTTATATAGGGAAATGCAAGATGAGAGTTTCATCAGATAACAATATGTACTGTAACAATCTCAGCTATGTACACTTTTTTTGTGGGGGGGGGGGGCGGCGTTTCAAAAGTGTTTACTTAGCATTGTCTGAATGAAGTTTGCATAGGTTGGAGTGACCATTTTGATCAAATATAAACATAAACATGTGCTTTTGGATGAGCAAATACATGTTATATATTAGGATATCCAGTTATACAGTACAGTGAAACCTCGGATTGCAAGTAACACAATTTGCGAGTGTTCCGCAAGACGAGCAAAGATTTTAAATAAATTTTGACTTGGAAAACGAACAAGTCTTGCTTTACGATTACTGAGTATCATGTACCACGCATGCACTTCTTGTTTTGACGCCGAGCGTCACGTGATCACAACTGAGCCAATGTTTTTTCTCTCTCTTGCGTGATGGAATTGTGGGTAATCACAATTTGCTGGGCCTAACAATTTGAGTTTCCATTATTTCTTATGGGGAAATTTGCTTTGATTTACAAGTGTTTTAGAATATGAGCCCACTTCCGTAACAAATTATGCTCGTAATCCAAGGTTCCACTGTATATTAAAAAAGAACACCAAAAATATAGTTTTATTTGGTGATGGATTCTAGGATTTAATTTCAGCTTCTCGTGCAGCTATAGTACAGTATAATGTCACAGGACATACTTATCAGGTTGAAGATAAGAGAGTGGAAATTGAAAAGTGTCATTCCTTAGTCTAGGCAGTAAACAGTTTAAAGTTTTTTCAGGCTGCGATGGAATTAACTGATGGGAGGCCGATGTATGACCCTTGACTTAAAACAGCAATTTAATTTAAGTCGTGGGCACATTTTTCGATCAGTTTTAACATCAGACAAATCCATCTATTACTTGTTCAATACCGATGCCATTCAAAAATCCATAATAGAAGAAAAATTATATTATTCTTGTTTTTATGGATTTAAAAATCAATAATTTTGATCACTTAATATTCCGTAGACAACTCCATCCATTACATCCATTACAGTATATCTGACATTCAACAATCCATAACAATAATATCCACTGGTTTCTCTATGAGCGTATTTAAAACAAATGTCATTTTGCACCTATGTTAAGATTTTGTGATATCAAATGAGTGCCTATGTTTTACAGTCACCACCTTTCTTTAAACAATTGGAATAATATTAATTTAAAAAATGTAAAAACTAAGAGGTATCATTTCTTTTTTTGTGGCATTCTTTAGTGCAGTTATAGATTGTGATTTACACTGCATGAAATTACTCCATAAGGTCACTTACAATTAAATGAACAGTAGCAGTGAAATATGAGCCAGCAATGAGCCTCAACCACACAATCCACTAATTACACCATGAGCAACCCTTTTACACACTACATTGAGGAAATAAACACATAGGGTTTCCCTAATTTGGACAGTTTCCAAAGTAGCAATATATTCATCTTAAGCTCAATACATCATTTATTAAAAAAAACGTGTGAACGTGTTTTACATATAAATAGCTGGATAAAAGCAATATACTGTGTTATGCACATAGATCTATCACATGCTTCCAGTCAGCTGAAACTGGATGTTCCAGCAGGATTACATTTATTCATTCATTCTCAAAGCACCAGCTTCAGCATAATTAAGCAAACCACTGCAAATGAAGCATGGCCTTCATATCACCTAAAAGTTCAGGTTATAAAGTCTATATTGAATTCTATCTTCATAATGTAGATGAGTCCGTAATTTTTAATTAGGTCATTCAACAGTACTCTGTCCTTGCATATACTCTGATTGGCCATAATGTTAAAACCACCTGCCTTATACTTTGTAGGTCACCTGTGACCCACCAAAACACCTGTAAACTCTCAAGGCATGGTCTCCTCTGAAAGACCTCTGAAAGAGTGCTGTGGTATCTGGCATCAAGGCAGGAGCAGCAGAGGAAGGTAGAATGTACAGTACATTTCTAAATAACGTCCTCATGAATGCCAGGACCAAAAACAAAACTGCCTTCACTGAATTGCGTCCTTCCTATAGTGTGCTGTGCTGTATCTGTGAGATCAGATTAGAAAGGCTAGGCTTCACTCCCAACGCATATCAATGAGCCTTCAATGCCCCGTCTCTGGTTCCCTGGTTGCAGTGCCCTGTCTCTGGTTGCCCGGTTTTCCTTAGACCACTTTTGAAAGGAACTAACCACTGCATACTGGAAACACCCCACAGGATCTGCTGTTTTGGAGATGCTCTGACCCAGTGATCTATCCTTCAGAACATTTTTCCTTCTTCCAACAGATCAACTTTGAGGATTGACTGTTCCTTTTCTGTTAGGGCTGCACAATTTGATTAAAGAAAAACAAACAAACAAACAAAAAATTATATTTAGACACTTTGTGATTGAGATTTAAACTGCAATATGTAACAATTAAATGGCAAATACATGGCAATGAGTCAAATGAAAGATGCCTTAGTCCTAGATAAAATTTACATTTGAGCATTTGGCAGACACCCTTATCCAGAGCAACTTACATTTTACCTCATCTTTTACTACGGTTGCTCTGATTGCTCGATCGCTGATCATAAACGGCCAATAATTGCTTTGGGCCCTTTGATCTGCGATCTTTATAAGGGCCGATCTAGAAAAGCAGATCAGATGATGCAAAACTCGCAGGACAGTTTTTGATGCTGCTGAAATGGATTCACCAGGCCTCCGAGTGGGGCAGTGGTACAGGAAAGTGCTCGCCCTATCATCCAAAGATTGTGAGTTTGATTCCCGGGTGATGCTGTAACCTCTTACAGCCGGAGGTCTAGAGAGAGCTGATTTGCCGAGCTCTCTCAGTGGTGAGGGATGAAAGGTACTTAGTGCTCCCACATTGTTCTACAGCCAATCAGGGGCGTCTGTGAGCTCACGCAAGCGGAAGGAGTGGATAGCGCTGTCCTCCGAGTGTGTTGCGCCGCTCCCAACAGTGAATAATCGAGCAGTTCGAAAAGATGCGGTTGGCTGGCATCACGTGGTTCAAAGGAAACGTGATAGTCTTCGGCCCTCCCAACTGAGTGGTAGTAGTAGCCTTAATGTGGGAGAAAAATCTGGGAAAAATCCCCCCAAAAATAGCATAAAAAAAAGAAATGGCTTCACCAGCCTGGCAATTCTATGTGGAGGGTGAAAAAGACAATATATTAGCAACCTGATACCTAAGTAAAAAAAAAATTATAGCACACAAAGCATTTTAATACCACGAACCTAAGACATTTGAAGGTTAGTAATTTTTAGTCAGGTTTTAAAGTTGGCTAGCGGTAAGAGAGAGTAGGAAAGTTCAGAAGCTCAAGCTCCACTCACTCATAATATCAGTTAGTTTCACAAGTGACATTTGGAGTGCAAGTATGTCCCATGTCCATGTTGAGCCTCACTGTGCAGTTTATTAATCAACATTTTGAAGTACAAAAAGTGGTTCTTCATCCTCAAGAGTTTTCAGGGTCACACACCGCTGCATTTAGCGACATGTTTCATAGGGAATACCAAAATCGCAAAAGCAGATATAAGTTCATCAGCTACAGATGTCATTCCATCAATCATAGCTTTAACTCGTCTTCTGTAGAAAACCGCAGACCATGGAGTAAAAACTTCAAAAGCCACGTTGTTGGAAGCAGTCCAGAAAATATTTCATGACATTGAATCTGAGCGCCTGTATAGCATCGCTACAATCCTTGATCTGAGGTGAGAAAACTTCATTTATACATTCTTCCCATTCGTGCGTGAGTGTGTATGTGTGTGTGTTGTTGTGTTGCTCTCAGAGCAAATTACTGTAAAGAGTACGCAAAATAATGTGGATCAACTGTTACCCCATCACTTATATATTTCTGATTATGATTTTTGATAAACTGATATTCAAATCAAATAAATAAATAAATGTTTCATTAACAAAAATGTACAAGGACAGATTTTTCAGTGACACACTCAAACCCCAGATACATGTGTTGCTTTCTGTCCTGACCATTACACTGGAGCAGCAGCATGGTGAGGCAAGTTTGGCTGCAAGTGGGTCCGAACCCCCAGAGAAAGTACCACAAACTGTCTCCTTGCATGCTATGTATGCTGACCTGTTGGATGGAGATCAGGAACATGACGGCAGTAACATCAACATCTCAGTATCATTGCCGTTGAACTTCTACCTTTCAGAGCCAATTATCCCACAAAATGGACAGCATCTTGTTTTTTGGCAGAACTATATAAGCCACTTTCCTGCTCTCGCACAAGCAGCACGAACTTACCTCTGTGTCCCATGTACAAGTGTGGATATCGAGCAAGTTTTTAAGCACAGCAAGAAATATTATAGCGCAACAAGCTGTCAGCCAAAAAAAAAAATAATCTGCCCTTGATGCTTCAGTAAGCTACTAATCTTTATCCACCTTTTCTCATTCTCTACCTCACTCTCTACTCCTCTCTCTACCTCTCTAAATGCCCTATGAAATTTGAGTGAGCCTCTTAGAAAAAAAGGAACTACTTCAGAATTTATCATTGATTTATAATGCAGAAGCCATCATGGTAGTGCAGTTAATAGTGCAGTGTTAACTGCCTTTCTTCTTCACATCCCAAGAGATGTAAACTTGCTATGGCTTGTTTGGCCTGCCCAGAGAAATTAGTTACTGTAAAGTTGTAAGATATATGATAAGGATATAAACAGATATACAGTAGATATGGAGATTGTTTGTTATTTGTAATTTTTTTGTGCACTTTATCGCTTATGGTCCTTAAGATAAATTAGAAAAAAATTAGGGCTGACATAATTTTGACTATAGCCTTTTTTGTTGCAGTTTTCAGTCTAAAGCTAAAGTTAAAGACGTTTTGTTTAATGTGTTTTATTTATTTATTTATTTATTCATTTCATTTTTATATAATCTACAGGAAAGTTGTATTTGTCTAAGCTGTTCCCAATTAATAACCAAGTTGAATTACTTACAAAATACTACAAGCTGGCATAAACATTAACGCATCCGTCCTGCCTTGTTCTTAGTAAACCCATCTGACGTGACTGGTCTTTGCTCATAATTGCAAGTGTTTCTGTGTCAGAGACCACTGCTTTCCCCACTTTCAAGCAGGTGTGAGACTGCTAAATTTTCTCAGCTTTAGATCTTTTCAAGCAGGCACAAAACTTAGAAGAATGCAGATGGGTTTTATTGAGCTCTCATTCTCCAATCTATCTCTAAAAAAAAAAAAAAAGAAGGAAAAAAAACCTCCCTTCAATACATATGCCTACTTGCCCAAAACCACATACAGTCAGCAAGAGATCATTTCCTTAGCAACAACATTCTTCTATTCCAACTTCATACAAAATAAGTTAACTTACAGAGGCCTTTTTATGTATAACACACACTGGTGCACATTATTTATCATAATAAATTAAAAACTCATGATATTCTACACAGGCTTCCCTACAGACACCATGAGGGTGCATAAAGAGTGTTTCTGAGGAACCCTTATATACCAAATGGGTTACCCACATGGCATACAACACAAAGAACTGAGAGGCGTTCAGTGCATAATTTGTGACAAGGCTATAATTTGTTAATACAGGGTACTTTGTCAATCCTGCAGACTAACATCTGCTTGTCCAAATGTGAGATAGTGGCCAAACATATAAAGCAGATAGCTGTTGGGAATTTTTTGGGACAGTTTGTGGTCTTGGGGCACATAATGTTAGCACAAATACTGGCATGGCTAGAGTAAGAAGTTGACGCTGTCCAGGACTTTAGACATGGCAGAGCATACAAGAGCAGTTTTCATACAGTGTTTGGAAGGCAGGTAATCTGTTTGGATCAAACCCTAGTGTGCACAAATGTAGCCTTTTTACATTTTTATATAAACTAGCACTACACGTGGGTACACTCAATTCCCATTCGTGTTTAGATCTACAGTATCTATTTAATATTTGCAGTCTTGGACCTTGTCGTCTTAGAAATAAATAGGCTCCAAACTGTGAAATATAAATTTACCCCATGCATTTGGTGACATACTACGATGCTACAGTGCAATACTACATGGAGAAATGTTCTGTAAATGTTGGTGCGGTGTCTAAATGGAACCCTTGTAAGTACAGACCGTTAAGGATAAATCACCATTAGGAAAGTAACTCAATTACCAAACAGACCTGGACCCAAATAATCTAATAGAAACAGGCATTATGAGGTAGAGACAGGAGTTCTACAACCATGATGACAAGGTTACATGACATTCTGGAAGAGTTATAACGCAAAACAAAAGAAAACGTTTTTTTTTCTTTTTTTTTTTGTGGTGACAGATTCAACTGGTAATCTAACATTTGAGATCAGACACTTCTCAGACACACACACACAGAGCCTATTTTTATCAGGTACATCTGATAAAAGCAATTTGGGAATATATTTAAGATTTTATGTCCATATGTTTAGTTAAGTCAGAAGCACCGCAGGCTTGTCACGAGCATTAATCAAAGAGGCATTTACAACCAAAATGTCACTTCATGATCTCTTATCGAGGTATTGTAAGGAAACTATGCCATGTGGTTCATTCATGGTCCATGTGATTTGAGGACATGCATAGCTTTCTCAAATAGATGCATTATTTTATTTTTTTTTATACTTCTTTAAAAACAGATGCTGTAATGTTGGAACATTCTCTTATGTACTGAACTAAGAGCTAGGTACACAAACCTGTAAGGCCTGGGGATTATATTATTAAGTCAAGTCAAGTCAAGTAGGCTTTTATTGTCACATCAACCACATAAACTTCAGTACACAGTGAAATGAAACAGCGTTCCTCCTGAACCAAGGTGCTACAGTACATGCAAACAACATAAATTAGCAACATAAAAGCTAACTAGCTAACTGAGACAAAACAGATACTAAATACTATACAAAAAAAAGAAAACATAAAGTGCATGTGCAAATGTGCAAACAAGAGCAACAACATGACAAACATGACATGATGCTAAAATGTATGTTCAAATGTAAAAGCCAAGAATTTTGTGCTTCCACAGCTTACAGTTTGCTCTGGTCCAAATCACTCAAGTTTGTAAACTTGTAGTGTGTTCCCCCTTGGTTTGGTTTCTTTTCACACAGAGAAAATTTCAAGCGTACCAAAATGCGTCACTTCACACCACATGAGAATATCCTCTCTGCAAATTGGTCAGGTACAGTACTGTATGTCTGCCATGGGAACAAAAAAAAGGAGGTACAGGAAGATTATTTCCTGTGTTGTGGACTACTGCATGTTCCTACGGTATAACATGGGAGAGACATTTTTATAATGGAAGTTAACCTACATGGGATAGGTCATTACCCTGGTGATTGTCTATTACACTTTGCTTGCAGTTACCATGGCAAATTATACAGTTTGAAAATGAAGTGTGGCTACAGCTGGAAAATAACATGATGCACTGTCGAAGGCGCCCATCACAACAATACAGGAGGTAGTGTGCATTAATCCTACTGAACTGTGACATGCTCATCAGCCGGAGCTATTTCTTAAGATCCATCAGGTATGTACAGTACATTGGACCTGTTTTGTTCGATATGCTTTCTCACCAGGAGGACTGCACCAGAGCTCAGCAGATGATTCAGATCACTTCTTTTTTGTGGGTTATTTCAGTCCATACTCAAGTGAGATTACTGCATTCATACCAGACTAAACAAACCACACCAAGAGGGAAAACTAAATAGTGATATTTTTAAGCGGACTGAAGCCAGTAGGTATGAAGGCATTTGCGCATGAATTAGAGTACACTTGACTACAAAGTCCGGTGAATCCTCCATAACACTCACAGATCAGCATACCATGCTCAGCCCTGTTGAAAAGGTGGTTCCGAGCACGGTATACAATAGCTTACTCAGGCACGGTTTGAATCAAAAATGAAAGCTAGCCATGCAGACCAAAACACAGAAGTAGATGTCACATTTTAAACAGCAGTCAACACCAACTGTCTCCTCTGACATCTGCATGTGTGCGCAGCAAACACAGATTTCATACTCCATAGCTGCTATAGCTGGTTAAGAAAGAAGTCAGGTGAGATGGCCCTTCTTAACAAATCGTCTCTGGAATGTCAATAATATTAGACATGTTGTAATTGTGTATTTCCCTGTACTTTCCTTCTTTGTGTTTACTGGCAGACCACAAAGCAACTAGAGGCATTCCACTTTCTACTCTATCAGAGACAACTGGACTCAAACAATATTGCTAAGGCAAAAGATGGCTGGTGGGGTAGTGAAAAGAGGGGGGGAGCAATCAAACTCTAGAACTGTACAAAGCGATCGCACTTGGCGTAAAAATGTAACTGTAAAGTCTAAAACATGGAGAAAACATTGTTTTATTATCGTTATAGTCTACACCTATCTGTGATTACACTGCACACACCTGCCCAAACAAACCGTACCAATAAGAAAAACAGACCAGGAATCAATTCAAACCACCTGCATATCTGAAAGCACTCTCAGTGCGATGCCGAAACACTGCCACAGAAGTGATAGAAGGTTTTCTAGACTGCATGCTATTATTCTTCTATAACTGCAGAATCTGAAGTACTTTGTTCCATCACTTCAAGCATAACATACAAGATAATTCACAATATTTAGGTTTCCATCATCGTACTGTACATTACGACGAACATTACAGTGGTTCAGCAGTTAAAATGCTTCGTTCTACATACACCACAACAACTTCTGAAGGATTACCCATTTTTTTGTATTAATAACAGGCCATAATTTTCATCTCTTTATAGCCACATTTGATGTTATGAAACATTTTCCCCATCACTAGCACCACAACAGTTATAAATAGTTGATCACTCAACAACATTTATCTTTCTCTTGTTCCTTCTGAAGACACACTGTGCCAGAAACCATAAAAAGAAAATACGTTGCATAGAAGTGCAACAAAGCCCTACATAAATCTCGACAACAGTAACTTGTCCAGAAACAAAGTCTGAATGCATACCCTTAATTTGTTTTAAAAATGGATCTCTTAGCTGTTCGACAGAAAATTAGTCCTTTTAACGAATCACATTTGAGAATTTGACAGGACTGTGGTATAAATCATTGTAAAACAGTTACTTATCCTGATTGTAACAGTATGCATTTATTTATAGCTTTAAAAAAAAATCAATCAGGCAGAAAGTAAAATAATAAAGCACGTTGTAAAAAATTTTGTTGACATTTTTAACCGAGAAATATTGAACTTTAAGGTTAAAATGCTGTACACAATACAAAATGCTAAGTAAGAACAGCATGCTCAGTCTTACTGTACTGTACATACTGTAACAATGCTGTGTTAGCATTAGACAATGATTATGACCCAATGTGTGTCAATTTCAATTCAACTCACTTCTCTGGTATGAATTAATCATCGTTACTCTAAAAAAGTATCTTCCAACAAATTCGCAGCCTTCTCATACCCTGAGGAAGTTTAATAAAGTCCTGCAGTTTAAACTTTAAGTAAGGCTGATTACTCTCAAAGACAGATGATACCCAATTTCCCTAGTTCCTCATAATTGACTTTATGACTCTGTGGGGTCCTGAGCGGCGTTAATATCTCTGTTCAGGCGCTTTTACTCAGGTGCTGCGTGCAAACTTGTGTATGTGGCACAAAAACCGACAACATGAACGAGAGATCGAGCACTATGTAATGCATGGCTGAGAGCTTCAAATCAATAAGCCCTTTCCTTCTGAATCACAGGAGTGTGTTCAATCAACAGACTGTAAGTCATGGGGTAGGATCATGGGCAGACTGTAGTGTCTCCTGCAGTGTGAGAAAAGTCATTCACAGGGCTCCTAAAGCACATACCACTGCCTCACAGTGCTGATCTGGCCATCCTGAGTGGACTGCTGCAGTGTCTCAATCCCAGGAGAGCTCCAGAGATTTAGGAACATCAGCCACTGACCTTCACGCTGCCACAACAGAACAGCCACAGAGTGCCTTTAACACAAATATTTACTTGTATATTGGACAGCCAGAAATAGTGTAAATGCAGAAATCCGTGTTATGTAAAAGGGGTAGTGGCATCTGCACATAGAAATTAGGGCGGCACATTTTGGTTATTTCTGATAGCTTCAGGACATAACAGAAAAATGTTCAACTGCTCAAATTTCCTGTGAAGGGGCGGATTTGATCTTGCAATGACTTTGCCAGCACTTTGTCTCTAAGCGCTGCAGCTTTCTCGGCTCGGCCAGCATCCCATATATGCCTTACTGCAGAACAATAGGTGATTTGAGTCTAGCTAGCTCCTTCACTTCCACTTAAGACTTTATATTTAAATGCAAGGCAATAGCACACAGCAGAATTACACTGAAGCACTGTGCCATCTTTACTGTAATGTATTTGCCACATTTCTGTTTCTATTATTTGCAAAGGTGTACTTAGACAGTCAGTGGTACAGCTTTGGCTAGAATAAGGGGCTCAAGCACTTCATTCTCCCACTCCAAAATGTTCATTTATTACTTGTGCAGCTTCTGTGAGCCATAAAACTATTCCCACACCAATGCCATCGCAATCAATTGGATGGTAGGTTTGGTCCAAAACACCCATGTAACAAGCCTGGGCTGAGTTTCTCAAAAGCACTGCAGCATAAAAATCATGAAATTGAACATAATAGTGAATACTCGCTTTCTATCAGTTATAATTTTAACTTTACAGTTTGTAGTGGTTAGCAGTGTCGCCTTGCACCTCCAGGGTCCGTGTTCGATTCCCGGCCATGCTCGATTACCGTCTCTGTGTGCATGGAGTTTGCATGTCCTCCTCGTGTTGGTGGGTTTCCTCCCACAGTCCAAAGATATGCAGGTTAGGCTAATTGGCATTCTCAAAATACTTGTAGTGTGTAAATGAGTGTGTGAGTGTGTGCCCTGCGATGGATTGTCGCCCTGTTCAGGTTGTACCCTGCCTCGTGCCCTAAGCCTCCTGGGATAGGCTCCAGGCCCCCGCGACCCTGAATACAGGATAAAGAGGTATAGAAGATGAGTGAGTGAGTGAGAGAGTGAGTTTGTTTGGGAAACAAAGGCAGGCAGCCGTTTCTAGTCATGGCAGCAGTGTAATTATTCAAATTGATCAGCCATAACATTACAACACAAAATATTATGCCCAGTATTGTCTAGGTTCCTCTTGTGCCACATTTGTAGCTCTGGCCCCTTGGGACATGACTCCACAATACCTCTGGCACCAGCAGGGTTGGCAGCAGATCATTTGGGTGCTGGTTGAGGTGTTGTGCCTGTGTGGATCGGACTTGTTTGTCTGGCTCATCCCATGGGTGCTTGATCAGATTGAGATGTAGGCTGGCTGTGGTACACTGAGTGTTTTGGTGCCTTTCTATCACTGACTTTATCAGCAATGTAATGGACTAGCTTTACTATGGGATCTGACTGGACAGACTAGCCACTGGACCCTGTGACCATGGGTGAGCCTTGGGTGCTCATGATCCCGTCATCAGTGTACTGGTATAACAGATAATCACTGTATTAATGTTATGGCTGCTCTCGGTGTACATTATTCTAAAGATGACATGTTGGTACCTAACTGGTGTAAGTGGATGATCTTTTTGTTAATTACCAAACACACTGACTTAATATTTTCTTGCTGTTAATACTTGCTGTTAGTACTCATGGTCATCACCATGTCATCACACAATTCAGAAAAGAATTCACATAGAATTTTAGCACTTGCACATTAGTTTGACAGCAGTTGAGTAATCTCAGAAAATTGTCATTATGTTCAGTCAACTGCATAGAGGCTTTAAATCTTGCAAAGACCACAGTAGATATGATCATTAAGTGATAAAAGGGGTGGGGGTGCATGAGCACTGTTAAGGAATGGTTTTGATGCAGTAGTGCTTCAGCGATGATGCTTGGAGCATCTCAAAGGGAACAAAGGCTGCATGGATCCTCTCATCTTCTCTCATAGGACTGATGAGATGAGACTCCATAGAATCGCTCTTCCTCTCATCTTTCGCTCCAGTCTCATCGTTGATTCCAGTACTCTCTAGCTTCACTGTCATCTCTCTCCGTCTTTAATTTACTCTGTTCTCTGAAGTTCTTGCTCTCTCTGAGGCCTACTTTCCCTCCATGTTCTCTTTCTCCGCCCCCCCCCTCCCCCCATTATTCTCTACACCATGGGTACACATTACCAGATTTATATCAGTATGTTCATATTTGTGATGGAAATGTGTATCCAATTATATAAATAATGTAATGATTGGTACTTATAAAATACAGTGTACTACACTCTGTGAGAGCTATGAGGATATTAGAGAGCAACCAGATTTATTTTAGTGTTTTAGTCAAGCAAAAACAGGCAATAAGAGCCCCTTGAGCTCTACCGTCACCACAAAAGCTATAGAGACAGCTCTGAAGCTACTCTCTTGTCAGGATTATTCAGCATTAATAGGATTAGAAGGGCTCTCTGATATAATTTGAATTTTTCTGATAGGTTAGAACATTGGAAACATCTGCGCCCGAGGCCCAGGGCTTGAAACCCTATTGTTTCGTTATGCACTTTTACCGTTTCCTTTCAGCTATGTTGCCATATGAACAGAAGCTTCTGACCTCTCAGATCCCATCTGTCCGAGGGCAGATCATACCTAAATCCGGTATATGGTGCAATTAAAGCAGACCAACATGACCCAAGGAAATATTTCAAGGGCCTCACCGATGCACAGAGAGAGAGAGAAAGAGAGAGAGAGAGAGAGAGAGAGAGAGACAAAATATTGCCTAAATCCATTAGACACAGCAAACTATAGCTCAGTGCTCACATGGGAGCCTGTCCTCATCCAGCATGTCATAAAAACAGTAAAGAGAGAGGGGGGGGGGGTATGTGAGAAGGAGAGAGAGAGAGAGAGAGAGAGAGAGAGAAAGGAAAAAGAAGATTGGGTAGGATAGCACACAGTGGTCATTCTGATAAGGTCAAATATTTCAGCTTCAGATCACTGCTAACTCAAATCAGCACAGGCTTTAAAGCATGACCTGTAATAAAACACTGATCCAATCAGCACACCGGGCCTTAAATAGTCCATATTATTCCTTCCTTTCCACTTGGGCCTCTTAATGCTTTCAAAAACCTAGTTAATTTACCGCAAGACTTCACTAATGGCAAGGCCACTTCATATGGGATCTGCTGCTTCTGAACTCCCACTAGCTCAATCATACATCTCTCCCATGCTGAAACCACAACTGTTCAAGCTTTTCATTTTATGACCGAGCCTGAGAGAAAGGATGAGAGAGTTTATATTGTTTGCGTTAATTTTTTTTCCTTTTTAAAACTGCACAGCTGGGCTTGCTCCTGGAAACTGACATACTCTGGGGAAAAAAAGATTCAATCTCTCAAAGCAGAGAAACACAAAAGATTTTTTAAAAATGCAGTTATGAAGCAAGTGCTAGAGAGTAAATGCAGAATGAAAGATTCATCATGTGAAACAGTACAACGTCATTACTGCATTTTAATGTAGTCAGAGTCGAATGTACCCTGCAGTATATCAACTCTAGCGGCAAAGGCCTTTCTGCTCCACTTTAAAAACTGACTAATGGAGAGGAAAGATATGGAGGGTAGAGACAAGGAAGAATTAAAGAATGAGAGAATAGAGAGGGGTTGCATGCCAAGCCAACGAGAAAATATTACACCAATTTAGAGTTGTTTCATTAAACACGCAATTAGCAGCACGTGTGCAGCTCCATGCGTCTGTTAAAGCACAGCAGAGGATGTGCTGGTATTCATATGTCTGGCTGAACAAGCTGGTCATTGTGTATATGACAGACAAGTGTGTGTGTTTGTATGATACTGTAGATGAGCAGATGAAGGCTACTTCATTAAAATTGCAGTTGGGGTATTGACGAGACAGCTGATTCACAGGGTCAGTTGGCAAGCCAGGCACGATATAAATGAGCATCTGGATGCTTCAAAGTCAAGGCCTGTCATTTCTACACAGCTCCAGAACACACGCACACACACAAAGAGACATGCTCACTTACACAAAGCAGGCACACATACTCAAACTTCCACATACATACACCCCCACACACATGTTCACACAGACACTCACTCACATACAAACACTCACATAAATAAGCATACACACAGACAGACACATGCTCACACAGACAGACGCATGCACGCAGACGCACGCACGCAACAGACAGGCAGACAGAGGCACATGCATGCAGACAGACAGACAGACGCACATAGACAGACAGATGCATGCACATAGACAGACAGAAAGACAGATAGACAGACAGATGCATGCACGCAAACACAGATAGACAGACAGACACACACACGCAGACAAATAGACAGACGCACACAGATAGACAGAGAGATGCACGCTCACATGCACACAGATAGACAGACGCACGCACGCAGACAAATAGACAGACGCGCACAGACAGACGCACGCAGACAGACAGACGCACAGACACTTAGACACACACACAGACACAGACACACACAGACACACACACTTCTTTGGCTGCTAATCCATCATCTGGCTCAGATCTCTGCTGCAGCTTAATGGTTTTTCTCCATGCTTGATGGGTACACACAGCATCACAGGGCACTAATTTTACATTGAGTATTTATACAAGTTCAGACACTAGGAAACAGAACAGCTGACTTTGTACCAAGGATACGGCTGAATGCAGTAATAGAAAATCTGTGTTTGATCAGATGCCACATGAAGCAAAGGAGCATTAACATCAGGCAGCGTTTGCTATATTAATTCCAGAAGGAATTGTCAGAGCACACCTTTTAAAGAAAGCCTGCATAACTCCAAGAAATTTAATTACATCAGAAATATGCATTATCCAATATAAAGTGCTTGCGAACGCAAACATCAGACAGAGAGCTACCCGTGCATTCCTCCTTTCATTTGCATACATTATCTCAGCCTTTTGCAGCTCTTTCCTCCAGGAAGAATTTTAGCCCTAGTGTTCAAGGACACGGTAAGATCAAGCTGATTCATTAACATTTCCTCGCTGGTTTCTATAACCACAGGACACATACATCAGCATTACGGTTCTCTCCACTCTTCAAGCAGCTCTAATGGGAGAAAATCACTTGGATAATATAATTTGGGCTGTATGATAATTGAATCTGAACAAATTAAGGTGCTGCAAGGTCCATCTCAGTAAAAGAAGTATAATAATTGTTCAAAGAACAGCCATGTTGAAACTGGAGCACTTGCGAGCATTTCATCAAATAAAACATGGCAGGAGTAATTCATAGACATCATGCATCATGTGTAAATTTGGAAAGGAAAAAAGCCCAACATCTGGATTCTCTGAAGATGCAGCAAGATGTTTTTCTGCAGAATGTCTAAAGGTTAAAACCTCTGTGTTAAACTCTGCTCTAACCTAACCAGCTGTAATCCTGACTTCCTCTGAAAATAATACTGGGCTACGACATGGCTTACATAAAATAACATTAAATTTTTCAAGTCTGAAAACTAAATAAAATATTGAAAAAACACTCTTGTTGAAAACATTCAGGCTAAAGCTTTATATAGAAGCTCCACTGCAAGATGTTTTTAAATGGTGCAACTTTCAGAATCTTGGCATTTATTCATCTCTTTCTCAGCCTGTCCTTTGGGTTTTTACACACAAGCTGTCAATAGCAGCATTCACACATCCCCACAAACCAAACCAAAACACACACACACACACACGCTTTTTACACGCTGCCTGCAACAACTTCACAAGTCCTGATTTAAGTCCTCCTAAACCAAACACGTCGGCCTTGGGTGTTGAATTTGCATTTCAAATTTGTCAGAACAAAATATCTGATGAATCTTATTTTAACTGCTGTGCAATAGCATCACTCTCATTATTATATTTTTCAATTCATTAACTTTTAGTAGTGCCATCTGTGGATCAAACACAACATGATGACTACTGCATGTTCATTTCATTCACACCGAGATATTGGTTTTTTTCTCTCCTCCCCATACATTATGCATGTCACAGGATTAATAGCCTATTTTTTTTTTTTTTTTTAATAAATCTCTAACTAGGTTTCCTAAGCAATGTAATAATGGTGCATTATGCAAAATTTAGCTAATAGTTACAGTGATTTAGTAGAAAAACTGAAGATTGAGATGGTTGCTCGTTTTGTGTAAGTTTCCCAACACCCATGCACACAAAGCCTACTTTACCTTTCATCTACAGTCTGTTTCAATCTACTTGACCAGTTAAAACAAAAAACTTACATAAAACAGTCATATAACACATGTTGTGTGAAAGAAGGGGACTTCCATTTTATTTACACTACCGTTCAAAAGTTTGGGGTCACTTTCTAACTCCATGATGGTTCCTGATTTTTATTTCTTTCTACATT
>JAQMYJ010000036.1:19909401-19930849 GCA_030014305.1 Clarias laeviceps | reverse complement strand
AGTCTCAAAAATCACCAATTAACAGCACCTCAGATTAGAGCTGTTATGAAGGCTTTACAGAGCATAAGTAGCAGATATAGCTCAATATTAACTGTTCAAATGAGATTATTGATAAATTTTGTGTCAAGACGTTTGACTGGTAGTATACACAGAGGGCAGGTTTTGGTATATAGTACACTGGGCTATGTAAAGTTTCATTAAACAAATTTAAAGCGAACAAAAATATGAATCTGTAATAAATGCAGTATATGTTGCATTTTTTTTTACATACAGTATAATATTTAGCAAGAGCATTTACTCTTGGTTATGTACATAAATAGAGATATTAAGCAAGAGAATGTCCACAAGCCTAATCAATAAAAAATAAATAAACAGTTAAATTATTCCTGTTATTTAAGGTTTCCATTATCTTCTGCTTGGCCTGGTGCCTGTAAATGAGCCAGTCTTTAAAACTATGGTCTGATCTCCTGTTAGACTCTGGTGCAGATCCAGCCTGCTTCCCACAAACTCAGCCTATCGACACACAATGACGGGAAAACTGGTTCCTTCTGTGTAATCTCTAGAGCCTGGTGTAATTGCTAATGTCTCCTTAAGAACATTCCCTGGATGGTTTCAGGACTCTGAGAGTTATTGCATTTATACTAAGAGTGCTCTGGCTCTTGCCACTAATAAATTGCAATGCTCAATATCAGAGCGGCAAAGTGTCAGTTATGAAGACCGAACCTGGCACAGAATTTGTTTTCCATCTCGTAACCAGCCTGCCTCCTGCATCTCCAAGAACATTGATTGTGCGCTTCCCCTCTGATGAGATATTGGAGCATGGGAAACAGCCAATAAGTGAATAAAATAAAACCACCGCTCGAGAGGCAGGCAGAATTCAGATCACTTTAGGGTCATTTCATTTGCAGCCTTCCCGCTGATGTGCCGCACGGCGCTACAGTGTTACTGTGACCTTAATCAATGCCAGTAAATGTTTTCTTTCACTCAGTGTATTTATAGTGAATGACATGAAATAAAAATAAAAAAAACGAGCTGATGATGGAGCAATTAATTACAGTACATAAAACTACCTTTTTAAATAATGTCAATACTGCTAAAAATACAGAACCATTAACTGTGCCAACATCTAGGTATTATAGACACACCTGTCTAGTTTGCTAACACTGTTAGAAATAAGCAATATTTTGTTTAATGTATGCATCACATTATAGGGATGATTATCAATTAAATCTAAGCAAATTTATTTTATTCAAAAAGAAATATACTGAATTATTTGTGATGATGTCTATGGGGAAAAATAAACCAGACAAAAACATATAGAATCTGAACTCTGATTCAATGCATTTGACGTACTCTAAACCCTTTATCTCAATAATTCTCCCCACCATCTGACCTGGCAGACTGACAGAAAGATTGCACATCCTCAATAAGTGGAGAAGGGTAAGCTGCAAGCTGTAAAGGGCACTGTGCTGGCCAATGAAATGACTGAATGGTGTGTAAAAAGCAGAAACACTGGAATATGACTCACTGCTTGAAGTGGACTTAAGTGGTGAAAATTGTACATTTATTTTTGTCAGTTCATTCATATTATTCAATCCTGTCTAGAAAAAGCAAATGATCAGATACGTTCTATAATCAGACAATGAGTGTTTTGTGTTGTGTACAGGCATATTAGTATACCATATTAGTATAGGCTTTAACGATCAAATATTGCATGTCCAATTGCTGCCATGCCTTGGCTTCAGCTTATATGATGAGGATGATTTACTTCAACAGCTAGTGCAGATTATACAACAGCTGCCTACCAAAACTCACATTCAAGACCAGTCATGATGCACTTTCAATAAGAAAACACATCTGAAAACATCAGGTCACCTTAAATAACTGTCATTTTAGTAATTGCTTCTAAGCCATTCTGAATTGCCTCCTATCCATCCGTTCTGTTTTGCTCACAAACAACGCGAGCTAAAAAGTTAACTGCATGCCTTGTGCCTATAACCGCATCATAGCCATGCTGATATTCAGTACTCTCGTGATATTGCTCAAGTATGAAACAGAAATTTATTTGTATGTATCTGCAAATGTTTGCTTAGACTAACTTACGTTGCTAATAGATAAAGGCCTAGCCATCATCATATAAAAGTAGAAATGCACAGGCCAATAACAGTTTTTTTTTTTACATGTTTTTTTTTTCTACTTCGATTCCATTATCCTTCTAAGAACTATAATTTCCACCAAACACAAACAACTTTTTTTTTTTTTAATGGTATGGAAAATTTAATTAGAAATTCATAATAAAACATGGACTAAATAACTTACATTTTCTCCAAAACTGCACAAGGTTACAGGACTTTTAAATGAAGCAACAGATATCAGCCAGGGATGGCAATGGCCATTACGTGCTTCCCCCAAAACATGCAATGCCAGCTGAGCAACAGCCAGGATGCGAACTCACAGCTCTCTAGACTGATTGGCTAGTATCCAGTCAGTGCTGATCAAGCTGAAAACTGTCCAATTTCCAGTCAGTGGTGGGTCAACCAGTTCATCTTTATATAAAAGCGCCTTTTAGCACGTCAGCATGATTAACAGCTATATTATTTTACACAGAATGGCCAAAAAAGTTGGATACAATTAAGCAAACACTTGAGAGCCTTTGATTGGATGATTATAGCAGTGATGAACGTGTTTCAGCTGGCAACAACTCTTTTAACCATAACTGGTCATGTTGGTAGTTCTTCATTTTCTAAACAACCACACTGGAAGACATATCCCATAGTCATGTAAAAGATGTTACTGTGTTTCAGAAAGGTCAAATTATTGGCCTGCATCAAGTAAAGAACTCACCCAAGGAGACTGCTGAGATCACTGGCCCTGGGATATGAACTGTCCAAAACATTATTAAAACCTGGAAGGATGCTGAACCTCAACTTTGTGGAATGAATGTGGTCAGGGGGAGAGGGGGGAAAAAAGGGTTCAGAGAAACGCTTGAAGTATCATTGCAAAAGAAAAAAAAGAAAAAAAAGAAATAGAAAGTTCAATAGAAATCACAATTTATTATAGAGATGCCCCATCAGGGTTTTTGGGGCCGATCACAGAAATCAGAATCGACCGATTGTTAATAATCTTCCATTTAAAAGTGTTCTATTTATTGTGTAGTATATATTTATTTATTTACATAAAAAAAAATTCTAAACAGCAGTGCACAAATATAATTAAGATGTAAACCTCATTTATTGCAAGGCAACATATGCCATGCTCTTATTATTTCATGCAGATTATGCAGAAAATAAAACCAATGCTTATACTATGGCTAACTAAAGAGCAAAAATTTTCCATTCCTTAACCAACATCAACGGGATGTCACAAATGCTGAAATGCTTATCTAAAATGCAACTGACCTCCTATACTAACTCGTTATAACATGCAGGAACAAAAGACATGTCGATGAATTACAAACCAAATCTCTGGACTGAACGTTTTTAAATAAACACAAATCAGTCACTTTGCATTTGCGAGCCAATCATGGGTACTCATTAGTAAGCAGCAAGGTCAGGCATTTCTTTATAAATATCAGATTTTCTGCATTTTTAAAAGACAGGTAGTTTCTCTTATAATCCAGAATGTGTGCAGCCGTGCTGAATAGTCGCTCACTGTCAGTCGCATGCGTGGAGCGGGAAGGTAAACTCCGGCTGCCTGGGCCAGTGCTGGGAACCGCTCTTTATTTCTCCCTTCAATATTAGTTTTGTGATAATGGTTTTACGTTTTTTTACTCTCTGCTGAGTAAGGCGGGAGCTTTTGGAGCTCTTCTGCTATAGGTTAGCCTTTGAGAATGATTTTTCATACTCAGCAAGTTATTCATTGTGTGGTGTTCTTAATTGGAGAATAAGGTTTGTTGTGTAAAAGCTTTTCTCAGACGTTCCCCCATGTTTTTTGCAAATGTGACGTCTTTTAAAGAGACTTTTTATATTCCCATGCTGATGTGGCGGTCGACTCGTGTACAGTATTTTACAACATCACAAAGGTATTGGTTTAGGTGATCGGCCAGTTATAAGACAACCAATCTGTAAAAATTAAGTGTTTTTTGGCCAATTCCAATCGGCAGCTAATTGGAGCACCCTTAGTTCATTATGTTCAATAGTGAGTAAGAGCATTTACTTACACACACAAACAAAATGAGAACTCACAGAATTGGGACTAAACACTGGTGTGGACATAAGAAACCAACTAGTTAGTGAAACTAATCAGAACAAGAGGCTACAGTTTGCTGGGGAATATAGAGATTGGACTTTGGAGCATTGGAAAAAGGTTATGTGGTCTGATGAGTCCAGATTGACACTATTCAAGACCAATGTACCACCAGAGTAAAAAGAGAAGTGAATGAAACTATGCACCCATCAAGCAAGCCTGTTGGCAGTGTTGCTTCACTCGCTCAGATCTAGTCTTGGCAAGGTTAAGTGGCAATAAAATGAAGTCAGCCGACTACCTGAATGTACTGAGTAACCAGGTTATCACATCAGTGCATTTTTTCCTTCTTCCTGTTAGCATATTTCATACAGACAGCCACCTTCCAGGAATCATTATCACACATGAACTGGCTTGCATAAAGCCCTGGCCTTAACCTAACTGAATGTCTCTGGTATGTGCCAAACAAGAATAAAGAGTGGTCCATCAATAATACAGCCAAACATTAATGCAACTCTGGGTGGAAATAAATGTTGTGACTTTGCATAAGGTTGTCGAAACAATGCAATCCCGAATGCTCACTACAATCAACGCTAAACTACCTCAAATAAAAATGTTATTAGTGTGACTTCTTTGGTCAGGCGGTCTATTTACCAATTCACCTAATATCATCACAGTTGGTTGGTAAGACTTCAGATTCAAGTCAGAATTGACTATTTAACGATAGGACTTAGTCTGCAGTTAACTGCAGTCAAACCTAATCTCAAATCACACATTTTGAACAGGAAGTGAATACTTACAGTAATGAAACAATAATGAAAGTAAATCGATACTTTAAAAGCCAAACTCCTTTTAGAAGCATTTGTAGGCAGTACACTGCATATGTTTGAATATTTAAGGTGTTGAAATACATTTAAGACCATTCGCACTGGTCATGCTCTAGATCAGTGGTTCCTATTCCTGGTCCTGGAGGACCCCCTGTCCTGCACATTATAACTGTAATTAGCTGAATATCTAAATCAGATGTGCTGGTCTGTGAGTTCTAGATCATGTTACTCCAGCTTCCTTCAGATAGTCAGAAAGTCTTGGTGGCATGAATGTATTATGTGGAATCATAGCTTGCCTGAATAACAGATTTCCTGAGGACTAGACACTAAATAGTGAAACTCTCAACCCCAGAACAAAATCCCTCACAAACGGTCTAATTTACTCAACTGCCCTTCCCCTTTTTTCCCCTCATTTTTAGTATGATAAACAGAAAATGGTTTCAATACATCTATCCAAAATCTGATCACCATGTCTGAGGTTTGAGCTCAGAACGAGTGAGACACTTGTTATCAGAAATTCAGTTATTAACTCTGCTTTCCACACACACACACACACACACACACACACACACACACACACACACACACACAAAGAAAGTTGAACCTTTTGCAAAACAAAATTATTACCAACAAAACACAAAATTGATTTAGAAAACTACAATATGAAAAAGACTTGAGTAATATGTTAGGATTGACGATCCTGAGTGTTGTACCCATGTAAGTACAAGGATAATACAATTGAATATGTTTTTTTTTTTATTCTTATATAACAAATAACCTATTCCGTTATGACAGGATTATGAGATCAGTGCTTCAGTGTCATTTATCTAATTTACTTTTTTAAGCACAGACGCACTTCTGTTACGCTGCTGATGCATCAGAGGTAACGTGCTTGGCCGTATTTCAACCACTCACGTCACCTATAGGAAAAAAGTGCTTCATCACACTTAATGTATCAAGCCACTAAATCACTGACAGAAGAAAGACTTTGGTCTGGCAGCCTGCTTTCACCTGAAGCAATATTCAGGTTTTGATCAGACGTAGAATGTCCCCCCCTGACGCATTACAGTGACACAGAGCCACAGCTTTGTTCTTGGTTCTCTGTAGCATGGTTTTAAATCAACTTCTTACATAAGCTCATAGTGATCCATGCCACACAGTTGTAATATTTAACAGCACAACCACATGAACAGGCAGCTTTCTCAACACTGCTGAGCCTGGAGCTCCGTAGGCCGCATCTCTGTGGATTTGTTACATGCAGGAATAATCGCTGTGTGGTTGGTTCCATCTGGGTACAAGTCTCTCTCTCGCGCCCTCTCTCTCACGCACACACACACACACACACACACACACACACACACACACACACACACCAACACACTTGTGTCTCATACTAACAATGTGAGGACCATCAGCTGATAATTAATAACAAAGCTTATTCATGTGATAAACATTTAATATGAACTCCAGCTTTAACTATAGCAACAAAAAGGAAGCTTTTTTTCTGCTCCACTATTAATAACACAAAATTTTAAATCAGAATATGGAGCTGCAAAATTATTTAATTGCAAAAGGCATTATATATTACCTGTAATAAATTGCATAGATAGTAATTTATGTACAGTTTGTCAATTTAAGCATGTATTAATGTTTACCTTAAAAAAGTTTTTGAGATATCCTAATAAATATTGCCAAACATCCCTTTAATGTGATCATCTGTGCCATCATTTGCTGTTAAAATGGATAAATATTTTGGAATACAAAAATGGTATTTTATATACATTTAATAGTTAAATATTGCAGTTTAAATCTTGGTTTAAATATGTGTCAAAGTAATCACAATGTGATTTTTGATCAAACCATGCAGCCAGATGTTTTGGGTTTATTTTTATTTTTTTTGGTAATAGAAGCCAGGTTTTCTTTGTGTGCATCACATACAGTATTTCCACAAGATACACAGATATTATGATATACAGATAACATTTGGTCCACACCAGGATTTAAAAACCTGCTCCTCAAAAACACATTTGCATTCTCTCTCTCTCTCTCTCTCTCTCTCACACACACGCACACACACACACACACACACACAGCAGTTTTATGACAGCCAACCATAAGCCATACTATCACCGAATTGATGGTACCAGGAGTGAACATGAAAGCTGCACCCAAGCACATAAAATGCATCTGTATCAAACTTTAAGTTCCTTCTGGCAAAACTTAAAGAAGAGTTCATCACCTGAAAGCTGGGTAATGGCAGATATGGAAAACAGACATAACCATATTTTTATTCACAGAAGCCCAAATACATCATGTCTCAGATACATCACACAAACTAACACTTTGAACACTTTTGACTGCTTGTTATCTGTGGTACAGCTGACAGAACATCAGGTTGTAAATCACCAAACTAAAGCGTCAATATTAGACAAACCTCCTGATGTTGCATCCAAGGCTTCCTGCGTTATTCAGCAAGGTAAGAGCAAATGCTGGCTATCCCAGCTGTGCGATATCACAGACATGTCTTTCTGCAATCTAGGCACTTAATCGGAGTTGCTCGACTGAAAATGAATTTACATAAAAGGGCATGTAGTCATTTGCATTGGATAATAGCAGTCCCTTAAAAAGAGAAGATAGAAAAGAAAGAAAAAAAAGAAAAAACACTCGACTTGCGTGTGCTACTAGTATAGTAACAAAGCTTTCACACATTCAGTTCCATTGTGGGTTTTAGTGTGGGTTAGTGAAAGCTAAGGGCAGCTGAATTGCTCAGATGTAATTACGCTAGCCACCGTTTTCTGAATCACTTCACCAGGAGGTGCAGAACACTGAACTCCACAATGGTCATGTCAGTGAACTAAAAAAAATGTATTTTTTAAAATAAGTCTTTCAATAAAACAGAATTATTACCCTCAATCTAGAGCTACAAAGCTTAGCTAGAAGATTATCTGTGCTCCTGAAACAAAGACCCATATAATGGTATAAAATAAATGTACAATAAAGTCTTAAACTCCAAACTTAAAAAACATTGTTTAATATATTAACAGCTCAGAGTACATTAACAGTTATGAGACTGAGGTGTGGCATCGATATTTGCTATAGCTTGTTATATTTACACATAATTACGACAAAACTGTAAACGTCAAAACGATTGTAATCTCCTGCCCCTTTTTTAACAACCACCAGAAGTTCTCCCTATGTGATTAACTCTTAGCAACAATAAGATAACAACAACAACAATAAGCTAACAATTTAATGAATGACAACAATGTTATTTAGACCATTTAACTTGGACAAAAACTTTAAAAGCCTAGAGTCTAAAATAAATTGGCCTAAGAATTTGCTTATAAAATTACTATAGTGTTCAAAAAATAGCTACATTCATTCTCTCCTGCTACAACACCTATTGACAACAGTACATGGCGGAAGTATGGTTAACGACATGTGGCCACTATTTATTTCCGTTGATCATAATGCTCGAGGTGCATTTTTGAGCTAAAAAACTTCCAAAATATTACCTGATGACTACCGAATTACTTGATGCTTTATCACCCAGATAAAAGAGTAACCTTGCAACTGATAACTTCTGTTTTGCTGATTGTTTTTATACCAGGTATGTAGTGATAGCTTATTCAAAAGAGAAACAAGTGTGTGAAAAGGGATGACGGTAATAACCATATTCATTTCCTGAAGTTATTCATCATCATAACGTGATTTCCTCAGACAGTGCTCAAATATGCGATTCCTTCTAGATTTGGTGATGTTTGCTAGTGCTAACTCATTCAGCAGTTCTGTCACAAACAACACAATGCTATAAGATGTGCTGGTAACATTATCTAATACGGAAATTTCAAGCTTTCTAATTAATAGCTAACTGTTCTGGTTTTGAATAGAAAGATAATGAACTATGTAGGGTGTTGAATCTCTTGTTACACACACCAAGGAGTGCCCTCATTCAGGGGTTAGAAAAAGATTTGGGATTCAGCCTTTTGTTAGAAGTTAGTTAGCGTTGTTACTTGAAGCAATACTGACTGTTCAGAGGCAATTAGGAATAACTACAAAGGTAAAGTGCAGTTTAAGATGACAACATTATCAGATGTGTTTTCTTGCTGAAAGAGCTTCTGTAACTGGTTTTGAATGTGAGTCAGTATTGGCATCTGGTAGGTAAGGACCCTTTCGCCGTCCAGAAAGGAGCGGGACCATGGCAGACAGATGTTGTGAAGGTCAATACAACAGATTCTAGTATTCATGTCTGATTGTTCCAATTGATCTGCAAATAGAAAATATAGATAGATGAAACACCACCGAGTTTTAGCACAACAAGATTTAATTTTCAATACTATTCCTTGCTCAATGTTGGAATTAATTTCACACGTCGATACTGCCAGCACGCTCTTAGTGAACTTGTGGTGTGGCAGAATGTCACCGCATGTCAATGCAGGAAAATCAATTGGCGTTTATTAAACCCCCCCGCCAAGACTAAGCTTTTCCAAATACACAAATCAATACCTAGTAGCCAGGTTCAGAAGTATAATTAAAAACAATGAAATGTACTCCCTCCTACCTGTCTGCAAGTGTGTGTGAGGATATGTTCACACATCTGTGTCACTAATAAACACATACACATCCTGCTACTGCTAAGAGTTATTACATGAAAAATACAAATAGAAATAACAGATTATTTCCTCTTGGCAATAAGAAATGCAGAACTGCATTTGCAAACATAAAAAAATGTAAATCCCCTAAGGATCACAGTGTACTAAATACCAAGGTGACAACACTGGCCAGAACAGTCAAGCTCTATAAAACACCAGAGTCCTCAAAGAGAACTCAAACGTCCCCCTCTGGGAATCTTACTGAACTCCCTAGGAAAGAAACATCCTGCTTTTGCCAAGAAAAGGCTTTTAAACTGCCTATGTCACAAAAAGAAGATTCAAAAGCATCAGCAAAATTTGGAACCGATTTCAAGACGTCTGGCAAAATTGAGAGAAAGCATGCCCTCACTTCTCACAACTCCAGAAAAACATTCTGCTTTGTGAAAAGTAAGAGATTAAAAAAGCATTCTTTATCAAACCTTTAACTCAGCAAGTAGGCAACTGTAGGGTAACTCTAAGAGATAACAAGAAAAGTTTAAATCCCTGTCCAGCTCTCACTCTCAAGCAGTGCTTAAAGGGTGGTTTATGGTTTTTAATGTTTTCCTTTATACATCAACATGGCCATAACCACAGCCCTATATGATCATATAATTTCAATATTAAGTTACATAATTTATTATAACACCCTTTTCCATAATGTAAAATGTAAAAAATCCTGAACATAAAACACAATAAGCATATATTGTACATTTTATTTTACTCTAACTAAAGAAGCTAAAGCCTGGACAAAGTTTTAAGCTTCATTTTTTTTATTTTTTATTTTTTTTTTACATTTCACAAAAATATGAGCTAGGTCATTTTGAGCTGAACAGAACAGTTAAGAGACTGGCACTGTGACAGCAGCTGGTAGCTGAGCACCCAGCTGAAAGTGTAATTGAAACCAACATGTGGCAGGATCAGAGAGAGAGAGCAAGAGAGAGATGGATTACAGTTTTTTTTCCTTTCCGATGGATAATAAACTAAAATATTTTTGGATAAAGAGAGGGACAACAAAGCAGAGTTTGTTTGCACATCTTCCATATACATACCCAACCAAATCAACACACAGGAAGTAAAATTTCTAATGAAAAATTAAATTAAAATGAAAACTGTACATTAATACCGGTTGCCCCCTACATACGAACGAGTTCTGTTCCGGGAGCACGTCCGTAAGTCGTATTTGTTCATAAGTCAGACAATGTGAGTCTTCTACGCCTTTGACACGAATATTCAATGTAAAACATACCAATCCACTTAACTTAATCTGTCCCCTTTCCCAACACTCCCATCATGTGGCCAAAAAAACTAAGGAAATTAATCTTACAGTGAAATGTTGTCCCTGTGCCTTTAAGTCATGAGGGGAATCCAGGAGGTGGAGGGGGGTTATCGTGTAGCATGACTTTCGAGTGCACATGCGCGCACACACACACACACACACACACACTTGTGCTGCACTGGCTTTTCTTTGAGATCGGACCAGAAAGGCTGGCCTTAGGCATAAATGAGCCTTGTGTTCCCATGATCCTGTCACCAGTTTACTTGTATATAATAATTACTATCAATTACTACATTATACTACAACTACACAACCACACAAATATTTCTGTTTTTCACTCCAAAACAAGGCAAACGTAGTGACCACTGTTGTTTGCTTATTCTGGGATTTTATTCTTTAAAAAAGTAAACAAAACTAATGTCGAGGGCTACACATATATCTACCATTACATAAACATTGTTTGGGAAAAAAATAATACATTTTATGCCTTAAAAAAAACTCTGGAATGAACTAAAATGCTAATTGTAAAGATTCAAGGAAAAAATTCACTTTTCTATAAACTATATTCACTTTTCTATAAACAACAGCACCAGAATGTTAGCCAGACAATTTATGAAAAAACTTCTCATGTGCAAAATCTTGGAAAAGTGATGAAGTCAGTGTGAAATGAACCAGCGCATTATATAAAGAATCAGAATACATAAAACACAATGCACAAATATATATTTTAATGTATAAATTTACAGAATGTCTTCATAAATATTCAAACTCCCCAGCCACTATAAAAACTTTTTAAATGTATCGGAATGGAAAGGGTGATTTTATTTCTTTGATTGCTTTTTTATTTATGTGGATATATCCAAAAACATTTGGGTTTCAGGTAAAAGTATGAATATAACAATAGTTTAGATCTCCAGCAATAATTTCTTGATATGTTTATCTGTGAAAATTTCATTTCTTTAAAAAAAAAAAAAATGAACATGAACATCAGAAAAAAGTAAGATGAAAGAAAGGATCTGCTCATGCTCCAAAACATACAAGCTCATCAGTCTAGCACAGTGGAGGTAGTGTCAAAGGTTGGACCTGCATGGTTGCTCCTGGAACAAGCTTTATTGATGATGTAACCTCATGAAGGCAGCACCAGAATGAATTCAGAAGTCTACAGAAAGACTCTGTCTGCCAATATACTGAGAAATGCATCCCATCTAATTGGAAGTAACTTTGTCATGCAGCAAGACACGAAGCACACTGCCAACACAACAAAGGCCTTCATCAGGGGAAACACATTGGAAGGTTTCAAACTGGCCAAGTCAATCAGCAGACTGCAAACCAACTGAGAATTTTACCTCCTGAGGAAAAGACTGAAAAACTAAGAAAAGCTGTGGTACAAGTCTGAAAGCATCACAAACAAATGCATAAATAAAATGCAGCAGTTTGATATCAGTGGATCACCAACAAGCAAGGGATAAACAATCAAATATTTTATTTAATACTTTGTTCCCATACGTTTGCTCACCTAAAATAGTGTAGTCTGTCACTTAACTATTTAACAACTAAGAAAAAAAAAGTTTTTTGTTCAACTCTCAAATCCAAATGTCTTCAGAAAAAACTTGGCCGTGCTGTACCAAACCTTTTAGAAGCGATTGTATTTTACATCCAAACATTTCTAAATGTTCAGTTTTACTAACTTTACAGTTAAGGTTATTCAAGCCGGTTTGATAAATACAAGATGGGACTATGAGGCATTTTTTTCAGATGCTCTGTCAAATGGCCAAATCCCATCCTGAGTACATTAGTCTCAAATCAGATACAGTTTGACCAACAGTGAACAGTTTTATAAAGCCAGTGTGGACAGTTTTTTCCCCCAAATGGCTGATCAACAGTGTGTTATCCAGGTCAGCTATTATTACATTTCCTTTTGTACTTTTTAGATAAATCTATCTGTAGTTTGAGGTTTTATAATGTTTGTGTGACCTTTAATTCAATGTTTTTTTCAATGTTAACGTATCGTAACGTAACG
Organism: Clarias laeviceps; assembly: GCA_030014305.1. Lineage (NCBI taxonomy): Eukaryota > Metazoa > Chordata > Actinopteri > Siluriformes > Clariidae > Clarias > Clarias laeviceps. The sequence goes on along the minus strand of JAQMYJ010000036.1, from coordinate 19,917,913 downwards.
TAGATGGAAAGACAGCTGTTGGTGTGTGTTTTGTTTTTGCATTGTTGCATAATTTTTCAGCTATTTAGATATTCCAATTTTCACATGTTCATGTTGTTTATCCTATAGTTCACTTTGCTGGTCCAATAATGCCTAGCAGTACATACTTCTTGACTTAACCCAGCAAAACACTGCTGTAAACAATGAGCTATGTACTTATGTAAATAACGAGATTTGAAACCCACCCACACCCAAACACCAGCTTTCCTTCAGCACTTTAATTTGTGCCCTTTTTAGCCTAAGCATATACTCGACATGCGTGTGGCAACACAAACACTGTTCACACATTTGCCTGCATACCTCATGTACATTTAAACAAATAAAAGTGACATCCGCTAGCTGGCATATCAGAGACTAAACATCTGTTTGGCATATTTCCATATCGAACCTTAAAATGTTTAGAGATTTCATGCCAGGTGTTTCAGGACACGCGTTTGTCCTTGTTTGTCATCCCCGTGCAGCAGCATGGGGATGTTAAACAAGGACAAGCTCTGTTTAGTTTGTCTTTCTACAAACACAATTCATGAGACCATGCATTAAAAAGAACTATCAGATTACTTTTAAAAGTAATTAATAATTTAGAAAATCAAGAATAGTAGAAGACCGGGAGGTTTAACGATTGCATGAAATCCTTGAAATCAAAAACTAATCTGAACAAGGGCGGAGTCTGTAAATGTTATTACCAAAAATATGCTCACACTATGGAATTTGAAATGTGAAATGTAAGTGCATGTTAAGAACATCCTAGTCCTGCCAGAGCATGACACAATGTTAATGCTAATGTGAGTTAAGCATTTTCAAACAAACATTCAAACAGATTTACTGTGTTTTTAACAAGCCTTGAATTTTCTGACATGAAAGTAGGATCTCAAATAGAGGAAATTAAGTTGTGGGTTGTTTTTCTTTTTTTTTTTTTTGGTTTATCATTCATTGCAGTCCAAATGCTGCAAAGACTTTTATAATGTATGCAAAAGTCCATGTGTTAATTATTCTTCTATTTACAGATTATCCACTTTGTTCTATCAGATAGCAATGGCATTTGTATTGCTGGATAATTTTCCCCATTTCAACTGAAGTGAAAGTTTTTCATTCTGATTGAGCTCGCAGTCATTAGATCATTAGACTGCATTTAAACATAGCTACCAACCAGACAAATGGGCTACAAGTTCACAGCTGTTTCATCAATTTCAGAAACTAGAACAAGCAAAGCAATGGCAGTCAGCAAGTTTTGCACGACCTGGCGCAGGTGGAACTTTGTATAATGGAAACTCAAGCTGTAGACATATTGATCAAAGCCATGCAGTGTGCAGTGAAATGGCACTGTGTGATGCCCTTCATTCATGTCATAAAGATAGATGTCATGCAATTGATTAAAGTGGAAAAGTCAGGAACCTGGCAAGACGAGCTCAAAATTTCAAATACGAATGCAATTAGGTACACACACACACACACACACACACACACACACATTTATAAATTCAGATCATATTTACAAACATGGAACACACACCTATATGAACTATACGTAAACACATTTGTTTGTTTAAGGAAAAAGAAAGAAATGCATTTGTTAACCGTGTGCATGTTTTATGAATGAGATTGTTTTCGCACCAGTCTGGCACAAGGTGACTTGTGAACCCGATTTCGGCTTGCATTATACAATATCATGCCGTGAGAGTGAGCTATTCACTCGCCTGTTTCTAACGCAGCACCTTTCCTACCTTAATTCTTTTGCTCATAGCGGTGGTGCACGGTTCAACACTGTGCTCATGGCTACACGAGTGACTCTCAAGATGTATGCACTTTAAACGAGGCAGAAAATCGAGCACATGTCTACTGACAAATCCAATCTGCAAAGTTGAAAAGAGAGAAATAATGTCCGAGCTGAAATGCGTCCAGTATCCTGAGCAACTCCGTTACAACTAAAACCAGTCAAAGTCCTTTTAAAGCCAACTACAGCATGCAGCGATTTCATTAACCGAGAAAAAGCAAGATAAAATAATGAAAACGTATGAACAAACGACTGTCAATCCAAAGCGAAGCGAAGCAGAGACACGACCACGACCTGACCGAGTCCCCGAGTCGTCCTCTCTACAGGTATTCAGCGTTAAGTCTAAGCTTATTCTACAACGGCTCATTACAAGGTTCAAACTACAAAACAGACGTTAATCTGAATAAAGTGTGTTCAAGTCATTACAGCGCTAAAAACAATCAACAGAGGATGCATTTACCGGATAGATCTAGGCGCGTGCTGCGGCTCTCTATGGCGTCCCGCGCGCGCTCCGTTCGGCATCTCAGAATGACAGACCGCTGCACGCGAGGAATGCTGATAGCGAGGCGCGCGCCTCGCCCTGACAAGAACCTCAGCCAATCAGAACGGCTTCTCAAGCTATGACAACCAATCAGCTGATTTAAACCGTTAGCTATTTTGCATAGCAAGGTTGATTGGCGATGTGAAGTAATTCAAAGAAATGTAAAAGAAAATAACTAAAGTGTGTACTAATGGGTCATTCTACAAAATGTTGGAAAACTTGAAACTTAAAAAAAAACATTTAAATGAACATAACAGACACACTACTTGCATATGCTCATAAAAATATAGTACTGATGTACTCTCAATCATAGAATACATCTTCTTTCTTTAATACTTATTTAATTCTAGTATGTTTTATTTATTTATTTATTTATTTTTAAAGACCATGTTCAAGGAAATGTCTTGTCACCATAGTTATACATGGAGGTGTGACAATGTACTTTCATCAAAAGTAATTTTTCCATGAAATAAATCTGATACTAAATAACATCAATGCTGTATCTTATAAAATAAGTTAAACAATAAAATTATGTAATATAGAATATATAACATTCACCCCAAACTATGTCATTAATGTTACTGTTCCACAAAAAAAAAGTATATTTTGAAATACATTTGACAATTTAAAATTGCTCCTGCGTCAGAGGTCACTAGATGAAGACCACTGGACAAATGCACAAGGTATGTCAGATGTTCCGGTTAATTTTTTTTTTAAATGTCATAATTAATTTTTTTATTTTAGGCGAAGCTTTTAAGTCCATGATTGGTGTTGCTCATTTTATAAGTACACTAGTCAAAAATTAAACATAAAGACTGATTACATCTAATAATTAATTGATTTTTACATAATTGAACAACATGTGGTCCTACACATGGAGGTCATTTTGGAAAATGTATTTTGTATATATATTGTCACTGGTATTACCCAGAAGAGAAGTAACACTAGTTGTTAAATGTATAAACATGCATTAAGCTCTACTTTTTGTGGGTTTATAAAGTTTAAAAGTAAGTTATTGCTATTAAAGTTCTACATGTAAAAGAAGAAATACAGTAAATTTCAGGAGATTTTTATGAACCAAATTCTGTAAGAATGTTCCTCATACAAACACAACAATGGGCTTACAACCAAACTTTAATAAAAAGTTAATTCCTATAGTGTGCTATTAATTCAGTAACATCCATTCATTCATTCATTCATTCATATTCTATATTGCTTATAAGCCTGGAACTTTTCCCAGGAAACTTCAGGCACAAGGAGGGATACACCCTGGACAGGGTGCCAATCCATCGCAGGAAACACATGCACACACCACACACTTATTCACACACTATGGGCAATTTGGGAACACCAGTTAGCCTAATCTGCATGTCTTTGGACTGTGGGAGGAAATCAGAGTACCCGGAGGAAACCCACCAAGCATGAGGAGAATTTGCAAACTCCACGTACACAGACCCAAAGTAGAAAAATATTAAATTATACCAGGGTGTGTTTACATGCAGGTCAGGTGAAGAGTTCAGCAGAGGTCTTCAGATTAAACTACACTAATCTAATTAGGAGAGTTAGATAATCCTAACGGTGGGGGCATCAGTGATGCCAGCAAGATTACCACCTTAAAGCAATTTTTTAGCCAAAAATTCAATTTAGATTGAAAAAAAAAAATCTTCCATTATTTCTTTAGCCTCACAACACCAGCACAACATGAAGATATAAAACATACTGAACACAATATTAAGGTAAAGCAGATAGCACCGGGCCATCAAAAGTCCAACCTAACTTTTCACAGAGCTTTATAATTTAATTTCTTTGCTGTAACTCTTTCTCATCTTAGACTAACCAAAGACAAAAGGAGTTTAACGTTTGTTGTGGTTGCCCCATTTGCCCAATGGGATGGGGTGGATTAAGGGAAGTAAATCAGGATAGCATTGCCACCCCACGGATTCACACTCAGAACCTTGACTCTCAGCTTAAGTTATTGTCTGAAGGAGGTTCTGTGCATGTTCTTTCTGTGTCCTTGGATTTTTTTTTCTGTTAATGTTTGCGTGCATGCTGCCCTGCACGTATTGAAGATGAATGAATGATTAAAAAAAAAAAGATAGAATAAATTTTTTTTCCTGTGGTTTGGGGTGTGGTACAAAGCAGCACCAAAGTATTGGCATTAAAACATGCTCACAGTCATGTTTATTATAAAATAAAACAGGGGACATTAAAAGGATTATTCTATAATATTGTTAACATGCCTGATTATGTTTCTAACAGTTTCATTTATTTGTTTATTTACAGTTTCAGGAATTAACACTCTTGTTAGTCCTGTTTCTTAATCATTCAAGGTTGAAGGAGCAAGTGCCTCAGATTGGCGCGGTGGTAAAGTGCTCGCCCTATGGAGATCGCAAGTTCGATTCCCGGGTGATGCTGTAACCTCTCGCAGCCGGAGGTCTAGAGAGAGCTGATTGGCCGAGCTCTCTCAGGGGGGAGGGATGAGAGGTACTTCGTGCTCCCACATTAATCACGGCTCTACAGCCAATCAGGGGCGTCTGTGAGCTCACGCAAGTGGAAGGAGCGGATAGCACTGTCCTCCGAGTGTGTTACGCCGCCCCGAACGGTGCGTGAATGAGCAGTTCGAAAAGATGCGGACAGACACAGACATACAATCTCTGTCTATGTAATAACCGACTTTATGGATTACAGGCTGACAGCCCCTTAATGGAAGAAGGCTTCTGGCGCAACAATTGTGCTCTTGGAGTGCTTATGGAAAAATAAAGACAGTTCATATGATCCTGAAATGGAGGATTGTTAAACATGAATGCTGTTATCTGTATTTCATAATGTAAAGCAGAGATAAAACATGTGATACAGTATATAAACTCTGTAGTTCTGCAGTTGATATTTATAAGTTAGGTTATTAAGGTTATATATTTGATCTAAAACATTTACGGGGCATTGGTGGCTCAGTGGTAGTTTTCTCACAGGCCACTGAGCCATCAAGGCCCGGATTCCATTCATTCCATTCCAGCCCAAACCCCAGCCACTGGATGCAGTGCTGGTGGAGTTGCATCAGAAAGAGCATCCAGTGTAAAAGATCTGTGCCGAGTTGTGTATGGGATTGGATGGTCTGCTGTGGCGACCCCTCGATTGGAGAAGCCAAAAAAAAAAAAACTTAAAACAATTCAGATTCCTTATGATAAGGGTACCAGGTAGAACACTATTATTTAGCTAAGAACTCATACTGTATCTATTCAAATAAAAGAAAAAAGTGAAAATATAATACTCAATTCATTACTCATTCTTAGTGGTGGAACATTGAGTATGTGCCATAAGATGCACTTGATGGGTGTATTACTAGCTGGAGGGAAATTCTCATATTCAATAACATGCATCCGATTCTCAACTCACTAGATCCTTAAGGTCAATCTTTAGGAAGATACAGTATTTGTAATTAAGTCAACGCTGGTTGCTTATTTTTCAACTTCAAATTCAATCTGGTTTAATATGGAACATGTTTATTTTATTGCACATGCATAACTGCCACAGTAGCATAAAAATTTAGTTGCACTAAATGTAAAAAAATATGCATCAGAGTTCAACATTTGTTGTTCAAGTAAGTCTCAATATTATATGAAAAATACTGGTGATTATAATTAACTTTAAACAGGTTCATGCAAACAGAAATGATAATGATGTTATTGCAATGGATAATGGCTAAACAGCATTAAAAATTATATATTAAAGAATGTACACCTGGGATGGGTTCAGACATACTGACCGAAAGCTGTCTTCTTTGCTTATTACATACATTTAACTACTTAATGTAAAAATTCCAGGGAGGAAAAAGGTGCAGATGATGTACTTGTCCGCTCACAGCTTCAGGTTCAGTCCTGAGTTGAGTTCTGGTTACTATGTATGTATGCAGTGTTTCACATTCTCCCCATATCTCCATGGGTCTCCTCCATTTTCTCCAAGTTCCTTACATTGGTTATGCCAACTTAGATGTGATTGAAATGTGAATGTGTGTGTGTACATGGTGCCTTGAGATGGACTGGCATCCCATCCATGTTGTATTAAAACTGCTCACACAGTGTTCCCAAGGTGGGCTTTGGATCCACTGTGACCCTGACCTAGATGAGCTTACTAAAGATGAAAAATAATGAATGAAAATGCCTTGGTAATGAGTACAACATAGACATTGAATATAGGAGCTGTTTATTTTTCTTAAATCAATACATTTGCAAGATGCACCAGTGAACCAGCCTGACCTGATTAAAAGATCAGGAATGCTCTTATACAAAGAAATACTATTCTAGTTTATTATTCATTTAAAAATATTTTCTGTTTAGAGTAGGACACTAGTGACCAGAATACACAAATACCAATTATATATGACATTTACATAAGAAAAACTATGTACTCAGGTTAATCATTGTGCTACACTGCACCCCAGGCGCTTCCAAAGTCATGATAGGGAGAAACAGTGAGGATAAAATCTAACCATAGACAAAATATAAAAATAGTAGGGGCAAATTAAAAAAGCCAAAATTCATAGATAACTATACTCTCTCCATGGGTACAATGAATGGTAAAAAAAAAAAACACTGGTTATATTTCTGATGTATTATCATTCTCATATAAGACTAAAGTGTTTAGCGCCTTAGCAGCACATACTGAAATCTTTACATATGGCACCTTGTTATCCAATTCATTTACCTCTAATTCTTAATCTGATCAAGTAATCTTTTAATTACTATCAAGTTTAATTGCAGTGTGAATAATGAATTTGTATGCTATTACTTTCTTATCTCTATCTAAATTAGCTTTCACGTTATTTCACACCCTTCTACATTTCATTTCTTTCTAAACACAAACCCTCAGTACTTGCAATGATGTCACTCTTCTTCTTTATCACATCCTTATCAGTATTCACCACTTTCCTTCTATGTCCACATAATCTATTTTTCTTTCATTACTATGTCAGAATCTTCTTGCTCTCTGTGTTCATACTTCATTATTTATTCACCTGTTTTAAACATTCTTTAATTCACTCCTTAAATCCAGTTATTCTTGTGTAGGTTTCAAAATATATGAGGTGCCTTTGCCTCAAGCAGCCAGGCAGCAATAATGTCTTATGGATGAATTGCAATAATCTGTGACGCTTTCCGTCGCTGGTGTTTGGGAGACTTCAAAGACTCATTCTTAGGAGGCCACACTGATTTTACTAACTGTATATCTTGGTCCATGGTAAAGGTCGTCTTTGGCACATCAGTGCGAGGGGGCCACACTAAACAATGTTTACTTAATTTCTGGGGGGCTTGATCAGATTTTTCTTGTACCTTAGATATTTCATAGACATCTGACACAGAACTGAAGCTGCTTTGTGAAAGGGAATATCTCCTGTTGTTATCTTCAGAAATAGCATTCATTAAATTTCCTCCACTCAGCAATTCTTTCTGAGACCTTTGGCCAAATCCCTCATCAAAATGTCCCTTAGATTTGAAGATCTGTTTATAATGCGATGGGCAGTATAAATGTCCATGGAGAGAGACATAGTTTCCAAGACTGTGGATTTTTTATAGAGAAAAAAAGGTTAATTAATCTCATCTCATATCACTTTCAATCATGTACACTGCAGTTACTGTATAGTAGTTAGTTAGCTATTCAATCTTTTAAATGCATACTGTACTACAATATATTGTGTAAACAGGAATATGCCATACCTTAATTTATTTTTGCAGTATTCACAGAAGAAACAGGACTTATGGAACTTCTTTTTGTCGGCTATCAGACCCTCCATGGGATACACTCTCTTCCGACACACTGTGCACAGCTCCGACTTCGGAACTCGAATCTGAAAAGAGATAAACAAAAAAATTATGTAATAATCTGAGTTAACCCTTGAACATGATAGTGTACTTTCTGACTAACATTCTTAGGTACAGTATCCTGAATTCTTAAGGTAAGACATGAAGAAACTGAAGAAATACTTACCAATTATAAAAGAAAATATTTACAGTATATTTAAATATTTTGTAAATATTAGCAATGCCTGGGAGACACAAACTCAATGTAGCATGCCTTAAAAAGTAGTACTGTTGTTACGGTTTCCTATTTAGTTGTTATGTTTGCTCTTAATGTCTAAGGGAGATAGGAAGCCGACATAAGAAAATAAA
>JAQMYJ010000036.1:19893294-19908306 GCA_030014305.1 Clarias laeviceps | reverse complement strand
GATGACGTCACCCGACCGAGGTTATATAAGCCAAAATTTGGCGTGTTTGATACACACATGCTTCACAACCGGCAACAAGAAAAGATATTCCCAAAGCGTTTTCACGCAGCATCTCGTTCCCGCCTTTTCAGGGAACCCGAGACGATTCCAAATAATTCAATATTTGTGTCATCAGACCAGTGGATTTTCTCATGGTCTGAGAATCCTTCAGAAGCTTCTTGGCAACTTTCCAGCACACCGTCATGTGATTTTTAGTGAGGAATGGCTTCGTTCTGGCTACTCTACCACAGAGGCCTGATTGGTTGAGTGCTGCAGTGATGGTTGTCCTTCTGTAAAGCTCTCCCATGTCCACAAGGGAACTCAGGATCTCATTTATAGTGACCCTTGGGTTCTTCGTTACCTGTCTGACCGAGGCCTTTTGTTCCCCATTACTCAGTATGACAGGTGGCCAGATCTGGGAAGACTTTTGGTTGTTCCAAATCTTTTCCAATTGAGAATGATGGAGGCTAATGTGCTCTTGGGCACTTTCAATGCTGCACAAATTTTCTTGTATCCTTCACCAGGTCTGTGTCTTGACAGAATTCTTTCTTGTATGTCTTCAGATAATTCTCTCAACCCCATGGCGTTGTTTTCACTCTGACATTTTCGATATATGGTGAGACCGTATATAGACAGGTGCTTGCCTTTCCTAATTATGTCCAATGAATTCAATTAGGCACTGGTGGACTCCAATCATTTTGTAGAAGCATCTCACTTCCATAAAAGAAGGAGCCCAGTTTAAAGTATCATAACAAATGGCCTGAATACTTATGTAAATTGGATATTAAAATTTTTTTATGAATTAAAAAACACTCCATACACCTGATTTTATTTTGTCATTTTGGAATATTTTGTGTGGTTCAATAAAGAAAGGATTTGAATCCTTTTTAAGATGAGTGTGAAACATACAGTAACAATATGTAAAAAACTTGAAAGGATATGAAAACTTTTCATCGCCACTGTACATAACTGACTTCTTCCATAAATTAGAATCAGTTATTAAAGTTATGAACAAAGAAAATTATAAAAATGAGCTTTAAAAAATTGGATTCAACAATTATATTGACTGTTTAAAGGCTTGATCTTTTTCCTCTTCCTATTCTCTTATATTGCTTATAACATTATTTTTCCTTAAGGTTTGCTGAATTTAATTATTTTGAAAAGGTTTTTTTTCTCTATCTCTGACCCGATCGTGTCATTTTGTCCCCATTAAAATGAGGTGGAAAAGAAGGTTGTTAAAAATGGCACTTCCAACTAAGTGGCAAACAAAATGTTAAATTAATGAGTGTACTTCTTGGCTGCAAGGGAAGATTATATAAAGTAATTCAAGTATTGATTGTCGCTAATTGTCTTCCTCTGAGAGCCATGTGGAAACAGCAAAGCTATATGTAAGATAAGGCTTGAAAAAAGATGCATTAAATCATCCCTAGGCAGACAGAAACCCACTTAGTTGTCAACCACGAACACAATGAGAGACAATACTGCTGGAGCAGACACTACTGCTGAAGGTTTAGTAAACGCTAACCTCCAATTTAATATACCTCCATTTCAGATTCATACACATTCTTTAGTCTTTGGTTTGTAAATTTGAACACATAAAATATGTGTTCTTAAGCATAAACAAAGATATAATATGCTTAAAAATTATTTAATCCCTATATTAAAAAAATACATAAAGATTACGTTAAAATAAATGCAGGTTCTCTATATGCATGATGCTAAATAAATAAATAAAAGGATCATCGAAGAATCGTATAAAGGAAGTTTTCATACGCCAAGTTGGAAGTATGGTGGAGGTGATGGAACTTCCTAAAATTATTAAACAAGAAAAAGTGACAAAGCCAAAACCATGCCCAACTGAACCACAGGAAATCAACCATAAGTATCTTAAAGTTGTATTTGCCAGCAACAACTTTGCAGAAACAACTTTGTACAAATCTTATAAATTTGTATTGTCTGGATATTCTGTTCTATCAGGTTTGTTTTTTAAACATTTTTATTTATGCTTACTGTATGAATACATGCATTTTATTATTTTTTTATTTAAGGACAAATTGTAAGCACAATGGAACAAGCCCCAGGGACTTCAAAGAGGCGAGTACACCTCTGAACTCCGCACCAAGGACAACCAAGGAAAAGGCCGCATGGAGATCACGTCACAGCCCCTGTTCCCAGCCGGGGAAAGCCGCCCAGCCGCCGGACGTCAGAGAGTACTCCCGTCTGAGACACCCGTCTGCCCACCACTCACCAGTCTGTGCCTGCATGCCAGCGGGGCACTGCCCACCTGCACATGCACATTCTTTCCTTCTCTCTTTCCATCCTCCCTCCTTTAACCCTTTCCTACCCCTATTTTCCTAAATAAATTACCCTTTTTCCCGTAAGACCTCACCTCGTGGCCAAGCTTTATGGTGCTGCCCATGTAAAAAGGGTCGACCCCGTTACAATATGTATTCTGAGTACCGTAAACACATGCAGCTTGGATGTTTTTACCTATTGTCTGTTTTGCAGGCATTGATTCTGCTTCAACTTGCAATTAGTTTCCAATCTTATCATGCACTGTTAGCATGTTTGTCAGTCATGGCAATATCTCTTTAATCTCATAGACAGTTGAGTTCCCTCACCTGCGACATTGTAGCCTAGGCTTTTGAACACACTCTCACTCTCAGTCCACATCTCATGGAATTTTTTCAATAATTCCTCAGCAGAGGCCTCAGGGGATACTGTCACCTCTGGGTCCTTTTTCTTCCCAGCATCGGCATAAGAGAATGGAACTTGTTGTGAGACAACACTCTCAGAATGTTTAGATGTTATGGTTGTGTTGCTTCTCATCCCGGTTATCTTCGTGCCAGCTTCATCAACAGTGGAGTAATGCTCTGTAATATTTTTCGTCTCTGAAAAGCCATATGGGTCGACTGACTTTTCCAGCATCACATCTTTTAGCAGAGGCAGAGTTAATGTCTGTTGGGAGATCTGCCCTAATGTCTGTTGAAGTTCATGCTTTGAATCCTGAGAAGTGATTTCGATCACTCTTGACACCTGCTCCTCCTGTTTGTTTTTCTGTTCTTTCAGAGAGGAACTTTGCTCAGCCATTTCAAAAATGTCTTTTACAACACTGAAGTTGTTTTCTGGTCTATATAAGGCGCCACTTTCAACAACAGACTGTTCTTGGACATCAGTAGGTTCTTTACTGGTATGAGTCTTTGCATCTGGGCTGTCAGGTTTGCTTACTGGTCCAGAAACGTCAATCACTTTTTCATTCTCTGGTAACTTAGTTTTGCCTTTTTCTGTATCCATCCGTAAGTGCTCGGAAATATAACTTGCGCTTTCCTGGCCTTCCTGAGTCTTCTGCTGAATTGACATCATCTTCTCTGAGACTGAGTCCTTATGGTCTTTTAGAATGCTTCCATCCTCAGCAGGCTTAGAATCAATTTTGATTTGACAGTGAAATGTGGACGGAATTTCTACAATCTCAGACCTCTTCCCAGGAACAGACAAAGAATGATGCATAGGATCAGGTGAGGAACCACGAGAAAGTTTCGCCACTTTCTCTGAGGATTCTGAGTCCTTAAACTCTTTCATAACCTTTCCATCCTCAGCAGGTTTAGAATCAATTTTAATTTGACGATTAAATGTGGATGGAATTTCCACAATCTCAGATTTCTTCCCAGTGACTGACACAGTACAGTGCACAGGTTCAGGTGAGGGTCCACGTGAAAGTTTAGCAGTTGCTTCCCTCAGCCTTGTTAAACTGCTGGCTCTCCCTAAAGTGGGTGATGGAGAACCCCTGCTTAAACGGGCCGTAGGTGTTTCAGATCTGCGTGGTGGAGGAGTAGGAGGCATTGGTGGAGGTGATGGAGTTATTTTTTGTGGCGAATCAGTTCTTCTTGTCGATTCAATGGTGATAAATGTCGGTGAAGGTGAGCGCATTTTTAATGAAGGTGATGGCGATCTGGGGTCAGGAGCATTTTTGCTCCTGCCTTGCTGCTTGCGACTTTCACGTGTGTTTTTTTTCTCCTCTTCCTTCTTTTGAGTTTCAACTTTTTTAGAATCTATGGTGATTTTTGAAATCCTTTGAGTAGACTTGCTTGAAACCCGTTTTTCAGATGTAACTTCACATTCATGTTTTTCAGTAGCTGCAACATTTTCTTCAACATCCAATAGTTTTATTTCAACAAGATTTTGTACATGAGCTACTATTTCTTTGAGTTTCTCCAAATTATGTTCATCTACATCTTTCACCAAGATATTCTTTTCCTCTGGTCCAAGAAGCCAACTGGGGATTTCACTGAGTAATGTCTTTGCACTCTCTGAGTCCATTTTTTCTGTAACTTCTTGTAACTCTGAGATATAATACAGCAACTTCTGAGCATCTGCACATCTTTGTAATGCTTCTGTGCTCTCTGTAAAAGTCTTAGAAGGCTTCCTTTGTGTCAGCTCCCCTGTCACATTTATGCTTTCATCTATAGATTTCTGTTGGCTGTCAACTTGTTCTTTCTTTTTCACAGACATCTTGGCCTGCTTTTGAGACTTTACCATAGTGCCCTGTTCCTCCAAACTTTGCTGAACTTTATTCTCTGTGATGGTGATCTCTTTGTGGACCGTAGTCTGTTCCTCTTGAATGGTTTTGTGGGTCTGCACCACTGCAAATTCCTCTTGTTTCTGATTAGATGACAAAACTGGTGGTTTTACCTCCGAGGTTGTGGCAGGCAAAGGAAGAGTGGTAATACTTTGTGTTGGCCCCTGGGCTTGCTGAGCTGTGTCCTTATCTTTCTTGGATTTAGCTTTCTTTTTTTTCTTTGGAGAGGCAAGTCCATCCTCAACCTGTTTTTGTGTGGCCTGTTTTTCTGCTTTAATCTCGGTCTCTGTACCTTTCCGTTCTCTGTTCACTTTCACCTGGACATTTTCTAGTGCCACCTTTACCACTTGAGTTTGAGCTGCTGGCTTTTTTTCACTGCCCTCATCTTTCTTGCGGCCTTTCTTCGCTTTTTGAACCTTTTGTTCAGCTTCTTTAATTGCAGTGTCTATATTTACCTTTGTAGATTTGCTCTGATCAGGTGACGTCTTTCTATGGCCTGATTTTACAGAGATATTAATTTTCTTACTTTCCTCAACTGGAGCTTTTTTAGCCAAACTATTATTTGCATTATCTTTCTTTACATTCTCTATCTCAGTTGCACTACTCACAGAGTCATCTGTAGAAACAGATGGATGACCTTTTTCTTCACCATATGCTTGTGCATTTACAGATGACTGTGTAGTATTTCTAATAACCGTCTCTTGCTGTTTAACAGAAGTAGAGGTCACTTGCTGAATACTCGCTGTCAACGACCGAGATTTTTTCTTCTTTTTAGATGTGGTAGATGTAGTCTGCTGCTGAGCTGAAGTGCTTTGAGATGTCTGATTAGAGATAACAGACTGCTTAGCTGAAGAAATAATGGCAGATTCAGAAGGAGATTTTTTATTTGCCATAGAGATTAAAGGCTTGCTTGGTGAAGCTTCTGAGTGTGCAGCATTCTTGGATGAATCATATACCTCTGAGTCTGATGTAATTTTGGTCACTTTATTTTCAGTTTTCCCTTGAGGGAAATCAAATGGTACGCCTTGTTCAGAATGTGCAGTGCTCTTGCCTCCTGGGGAAAGCATTTCAAGGGCTGTACTGACAGGCTCACGCACGTCAGTTTCAAAGGATGGTGAGCTGGATGATTGCTGTTGTCTGTATTTTTTCTCTGCTTTAATTAATGGAGTTTTGAAGTTACTTACGAGAGATTTGTTTTGTGACGGTGGTGAATCTGGTGGAGTGAGACCCAAAAGAGGATGCCGGGACGCAGGTGCCTCAACTGAAATAGATGATTGGATCTCAGATGAGACCAGAGTGGATGAAACGGATGAAACCATACATTCTGTCTCTGCTGTGCTGGATTTTGTCACTGTTTCTGTGATGGTAGGCACTTGCAAAGCTGATTTGGAATGTATATCCATTTTGTCAAGATGTATGGCTGGTTCCAGTTTCGGCACTTTACACAGAACTGGAGCTTTGACTGGTTTTACTTTCAGTTTGCTAGGTTTGGTTGGTGTTAAATTTATAATAAGGTCTACCTCCATCTGAGTTGGAGGAGGGGGAAGGAACTCTTGTTCAACTGCAGGGGGAGGTGGTGGAGTAGGAGGGGGAGGTAAATGGTCAGGATCTGATTTTGTCAGATCACACGGAGGAGGACTGGGTGGTGGAGGAAGGTCATTATCACCCTGGATAACAGGAGGAGGGGTAGGAAAAGAAAGGCTATAATCTGGAGGAGGAGTTGGAGGAGCAGGGAAGTCGAAGTCAGGCAGTGAAGATGGGAGAGATGGTGCAAGGACCTCTTGCTCTCTGCCTTTTAAGGTTTTATCTAATCTTATTATACCTTTACGGTTTGTTTTGAGGTTGCGGAATTCAGTCTTTAAAGTTTTAACCTCATGAGTCTGTAATATTGTTTTGTGTTCTAGCACAGTGGTTTTTGATGCCTGTGCATTGGTTGTGTTTTGATTGATGAGTGTATTTTTGTCTTGAGCTATAGATTCACTTTGCACTGATTTTGTGGTTACAAGCTCTTGTACATTCACTGTTTGAATGTTTTTGTTTACACTTTTTACTGTACTGGCAGGTGACTGGGTCTGTTTTTGAGAAAGAGACTGGACTTTTGCTTTTGGAGCTTTCACTTTTCTTATTGGCTCTTTTCTGGGAATCTTCGGGCTTGCTCGTTGTGCTGTGTCTAGCAGGCATTTTATTGTACCCTTAACATCCACTTTTATCACCTCCTCTTTCTCTGACTGTCCCTGCTCTTGCGTCTCATATAGTGATTTTATCAACAGTTTTACGTCACCCTCCGTGCTGGCCCTGCGTTGCATTTTTGGAGACGGAGGAGGCTCTAATAAGAGCTGTATCGTCTCTTTCACATTTCCTTGAACTTCAATCTCTTGCTGGTGAACCTTTCGCTCATTAGAAGCCTCTTGTAGACTCTGCAATACTGAATTAATGTCACCCTTAATAATTTCATCTTTCTCCACCTCCCTTACTACTTGTTTAACTTCCTCCAGAGATTTTAATGTGCCTTTGATATCACCTGGAACTAAATCTTCAATAACAATTTCAACTCTAGCAGTAGCTAAGTCTTTCAGTGATTTCAATGCTCCTTTAATGTTGCCAGGGATTATTTCAGGTTTTTCTACCTCTGTAGGTTGCATTTGGGCATCCTTAAGAGACTTGAGGGCATTGCATATGTCACCTTTTACAATATCCTCTTTCTCCAGAACAACTGACTGATTTATCGACTGTGCCAGTGAGTTCAGAGTGGCCCTTAAATCACCTCCTACTATTTCTTCTTTCTGGAGATGTTCAAGTGAAGGCTCTGTCATGAAAAAATTGACTGCATTATGAACATCACCATGCAAAATATCTTCCCTATCCACAAGGCGACAGATTTTAGCCTGGTTATGCATAAGGCTATGTTTCGTCCCTCGAATATCACCACCAACAATTTCTTCCTTTTCTTGATAACTTATCTCAATCTCATCCTGCTCTGTTTGGAGCTGTTTAAGGTAGTCCAGAGCCCCGGCCTCAATGCAGGTTGAAAAAAAGTGCACATTTCCTTTTTCTGTGTCATCTACTTTCATTTTAACAATCTGTTCTGTGTCTGGATTATAAAGTTTTTCTAGACAGCCTTTTACATTGCCTTTTATCACATCCTCTTTTTCAATTGTGGTGTCGTCTTGTTTATTAAAAAGAGAATATATAGTCATGCAAACATCTCCTTTTTCATCCTCCTGAATAAGAATGCCATGCTTGCCTTTGCTCTCCTCCTTCAGAAGGTTGTTTATGGCTTCTTGAATGTCACCCCGAATAATTTCCTCTTTTTCCACATTACAGCTGGTGTCTTGGTTGAACAGCTGTTCTACAGTGTTACTGATATTTCCTCTTTCATCTGCACTGATAACAATTCCTTTTTCTTTTGTCTCTTGCCTATAGAGGAGATTCATCATGATGTTCTGCAAGTCTCCTTTGATGATTTCTTCCTTCTGAATCTCAGGGGGCTCTTTATTCATTAGATTATACTTAGCCATGCGCACATCCCCAATCTCATCAGTCTCTATTATAATCCCTTTGGATTCCACCATTCTCTGACTGTATAGCTCATTAAGAGTTTCTTTTATACTTTTCCCAATGATTTCAGTTTGCATGGCACTGTTCGCATTGAAGTCAAGAAACGGAGTAGTTTCAAAAAGCCAAGTTATTGTTTTCACATCTCCCTTGGGTATTTCTTCACAGATGAGCTGCTTAGTCTCCTCCTTTTCATTGATACTATTGAGTGGATTTTTCTCAAACAACCACACAGATTGTTTCACATCTCCTTTGACCTGTTCTTCCACAACAACCGTCTCCATCTGGTTTTCGGTGTTCTCCCCATGGATCTGATCAATAGTGTGAGTCTCAAACATCCACTTAGCTGCCCTAACATCACCTTTATGAATCTCACTCATGCTAACAGTGCGGACTAACTTCTGTGATGTCAAGTCAGATTCAACGCGCTCTTTGTTTGCCTTGACATCACCCCCTTTAATGTCTTCCACAGTTTTAAAAGATATTCGGCTGTGGTCAGTAATCTTGTCAAGAGGTTGGGTTTCAAATTTCCATCTAGCAGAACTGACATCACCTTTAAGAACACCCTCTTCAGTAACAGCTTTGATTAGGTAGACTTCATCAGTATCTCGAATGGTATCAAGAGGCTTTGTTTCAAATAACCAACGGGTGTCTACCACATTCCCTTTTAGTATCTCTTCTTTTGTAAGTGTGGTCACTTCATGATAATGTCCTTCTTTGTCCTGGATGGCATAAAGTGGCTGAGATTCAAACATCATTGCATAATTTTTAACATCTCCTTTCTCCTCATCCTCACAGATTATTCGGTGCAGATTTTTCATTTCTGACTCCGAAGAGATCTCTTGGATTTTATCTAAGGAACAGGTCTCAAAAACAAATCGGCCTTTATCCACATTGCCTCCCTGAATATCAGTCACAGTGCGTGTCTCTTTTACTTCATCTGGGTTTTCATGGATTGTATCTATTGGTTGGTTTTCAAAGAGCCATTTACAGTTTCCTACATTTCCTTTCTTAATGTCCTCAGCCTGGTCTGACCTCAGCTGGCGCATGAATTCCTCCGAGGTTGAGGTCATGGCATCAGGGGCCTGGTTCTCAAATATGTATTTTATTCGTGATACATCTCCAGACTGGATATCAATCTCAGTCAATTGCTTAAATGTGCATCCGCCCTCTCCAGTGATGTTTTCAATGTTATCAGTCTCGAAGAGGAAGCAAGCTGCACGTACATCTTTTCCCTGAATGTCTTCTTGTTTTATAGTGCACGTTTTCAATAAAGTTTCAGATTTGTCTTTGATGGTATCAAGTGCTTGGGTTTCAAAGAGCCAGGTGCAGGTTTTGACATCGCCTTTATGAACCTCATTATTTCCACCTTCACTCTTGAGCTCAACCTTTTCATACAGAGCATCCATCGGTTTGGTCTCAAATAGCCACTTACAGGTCTTTACATCACCTTTCACAATATCAGTTGTCTCTTTAATAACGCACTCTTCATCTTCAATATTGCTGAAGTATCTGATGGCATCAAGAGGCTGTGTTTCAAAAAGCCATTTAGCTGTTTTGACTGTACCTGTTTCGACCTCTTCCTGAGTAATCCCTTTAATGACTTGATACTTGCTTATACTTTCATCAAACTGGTCAATAGGGCAGGTTTCAAACATCCACTTAAAGGTTTTCACATCTCCTTTCACAATTTCTTCACGCCTCACAGTTTTCACTTCATGATAATGGCCTGAACTATCCTGCATGGCATAAATTGGTTTAGATTCAAAAAGCTCTTTGTTGGATTGTACAGAACCTTTGGTCACACCATCAACTTGAATCCTTTGACTTTCATCATATCTGTTCATATCATATGTTTCAAACATTTGCATGTAATTCATTACATCCACTTTTTCAATATCTTCTACATTCACTGTTCTTGTAATTTCTTTTTTTTCATCCCTAATTTGTTCTAGTGGCTGGCTTTCAAAC
This sequence comes from Clarias laeviceps, assembly GCA_030014305.1. Lineage (NCBI taxonomy): Eukaryota > Metazoa > Chordata > Actinopteri > Siluriformes > Clariidae > Clarias > Clarias laeviceps. Next base: position 19,898,165 of record JAQMYJ010000036.1, on the reverse strand, counting down.
ACCAGTTTTTGAAGTTGAACATCACCCTTCTCCTCTGCAGCTGTCACCCTTTTTTGGAGTTTTCCCACTTCTGCAAGTTCCTTCAACTCATCTTGTGGAACGGTTTCAAAAAAATGTCTGGCACTTTCAACATCCCCTGCAATAATTTCTTCAGTACTCACAGGTCTGGCATTCGAATCATCTTTTAATGTGTCCATAGACTGAGTCTCAAATACCCAGCAATTCCTGCATACATCACCTTTGTAACTTTCTTCATCCATCTGTTCAATATTAATCATTTTCATCACTTCCTTCTTTTCCTCTCTGATATCTTCAAGTCTTTGGTTTTCAAATAGCCATTTCTGATGTTTTACATCCCCTTTCTCTTCTTCCAAGGCAGTTATTTTCATTAGCTTTTCCATGCCATCGTCTCCATTTTGTTTGTCCTGTAGAGGCGGATTCTTCAATATCCATTGTTGGTGTCGTAGGTCCCATCTGTCTTCATCAATTGGCACTTTCTTCTTCAGCTTTCCCACCTCTGGCAGTTCTTTCAGTTCTTCTAATGGTGCTGTTTCAAATAAATGTCTGACTGTTTGTACATCACCACCAAGGATTTCAGTGGTAATGGGTCTGGCATTGGAATCATCTTTTAGAGTATCCATGGGCTGAGTCTCAAATACCATGCACTGTTTTCGAACATCAGCCCCCAAAATATTCTCTTTTCGTTCTTTAATTATCCTTTTCCATTCTTCATTTGAAGAGTTCAGAATTTTAGTTTCAAATAACCATTTTCCTCTTTTCACATCACCTTGAATATTGTCTTCCAGTAAAATACTGGAGATAAGCCTTACTTCAGAAGTGTCTTTGTTGATTTTCTCTAGAGGCTGTGTCTCAAAAAACCACCGGGATGTTTTGACATCACCTTTCTCTGTCTCTTCACGGCGAATACAGGTAATTGCCACTATTTGACCTGAGTGCTCCCTTAATACACACATGCACTGGGTCTCAAAGTGCCAGACAGTTATCTTCACATCAGCTTTAATCTCTTCAATGACAGATTTCAGACTTAGAAGGTGCTTTTCATCCACGGTTTCAATATCACCCAGAAAATCCATTCCTTGATTTTCAAACATGTACCGCATAGAGTTCACATTACCATGGGTTGCTTCTTGTGTGAAGACAACCTCTTTGGTTTGATCATAATCTCCATGCATTTTATTCATAGAGTCCATTGGCTTTGTTTCAAACAACCAAGCTGCTGCACGTACATCTTTTTTCCCTATTTCATTAAGGGATGATTTCTTTGCAGAAATCTCTAACATGTGCTCTAACATGGGTTGAGTCTCAAACAACAAAGCAGTGTTTTTCACGTCACCTCTGGCTATGAAATCTTGCTGAGCTATATTTCTGCCGTCCTCATCGTCATCTGAGTTTTTAATGCTGTCGAGAGGTTTATTCTCAAACATCCAGCGCATAGACTGTACCTCACCTTTCAGGATTTCATCCCATTCCAAATATTCTCTCTCTGGGCTCCTGTTAGGGCTGCTACCACTGTGTTCAAATTCGTGTATGGTATCCCGTACATCACCTACTATCTCCTCATCCATGTCCATCTCGTTTAACTCATTATATAAATCTCGCTCTAGGTCTTTCCTAACATCAGGGTGAATGTGCTTGCATAGACGCTTCACTTCCAGTAGTTCTCTCTGTTTATAATATTGATCTTTGTGAATGATGTGCTTCTTTAAGGGTGGTGGTTCAGGGGGCTCTGGGAAACTTATGTCTTCAGGGAGATTCTCCAATAAGTCTGGTGGTGGAGGAGGTAAGTAATCATAAGGAACGTCTTCATCATCATCATTAGAAGGCACAAATCCCAAATGCCCTGCATCTGTTCCTGAAGCTTCTAATGGATTGTTTGATAGGACAGACACATCACCCTCAATGGCCTGATGGGATATGTTTACATATGAGGCCTTCTGAGAATAGCTGACTTTATGTTCAATCTTTTTCAAAGAAAACAAAATTGGATTCAGTTATTTAGCATAGGTATTTAAACCCATTTTAATTATAAATTGGGCAATTCAAAGTGCACATTGAAGAAAAAATCGGTACTATAATGATTGGTAATTATTGTGTACATACTGTGTGTGATATTCCCAAACAGAATGGATGAAGAAAATAATGATAAAAATTTGTAATTACCTTTATTTTCTTATTTGGAGCAGCTTCCTCAATTGTTTTCTCAAACTGCCGTGCCAGTTCTTTGGCTGAGAGTTTTGGATAATACTCCTCTTCTTCTGCAATACACAAATTAGCCCAATACTATATATACTATATATACTATTCAATAATAATAATAATAATAATATTTACTGTGTGCATATATTGTTTCCTTACTATTTTAAATAACTTTTAAAGATTTGGTGACCAAATTATTAATTTTTAATAAAATAAAGAAATAAAGTCGTGAATAAAGAAATGTTATTCTAGCACTGATTGGTGGTAAAAGTCCCCAGTGGAAGTTCCTGATCTCCGAATACTGTCTGTGCATGATTTGTGGTTGCATGTATGATGTCCTGCAATGGCTTGGCATCCCAGCCAAGGCTCCTTATGCCCAGTGTTTCTGGTATTGGTGTCATGCTGAGTGCAAATTTCACCAGAATAAATTGATTACAAAAGAATGTTTGCATTAATTTATCACTGTGGTAATATAGACCAATTAGAGAAAGAGAGAGCATTTGAATGATGCATAAAATGTAGAGTTAAAGATCAATGTAATTCTTTCTCACCATTCTCTTCATGATGGTTTTCAACACTAGAGGCGACTTCCTGGTGAATGGTCTGATAGGAAGCCTGTTAAAAAATAAATATAACCTAGATTAAGTGCTAAAATATAAACCATATTCAGCCTCATCCATCCATCCATCTAGGAACCTCTTTAGTACAAATAGGGACCGGGGAGGCCAGTGGTGGCCATTGAAGGCCAATTGTAAACCATTATAATTAATTCTATTTTTACAACCGTGGGAGGACCCTGGGTCAACATTCACACGCTACAGGCAATTTACTTGTCTTTGGCCCATTGGAGGAAACCGGAGGACCTTGCGAATTTTATGCTCACGACCCCGTAGCGGGAACCAAACCAGGACACTGGAGGTGCAAAGCGACAGTTCTAACCACTAAGCCACTGTGCCACCATTCAGTCAACCAAAAAAGTCATATGTTTAATTCTACTGTAATGTATGTACCTGTTAGTGCCAAAACTCAGCAGATATTGTGGCTTGGAGTCATGGACAATAAAGTAACGCTGTTTAGGCTTGTGTTGCACTGAAGCTTCCACAGGAGTTTTAGAGGAGGTCCAACTCCAACATTTGGTGTATCTTTCATGTGTCAATGGAGTAGTAAATAGGCAAAACATAAATGTTCCTCTGGGGTGTGAATTAGAGTGCTGAGATTGCCTGTGTAGCTTCATTATACTGCTTTTGTGGATTAGTCATTAGGGGTATTTCTAGTCGAGCATCTATCCCTTTCATCCTGATTCTACACTCCTCCTTTAATTCCTTTTCTCGCTAATAATTCAGATGAGTTTGACACTTCCTGGGTGTGATGGAAGGCAGTGTGTCAGGTGAGGTCAAGATGTATGGAAAGATATACAAACACACACACACACACACACACACACACACACAGATATACTGTGTATATATTTGTTTCCTTGCATTTTTGTGTTGAGCACCGCCAACCGCAACCCATGCAGCACCAGCTTATGTACATGCCGTAAACTCCTAAACACTATACCAACCGAACCCTATAGGGTTTATAGTATCCACTTGGGAGTGATAGTTATGTTTAAGATTGTCAGTAAAACACACGTTCATATACAAATGGAGACATTTACAGTTCTGTTTGTTTGCACATCAACAACAACTCTCTTTGTGTTATTGGTCTTAATTTTTTAAAGCCTTGATTTATTAATATAATCTGCGCATTTAAAAACACATTTTTCTTCTCTCCCATGAGTCCAAGCAATCTCTCTCTCTCTCTCTCCCTCTCTCAGCCAAAATCTTCTCTACGAATCCACAGATAATTAGAAGTAACTCCTATTCTGTCAATAATCAATTCTAGCAAGACTAATTAATGTTCTAATAGCATGTGTCATCGTGAACAATAGAGATGGCCCTTTGTTAATGAGAAGCATGCAGTGACATTGCACAAATCTGACTAAAATCTCCATTCCAGGGGTGTCACCATCAGGCTGCAGATCTGGCTTGTGAATAAATAAACAGTTTAATTTGTTATCAGGCACACATAATTCACACAGAGCGAGACAAAACAGGACAAGCTGGCAGAAATGCATATTTCAACATAAACTCCCAAAGCACTTTAGCTCCAGTTGTTGCATTTGTAAAAATAATAGAAGTGAAAGCAGCTTTTAAAGCCTCCATTCTCTTTCTGTATTCAGCCTTATCTTTTCTCTAGAGTTGCACGTCAAACCCCTGCAGGGAGCGGGGCATGCAGGAAGAAAGCACTGGTGTGGATGGATGGCTTGAATTTGGATAGGCAGGGTAGGATTTTCCAGGATTTGGGTCTCTTGAGACTGCTTTTACATTTTCTATCTCTTCCTGCTAGTCATTCACACAGGTGCTGCATGCATGTCATTTGCATATGTGAATGCTAGAAAGATTTATGTGGAATGCTTCAACAGCACTTCATTCCAGATGCATTGTTCTTTGATTTTTGTGGGGTTTCTGTTTTGTTTTATTATCATAACTTTCTTCATAATTTCCTTCATTATAATTTAGAGAAATAAAATAAGTGTCACGCACACTCGGTCCGCGACCGGCACTAGGACCCGGAAGTAATGCGGTCGCGAACCAGGAAGTATAAAAGGA